>CM064492.1:83578678-83595261 GCA_032716605.1 Paralithodes platypus | reverse complement strand
TTTATTGAATAGTAATGTCAGTGGTTTGGAGAGCTCATCCTTAGCTTCCTTTAGAACTCTAGGCGAGATTGTATCAGGTCCAGGCGTTTTATTTACCTTGAGTTTATCTAAACAATTCAATACTTCTCTCTCTGTAACGGTGATATTGCTTAGAACATCTGAATTATCAATCTGAAATCGGCGATGTTTGTCGGGATATCACTGAGGTCTTCTGTTGTAAAAACTGATGCAACGAAGTTGAGGGTATTCATTTGTAATTCGTCGTTGGTGTATTCTCCATTTTCATCGACTAACGGTCCAACAGTTGAAGTAACTACTTTTTTCTTTCTGATATAACTATAGAATTCTTTCGGGTTTGTTTTACTTTGATTCGCAATATGTAACTCTAAGGTCTTTTTACTTTGCTTAATTAACTTTTTGGCTTTGCATCGTAGCTCTACAAATTTCACCCGTTCTTCGTCATTTTGTGAGGATTTTAATCTATCATTAGCAAATTTTTCTTGTAGCAAGCAGGCAGTTTGAAATATCTTTTTCCACCATTTGGGCTATTATTATGGCCTGGACGCCGTATTTTCGATGGTATGCAGTCTTGCACTGCTTTTAGGTAAGTGGCTTCGAATAACTTCCAAGATGTATTTATGCCGTTATTGTGAATTAAAAAGCTCCAGTCAGTTTCTTTAAACATAGCTCTAAGTTTATGGAAGTTTGCTTTCTTGAAATTAGGGACTCTTTCGATGCTACTATTTGGTTCGTTACTAGTAAACTTTAAAGTGAAAGTTATCATACGATGGTCGCTGTTACTGAATTCATCACCAACATTCAAATTCTCTATTAATTCTTCTTTTGTTGCAAGTACAATGTCAAGAACGTTATTACCACGGGTTGGCGTTCGAACAAATTGATTAAAGCGAACTCTCTTGCAAGTTCGTATACAAGTCATGTCCGGAAGTGTGAAGTAAGAGTATCGCCCCACTTGGTCACAGGTAAATTAAAAGTCGCCAAAAATTACGGTATCTTGTGAGTTACTTACATCTGCAATTTGTTCGTAAATTTCTCGGTCATTTTGCACTGATTGAGCTGGAGGTCTGTATATTAATGCAAATATTATTTTTGTACCTTTATTATTCTTTATTAGCACAAAAGATGCGTCGACGTTCACAATGTGAGGTTTTGACAAGAGGGTAGGGTTAAGACTTTCTTTGATATAAAGTAAAACGCCACCTCCATTTCGATTTATTCGGCTTTTCTGAAACATTACATAACCGGGAAGTGAATACTCTGCTAAAAAGTCTCTATCTTCTGTATTGAGCCAAGATTCTGTTATGCCAATCACATCATAATTTTCTGTAAACACTAGCTCCTCTAAATCTGAAAATTTATTGCGTATGCTACGGGCGTTTGCATAGAACACCTTTAAAAACATTATTTTAGAACTCACGGAACGCTCTTTAATAATATTTTTGGTTCTTGTCGGATCTACATTTATGTTCATGGCTGTCCTCGGTCCTCGCTGTCTTCGGTCCTTATCGCTGGTGGTCCTCGGTTGCCTCTGTTTTTTTCTTGGTGTTGGATGATTTATGTCACTGCTGCTTCTTCTCGGATGGCGTTTTTTGATGGTGATGGTGTGTGTGATGGTGTGTGTGTGTGTGATGGTGTGTGTGTGTGTGATGGTGTGTGTGATGGTGATGGTGTGTGTGTGTGTGTGATGGTGTATGTGTGTGTGATGGTGTGTGTGTGTGTGATGGTATGTGTGTGGGTGGGTGTGATGGTGTGTGTGTGTGATGGTGTGTGTGTGATGGTGTGTGTGTGATGGTGTGTGTGTGTGATGGTGTGTGTGTGATGGTGTGTGTGTGTGTGTGTGCGTGTGTGTCTACGAGAGATAAACAGCTGGTTTTAAGAGGGAATGATTAGGCAGTAACTTGAGAGATGAAAGAAGACCAACAGGATGCTAGCTTACACACACACACCCACACACATATACCCAAATCCACACACACACACACACACACACAAACACACAAATATAAACTGTTCACACACAGTGTCTCTCTCTCTCTCTCTCTCTCTCTCTCTCTCTCTCTCTCTCTCTCTCTTACTGCTAAAACTAAAAGCGCATGGAATACAAGATGGTGTGTTGAAATGGATAGAAAATTGGCTCAGCAACAGAAAGCAAAGGGTAGTCATAAACGGTAAGGCATCTAAATGGACCAATGTAAGTAGCGGGGTACCCCAGGGATCGGTACTAGGACCAATTCTCTTTCTAATTTACATCAACAACATAGATGAGGGTCTCACCTGCACAATCTCAAAATTTGCTGACGATACAAAAATTGCAAATAGCGTACTCTCAAAAGAACAAGTTGACGATATGCAACACAATCTAGATATTATATTGTCATGTTGGGCCCAAATTTGGCAAATGAGTTTCAATGCGGATAAATGTAAAGTACTACATGTCGGATACCTAAATGAGAAAGCAAAACTATTCGATGAATGGCACTCAGCTTAAGAATGTAAACAGAGAAACCGATCTGGGAGTAACAATATCGAGTAACCTAAAACCGAGTCAACAATGTTCAGAAGTTGTTAAGAAGGCAAACAAAATAATTGGCTTTATAGGCAGGTAATTTGAGCATAAATCCAAAGAAGTTATCCTAACCCTTTACAATTCCTTAGTCCGCCCTCTTCTGGAATACTGCGTTCAATCCTGGTGCCCTTATTACCAAAAAGATATAAACAAGCTAGAACGAGTTCAACGTAGAGTTACCAAAATGATACCTAGCCTAAAGAAACAAACCATATGAAGAGCGTCTTAGAGAATTAAATCTATTTCCTTTAACCAGCGCAGATTAAGAGGCGACTTAATTCAAGTGTTCAAAAATCATCAAAGGCATCGACAATATGAACTGTAGTAAGTACTTCACTATCGACCAATCTAATTACACGCGGGGAAACGGTTGCAAAATTATTGGTAAATCTTTTAACTCGCACGAATCTAAGAATTTCTTCTTCAATCGAGTTGTCAACTTGTGGAATGGGCTTCCCCGAGACGTTTATAGACTGCAGCACCGTTGATTCATTTAAATTCCGCCTAGACAAATATCTCGCATCAAACCCGCGACTGACTGCGTTTGTAAATGAATAACTTGTTTTGTCCCCCCCTCAGTTACGAACCAATATGTCCCCTACTAACTTCCTAGTCCTGCCACGTTAGTGGCAGGGCAGTAGTTCCCTTTCCAATGTTCCCTTACCCACTCTAAACAACTGTTTGGACACTTGATCCTCAGTGTTTTGGAGGACAAGCAACCTAGAAGGGTCACTAGACCTGTTGTTGCTTGATTTCCTTTGTACTCCTTTGTACTCCTTTGTACTCTCTCTCTCTCTCTCCTTCTCCTTCCCCTCTCTCTCTCTCTCTCTCTCTCTCTCTCTGTCTCCTCTCTCTCTCTCCTCTCTCTCTCTCTCTCTCTCTCTCTCTCTCTCTATCTCTCTCTCTCTCTCTCTCTCTCTCTCTCTTATCTCTCTTTCTCTCTCTCTCTCTCTCTCTCACTCTCTCTCTCACTCTCACTCTCTCTGTCTCTCTCTCACTCTTACTCTCTCTATCTCTCTATCTCTCTCTCTCTCTCTCTCTCTCTCACTCTTACTCTCTCTATCTCTCTCTCTCTCTCTCTCTCTCTCTCTCTCTCTCTCTCTCTCTCTCTCTCTCTCTCTCTCTTCTCTTCTCTCTCTCCTATTTTTATCTTCTCTCTCTCTCTCTCTCTCTCTCTCTCTCTCTCTCTCTCTCTCTCTCTCTCTCTCTCTCTCTCTCTCTCTCTCTCTCTCTCTCTCTCTCTCTCTCAACATTATCCAGGATGTGTTGTGATAGGTGGCTGGGCTAAACGGACGTCTTAATAGTGCAGCGGCCAGTGTACCATTCTGCCGTGCTATCAGTTTTATAGCCCAGTGTTTTATATCTAGCACCCGGTGTTAGCTGGATGGGTTATGGCTAATTGCCGACTTGCGAGTTTCGTTCTATAAGGAAGTTGGAGCTGTAGACAACGATATTTAACAGAATGTACAGCTAAAATACGGTCGTAGTACATATTGAAATACATAAAACCAAATTCACCATACCATGTATCCATCAGACCCGTACATCATTATTGCATTACTGTTTATATTTTATGTTAACGGCTCCAACTTCCTTATAGAATGAAGCTCACAAGTAGTCAATCCAGATCTGGCACCTTCTGTTTTAAACTTTTAATAGCCCACAATCAATCCAGTAGATGATAAGACTTTCTAATAGGCCAGAATATAATAATTGTCGATCATAAGGTACCGGATATACGGCTCGTGTAGACTGTTCTTAAGGGGAGATTTCCACCTGGAGGATTTTTTTCTGGACCCCTTTCTCCCTCATGTTCAGCCCCGTTGCTTTTGAGATTTTAAGACGTTTACCCATTAGTTTGAAGATTTTAAGAACCCTCGCCCCATTTAAGTCAATTTTAAGACCATTCGTGCCATTTAGGTGTCGATTTTTTCCTGGCGAGCGATAGCGAGCCTGTAATTTAAGGGGAACCGGCCTACGGCCGGAACATTTTTCTACCGAAAAATGTACAAATTTATCTTGAAAGGGGGTCTAGGGGGAGTAATTTTAAGCTTGATGGAAGTCTAGGGAATCAACTAAAAACCTCCCCTTAACTAATTGTGCAAGTTTGAAAAGCTTGTATGAACTGTACATGCACGCACACCCACGTACACAGCACATACACACACACGTACACAATACATACACACACACAAACACACGTACATACACACACACACACACACACAATACACACACAGGCAACACCCATAAACATAAATACACACACAGACAACACCCATAAACACAAATACACACACAGGCAACACCCATAAACACAAATACACACACAAGCAACACCCATAAACACAAATACACACACAGACAACACCCATAAGCACAAATACACACACAGGCAACACCCATAAACACAAATACACACACAGGCAACACCCATAAACATAAATACACACACAGGCAACACCCATAAACACAAATACACACACAGGCAACACCCATAAACACAAATACACACACAGGCAACACCCATAAACACAAATACACACACAGGCAACACCCATAAACACAAATACACACACAGGCAACACCCATACACACAAATACACACACAGGCAACACCCATAAACACAAATACACACACAGGCAACACCCATAAACACAAATACACACACAGGCAACACCCATAAACACAAATACACACACAAGCAACACCCATAAACACAAATACACACACAGGCAACACCCATAAACACAAATACACACACAGGCAACACCCATAAACACAAATACACACACAGGCAACACCCATAAACACAAATACACACACAAGCAACACCCATAAACACAAATACACACACAGGCAACACCCATAAACACAAATACACACACAGGCAACACCCATAAACACAAATACACACACAGGCAACACCCATAAACACAAATACACACACAAGCAACACCCATAAACACAAATACACACACAAGCAACACCCATACACACAAATACACACAGGCAACACCCATAAACATAAATACACACACAGGCAACACCCATACACACAAATACACACACAGGCAACACCCATAAACACAAATACACACACAGGCAACACCCATAAACACAAATACACACACAAGCAACACCCATACACACAAATACACACACAGGCAACACCCATAAACATAAATACACACACAGGCAACACCCATACACACAAATACACACACAGGCAACACCCATAAACACAAATACACACACAGGCAACACCCATAAACATAAATACACACACAGGCAACACCCATAAACACAAATACACACACAGGCAACACCCATAAACACAAATACACACACAGGCAACACCCATAAACACAAATACACACACAGGCAACACCCATAAACACAAATACACACACAGGCAACACCCATACACACAAATACACACACAGGCAACACCCATAAACACAAATACACACACAGGCAACACCCATAAAACACAAATACACACACAGGCAACACCCATAAACACAAATACACACACAAGCAACACCCATAAACACAAATACACACACAGGCAACACCCATAAACACAAATACACACACAGGCAACACCCATAAACACAAATACACACACAGGCAACACCCATAAACACAAATACACACACAAGCAACACCCATAAACACAAATACACACACAGGCAACACCCATAAACACAAATACACACACAGGCAACACCCATAAACACAAATACACACACAGGCAACACCCATAAACACAAATACACACACAAGCAACACCCATAAACACAAATACACACACAAGCAACACCCATACACACAAATACACACACAGGCAACACCCATAAACATAAATACACACACAGGCAACACCCATACACACAAATACACACACAGGCAACACCCATAAACACAAATACACACACAGGCAACACCCATAAACACAAATACACACACAAGCAACACCCATACACACAAATACACACACAGGCAACACCCATAAACATAAATACACACACAGGCAACACCCATACACACAAATACACACACAGGCAACACCCATAAACACAAATACACACACAGGCAACACCCATAAACACAAATACACACACAGGCAACACCCACACACACAAATACACACACAGGCAACACCCATACACACAAATACACACACAGGCAACACCCATAAACACAAATACACACACAGGCAACACCCACACACACAAATACACACACAGGCAACACCCATACACACAAATACACACACAGGCAACACCCATAAACACAAATACACACATCTATACTGACATTTCCTCACACACTTCACTCGTTCATCTCACACACGTTCTGTGTATTATTGTGTAAGAGTGCCAACGATTGATAGCCGAGTGTATTACCACCAATTACACACACCAGCTGACCCAGACAGGCTGTGTAAACTGTGAAAGGCGTGTACGTGACTACCAAAACACACACACACACACATACATATACACACAGACACACTATACACACACACACAGATATATAAGTTACGAGTGTTCCTGTACAAAACTATCTATAGGGAGGTACCCCAGCTTTATTGTAGTACAGTAGCCACCATGTTGTAAACCTAATATGTGAACCAAGGTTTACAGTCACAGTCTATAAGGAGGTTCATCTTTATTACAGTACAGTAGCCTCCATGTTGTAAACCTGATCTATATGCTAGAATGTGCAGTCACAGTCTATAAGGCGGTTCATCTTTATTACAGTATAGTATCCTCCATGTTGTAAACCTGATCTATATGCTAGAATGTACAGTCACGGTCTACAGGGATATGTTCCCCAGTATTATCACATTACAGTAGCCTCCATGTTGTAAACCTTATACCGTGTTATGTTAACCTACCTACCTACCTACCTAAAGACGATTTTATTCATTTTAAGATCATGTTAGAATGGTTATTTTAGATATTCTTTAAGGGGGCCCGCCTCGCTTTTTTTCTCTATCTGTCTCTCTCTTTGGCTTGTATCCATTCGGCCCCATTTAGCCTACTGTTTTAAGAAGTTTACCCCCATTCAGGTGTCAATATTTTCCTGGCGAGCGGTAGCGAGCCAGCATATATATATATATATATATATATATATATATATATATAATATATATATATATATATATATATAGAGATATATATATATATATATATATATATATATATATATATATATATATATATATTTTACAGGAAGCAATATTTGTATATTTTTCGATAGAAAAATGTCTACGGCGAAGCCGGATTTCTCCATACAATGATGGCTCGCTATCGCTCGTCAGGAAGAAATTCACACCTGGATGGGGATAAACGTCTTAAAACAGTAGGCTGAATGGGGCCGAATGGATACAAGCCAAAAAAAGAGAAAAAGAGAAAAGGAGAGAAAAAAAAAAACGGTGACCCCTCTTAACATCGTAATTCCAAGATGGCTTTCCTAAGTTTAGTCAAATGTAGCAGTATCGATAATAAAGTAAACAGATCGTCCTCGGATTCAAGGAGAAAATAATTAAATATATATATATAACGGGTATAACGAGTATTCAGTAGGGAAACCCATTAATTTTATCTTCGTTGCTCAATCCTTTCATAATATTGCATCGTTACAATGTAGTCGGTGTTGCTAAATAGTATTTGCATTAATTATATCCTGGCTGAAACTTCATCATGCAGTGGATTCAATCTTAAGGGGAGATGGGCTGTTTTTTGGTCTATTAATTCATTTATTCCTTTATTTCTTAGTTTCCTCGCTAGACCTCCATCAAGCTTAGAAAAACACCCCCTAGACACCCCTTCAAGATAAATGTACACATTTTTCGGTAAAAAATTCCCGGCCGAAGGCCGGTTCCTCTAAAAAATTCAGGCTCGCTTTCGCTCGCTAGGAAAAAATCGACACATCAATGGCACGAAAGGTCTTAAAATTGACAACGAAATGGGGCGAAAGGTGTTAAAATCACCAAACTAATGGGCCGAACGTCTTATAATCTCAAAACAAATGGAGCTTACACGAGGGAGAAAGGGGACCAGAAAGACGGCCCATGTTCCCTTAAGGAGGAAGTACCGGTAGTTGCTTTTTCCGGACCGCCATCTCCCTCATGTTTAGCCCCATTACTTTCGAGATATTAAGAGGATCTCCCCATTAGTTTGTCGATTTTAAGAGCTTAAGTCCCATTTTTTAATCTATATCAAGACCTTTCGTTCCATTTAGTTGTCGATTATTACCTGGTGAGCGATAACGAGCCTGTAATTTTAGGAGGAATCGGTCTTTGGCCAGGACATTCTTCTACCGAAAAATGTACACATTTATCTCGAACGGGGGTCTTGGGTTTTTTTTTGGAGCTTCATGGAGGTCTAGCGAGAAAAAAAAAAATATATATATATATACGGTATATATATATATATATATATATATATATATATATATATATATATATATATATATACTGTATATAGTGTATATATATACAGTATTATTATATATATATATATATAGTCAGGGACTCAAGTCTTGCCCTAAATTTTCGTCGGAGCTATCCTGAACGAATCGTCTAATGAATTATTTACCTAGTATAAGCTTTTTGTAAGTTCTTTTAGCAGTTCGAGGATTTAAAATTCTTGAGTGAACAATTGCATATATTGTATGGTGGTACATATTTTATTGAACAGTTCTGACCATGATGATGAAACATATTTAAATTTTGCTTTGTAACATACCGGTACGTCGTAGTCGGTGTTTTCCATCATTCAATGTTCACTGTTTGAGTTCATTATAGTAGTATTGTATAAGCTACTAACGCTGTCATTACGTTGTGCTCGTTGTGTGCTGTATTAACGTCTGTCAGATGTTGAATAGGGTGTGTAAAGATAGGAACATGTTTGTTTATCTCACTCGAAACGATGAATTAATGCTTAGATATTGCTGATAACCATTATCGATCGAAATATACTTGGTGCGACGACATCACATATTTGGCCAACTGTACAGTCGCGCTAATAAGTGATGTCTCGGCACCAAGTATGTTTTGATCAATAATTGGTATCGGCAATATCTAAGCTTCATTTCTTCATATCGAGTGCAATATACAAACACCTTCCTACACATACCCACCCTATTCAACATCTGACAGCCATTAGTACAGCACAGAGCAAGCCAAACGTTATGACAGCTGGGACATGACTTATTAGCGCGACTGTACAATCAGTAAAAATATGTTAATTATTTTCAAGGTGATATGTACGCTAGTCATTCTTATACCGTTGTAATTCTATATTTTATTATGTTTGCACAATATGTTTCAAACTTTTAACCCTTTCAAGCACATTAGACGTTATAATGCAGATTGGGAAGGGTGTGTGGAAGTCGGAGGGTTAATAGAGACAGTCTTTACCCTTATAATTCCCACTGATCCTTCCTAAACTGTATACAATCGCCTAATGATAGCCAGAATAAGCGTCAAAATGCGTCACGAGCTTCAAAGGGTTAATAGAAAGCAACAGTTAAATTATTCTTGTGTTGTTCCGATACGATAATCAAACCCCGGGATAAATTATAATTGCTTAACTGTACTCTCGCATAGGCCTACTTTGTGAAATACATCACAAACTTCATCAATACAGTCAATCATATATATATATTTTTTTTTTTTTTTTTTTTTTTTTTTTTTAAATATCGTTATATTATTAAGGGGGTACTGTTTGGTTTTTGGTCTATGTATGTATATATTGAATATATGTTTTTAGTTTCCTCGCTAGACCTCCATCAAGCTTAAAAGAAACACCCCCTAGATCCTCCTTAAAGATAAATGTGTACATTTTTCGATAGAAAAATGTCCCGGCCGAAGGCCGAAATGGGGCGAAAGGTATTAAAATCGACAAACTAATGGAAGGAACGCCCTAAAATTTCAAAACTAACATGCTAAACACGAGGGAGAAGGAGGTCCATAAAAAGCGAGTAGTACCCCCTTAAGGGGAGGTATTTAGTTTGTTCCCTAGACCTCCATCAACCTTAAAATTACACCCCCTCGAGTCCCTTTCAAGATTAATTTGTACATTTTTCGGTAGAAAAATGTCCCGGCCAAAGGCCGTTTCCTCTTAAGTTACAGACTCGCTATCGCTCGCCAGGATAAAATAGACACCTGAATGGCACGAAAGGTCTTAATATGGGGTGAAAGTTCTTAAAATCGCTAAACTAATGGGGCAAACATTTTATAATATCAAAAGCAATGGGGCTAAACATGAGGGAGAAAGGGGTCAAGAGAAAAAAAATCCCTCAAGTGGAGATCTCCCCTTAATACAACGCGAGGTATACAACCATGGCATATACCGGCAGTGTAAACCTTGCTCCCAGGCTCTAGTCACTTTCAACGCTTCATCTCACACGTTCAGAAAAACTTCCACCATCCGATTAATCAAAGCATCATTAAGGGGAGATCTCCACTTGAGGGATTTTTTTCTTGACCCCTTTCTCCCTCATATTTAGCCCCATTGCTTTTGATATTATCAAACGTTTGCCCTATTAATTTAGCGATTTTAAGAACTTTCACCCCAAATTAAGACCTTTCGTGCAATTCAGGTGTCAATTTTATCCTGGCGAGCGATAGCGAGCCTGTAATTTAAGAGGAACCAGCCTTCGGCCGGGACATTTTTCTACCGAAAAATGTACAAATTTATCTTGAAAGGGACTCAAGGGGGTGTAATTTTAAACTTGATGGAGGTCTAGGGAACAAACTAAATACCTCCCCTTAAGGGGAGACAGACCGGTTTTTTTTTTGGGGGGGGGAGGAGGGGGGTCTATTAATTCATGTATTCCTTTATTTCTTAGTTTCCTCGCTACACCTCCATCAAGCTTAGAAAAAACACCCCCTAGATCCCTCTTCAAGATAAATTTGTACATTTTTCGGTAGAAAAATGTCCCGGCCGAAGGCCGATTCTTCTTAAAATTTTGGGCTCGCTATCGCTCGCCAGTAAATAATCGACACCTAAATGGGGCGAAAAGTCTTAAAATCGACAAACTAATGGGCCGAACGTCTTATAATCTCAACACAAATGGGGCTTAACACGAGGGAGAAAGTTGACCAGCAAAACGACCCATCTCCCCTTAACCTCAACAGTCCATCATCAGCCTCCCGTTAACTCCCGGGCAACAAGAGTGTGGGTCTGTTGAGGCCTAATTGAGGATGAAGGCTTGGCGGCTTTGTTGACTTGATCTGTTGTTAGTGATGGTGTTGTGTGTCTGGTTGTGTGTGTTACTCAGTTACTCAGTTACTTGTTCGTCAAGGGGAATCCACGCAATGCGAGCTAAGCTCATTATTATCGCGCCTCCTTAACTGGGAATGTATTGCGTGAAGTGCATGTTAAGTGTTTTATGTACTGTTGGAATGGCTGTGGATGTGTGTGTAGTCTGTATTTTAGCCAATTGGCGACATTGGAAACGAAGGCTTAGGGTAGATCTGTATGGTACCATTCTCACTATAGACGGTACCGTCTCGCCCGAAGGCTTAGGTAGCCATCAGCTTAGGTGAACCATATGATACCCATCTCGCCTTGTACCATTTTTGCCAACCCCAGATGGGACGTCACAACGTCGTCCACTTATTCCAGGTACCTATTTACAGCTAGGTGAACTGAGGCTAACACATGAAAGGAGACAAGCCCAATTTGTCTCCGCCCGGTCTGGGATTGAACCCCCGACCCCTCGTGTGTGAGACGAGAGCTCTACCTACTAGGCTACGGGCTGTGTGTGTCTGGTTGTGTGTGTGTGTGTGTCTGGTTGAGTGTGTGTGTGTGTGTCTGGTTGTGGTTGTGTGTGTGTCTGGTTGTGTGTGTGTGTGTGTGTGTCTGGTTGTGTGTGTGTGTGTGTCTGGTTGTGTGTGTGTGTGTGTGTCTGGTTGTGTGTGTGTGTGTCTGGTTGGGTCTGCCGTCCAGTTGTTTAAGGGGGGGGTGACCTGTTTTTGTTCTGTCCTTTTCTATCTTTCTCTGGCTTGTATCCATTTGGCCCCATTCAGCCTACTGTTTTAAGACGTGTATCCCCATCCAGGTGTCAATTTTTTACTGGTGAGCGGTAGCGAGCCAGCACATTTTTTATTTTTGACAGCAGGCTAAATTTGTAATTTTTCGATAGAAAAATGTCTCCGGCGAAGCCGGATTTCTTCATATAATGCTGGCTCGCTATCGCTCGCCAGGAAGAAATCGACACCTAGATGGGGATAAACGTCTTAAAATAGTTGGCTGAATAGGGCCGAATGGATACAAGCCAGAGAAAGAGAGAACAGGACAGTCATAACAAAGAGCAGGTCACCCCCCTTAAAGACCATCAGTTAGTAATGTTGCCAAGGAAGAGCGTTAATAATTAGCTAAACTGGTAAAGCAAAATGGGAAAGAGGAAAGATGGGGATAGAACAGAGAGAAAGGTGAAACTGAGGGAACGGTAAAGAGGATAATAAACTAAGGGTAAAGGGTAAGGGTGCTGGGGGGCCTTGATATATAAAGGGTAAGGGTGCTGGGGGGGCCCTTGATATATAAAGGGTAAGGGTGCTGGGGGGGCCCTTGATATATAAAGGGTAAGGGTACTGGGGGGCCCTTGATATATAAAGGGTAAGGGTGCTGGGGGGGCCCTTGATATATAAAGGGTAAGGGTGCTGGGGGAGCCCTTGATATATAAAGGGTAAGGGTGCTGGGGGGCCCTTGATATATAAAGGGTAAGGGTGCTGGGGGAGCCCTTGATATATAAAGGGTAAGGGTGCTGGGGGGGCCCTTGATATATAAAGGGTAAGGGTGCTGGAGGGGCCCTTGATATATAAAGGGTAAGGGTGCTGGGGGAGCCCTTGATATATAAAGGGTAAGGGTGCTGGGGGGGCCCTTGATATATAAAGGGTAAGGGTGCTGGGGGGCCCTTGATATATAAAGGGTAAGGGTACTGGGGGGGCCCTTGATATATAAAGGGTAAGGGTGCTGGGGGGGCCCTTGATATATAAAGGGTAAGGGTGCTGGGGGGGGCCCTTGATATATAAAGGGTAAGGGTGCTGGGGGAGCCCTTGATATATAAAGGGTAAGGGTGCTGGGGGGGCCCTTGATATATAAAGGGTAAGGGTGCTGGGGGAGCCCTTGATATATAAAGGGTAAGGGTACTGGGGGAGCCCTTGATATATAAAGGGTAAGGGTGCTGGGGGGCCCTTGATATATAAAGGGTAAGGGTACTGGGGGGCCCTTGATATATAAAGGGTAAGGGTGCTGGGGGGCCCTTGATATATAAAGGGTAAGGGTACTGGGGGGGCCCTTGATATATAAAGGGTAAGGGTGCTGGGGGGGGGCCCTTGATATATAAAGGGTAAGGGTGCTGGGGGGGCCCTTGATATATAAAGGGTAAGGGTGCTGGGGGAGCCCTTGATATATAAAGGGTAAGGGTGCTGGGGGGGCCCTTGATATATAAAGGGTAAGGGTACTGGAGGGGCCCTTGATATATAAAGGGTAAGGGTGCTGGAGGGGCCCTTGATGTATTTGTTGATGTATAAGATCACAGCTCTTGGGAACATCAACATTTAGGTTACCTGCTTCCCCGAGGGGGAGGTAGTTGTATTTTCTCCCTCATGTTTAGTCCCATTATCTTACAGATTTTAAGAAGTTCGTTCCATTACTTTGGCGATTTTAAGACCTTCCGTCCCATTTCTTTGCCAATATAAAGACGTTTCGTGTCGATCTTTTCCTGGCGAGCGATAGCAAGCCTGTAATTCTAGGAGGAAGCTGCCTTCGGCCGGGACATTTTTCTACCGAAAAATATACAAAGTTATCTTGAAGTGGGGTGAAGGGGGGGGGGGGGGGGGTATAAAGCTTCATGTAGGTCTAGCGGGGTTACTATAAAATATATACATCAATAAATAAATAGACCAATAAATAAGGACTACCCCCTCAAGTGAGTGTGTGTGGCTGTGATGGTCGTTCTGATGTACTATGCACTACCCCCTCAAGTGAGTGTGTGTGGCTGTGATGGTCGTTCTGATGTACTATGCACTACCCCTTCAAGTGAGTGTGTGGCTGTGATGGTCGTTCTGATGTAAATCTAAAATGGCTCACTTAAGGGGGGTGACCTGCTTTTTGTTATTTCTCTCCTTTTCTCTCTTTCTCTGGCTTGTATCCATTCGGCCCCATTCAGCCAACTATTTTAAGACGTTTATCCCCATCTAGGTGTCGATTTCTTCCTAGCGAGCGATAGCGAGCCAGCATTATATGAAGAAATCCGGCTTCGCCGGAGACATTTTTCTATCGAAAAATGTACAAATTTAGCCTACTGTCAAACAAAAATAAAAAATATGCTGGCTCGCTACCGCTCACCAGTAAAAAATTGACACCTGGATGGGGATAAACGTCTTAAAACAGTAGGCTGAATGGGGCCAAATGGATACAAGCCAGAGAAAGATAGAAAAGGACAGAACAAAAGCAGGTCACCTCCCTTAAGAATGGGAAAGTGGTTGGACCTTCTATTGATTTTATTTTCATTTTTTTCTTGGTTTCTTTTATTTTTATGTATTTATTGATCTAGTTTTGTTTCTTTTTTGTTTGTTAGGCTGATCTCCGAGGTGTGTGTCGATATGTGCAGGTATATGTCTGTGGTTGTATATATGATGCGTAGTTGTGTAAGGTTGGTATTTGTTGGTTAAGCCGGTATCACACGAGCGCTTTTGCCCTCAACATTTGTCCTTAACATGACCTGCCAAGGTACTCGGCTTCGCCAAGGTTTTTAAAATAAATAAAGTTTGATTCTGGGCGAATGGTTTTTCGAAAATGGAATCTACGACCATGTATGGAAGGTGTTGGGCGAGAGAAATCGAATGGCACCAGGTAGAATATATTTGGACATTTAGTTTGGGCTACAGAAAACTTTAAACGTTGACAAAAGTGCTCATTTTGGGTGTTTCGGGTGCCATTGGATTCAGCGGGTGAAAGTGTTCTTGTGGTAAAATATTGAGCTTATGTCCCTTACCATCTCCCTTGAGGAAGGAGATGGGTAATTGTCACTGGAAAAAAAACCCACTGGAGTGACGTCGCCTTTAGTCAGACTGTCGCCAATACAACAATAACAGAACCGTGAAACATTGTAATTAAATTTTAATTAAGTTAGTAATTAAAAGTTGCTTGAAAAATCGTTGGTGTTACTCCGGCTTAAGGTAGCCCACCTCGCTTTTTTTCTCTTGCTCTCCCTCTCTCTTTGGCTTGTATCCATTCGGCCCCATTCAGCCTACTGTTTTAAGACGTTTACCCCATCCAGGTGTCAATATTTTCCTGGCGAGCGGTAGCGAGCCAGCATATATATATATTTTTGTTTTGACTGCAAGCTAAATTTGTAAATTTTTCGATAGAAAAATTTCTCCGGCGAAGCCGGATTTCTCCATACAATACTGGCTCGCTATCGCTCGCCAGGAAGAAATCGACACCTGGATGAGGATAAACGTCTTAAAACAGTTGGCTGAATGGGGCCGAATGGATACAAGCCAGGAAAAGAGAAAATAGGATAGAAAGATAATAAAAAAAAAAAAACGATGACCCCCCTTAAAATACTTCCAGGACGATAATATACCTAATTCACTTTAATCAGGGCAACATCAATTAATTAACCTTAAGTACAGTTTATGCAAGTACATTGGGGTTTGTAGTTGATGATTAATGTTAAGAACGAGGTGTTATTTAATTACAAGAGACAAAGAATACTTTAAGGGGAGGTATTTACTTTGTTCCCTAGATCTCCATCAAGCTTAAAATGATACCCCCTTGAGTCCCTTTCAAGATAAATGTGTACATTTTTCGGTAGAAAAATGTCCCGGCCATAGGCCGGTTCCTCTTAAATTACAGGCTCGCTATCGCTCGCCAGGATAAAATCGACACCTGAATGGCACGAAAGGTCTTAATATGGGGTGAACGTTCTTAAAATCTCTAAATTAATGGAGCGAACGATTTA
>CM064492.1:83546178-83568678 GCA_032716605.1 Paralithodes platypus | reverse complement strand
CACCTCCCCTCCTCTATCCCCCTCGTTATATAAAGGTTACTGGAGATAATACGTGTAAAATGGAAGGTATGCTATTCCTTGTCACGGGAGTTATAGGCATTTTTAATTTTAATATAAGTGCTATGAATGAATCTACGAGCGTCTACACTAAATTGTGTTGTAAAAAAGTAATGTATAAAAGTCACAAAATATTGCCAGAGTAAAGTTACTGATAAAAATATTGGTCGGAATAAGCGCCCACGAGAGTCTCCCTTAAGGGGGGTGACCTGCTTTTTGTTATTTCTGTCCTTTTCTCTCTTTCTCTGGCTTGTATCCATTCGGCCCCATGCAGCCAACTATTTTAAGACGTTTATCCCCATCTAGGTGTCGATTTCTTCCTGGCGAGCGATAGCGAGCCAGCATTATATGAAGAAATCCGGCTTCGCCGGAGACATTTTTCTATCGAAAAATGTACAAATTTAGCTTGCTATCAAAACAAAAATATATATATGCTGGCGAGCTGTAATATTGACACCTGGATGGGGGCAAACGTCTTAAAACAGTAGGCTGAATGTGGCCGAATGAATACAAGCCAATGAGAGAGAGAGAGAAAGAGAAAAAAAGCGAGGTGGGCTCCCCTAATTTACATTTCTGTCTCTCTTTCTCTCGCTCTCTTTTGAAGTTTGAGCCCGAGAGGTGAAGCCGGATTTTGGAAGGGCTAATGATGATGAGAGAATGAATGAAGGGTCGTTACTGTTGAAGAAGCTTTAACCCGAGAGTTTTCATTCTATGGATTGTGTTCTTGTATTTATAAATAATTATTTTACTTAGGCGTCGTTTCCACACAGCGATTTGGATTAGTTAGTTTGTCTTTTTACTGTGTTCGTATAAGTTTTGGTTTGTTTATTTTGCAAGTTTTACATTATAATTTGGTATAATGAGCATACCCATTTTGTGAAGCTTAAGGGGAGACGAGCCGTTTGTTTGGTCATTCATTCCTTTATTTCTTAGTTTCCTCCCTAGACCTCCATCAACCTTTAAAAAAAAAACTAGACCCCTTTCAAGATAAATTTGTACATTTTTCGATAGAAAAATGTCCCGGCCGAAGGCCGATTCCTCTTAAAATTTCAGGCTCGCTATCGCTCGCCAGGAAAAGATCGAAACCTAAATGGCACGAAAGGTCATAAAATTGACAAAGAAATGGGGCGAAAGGTGTTAAAATCGCCAAAGTAATGGGCCGAACATCTTTTAATCTCAAAATAAATGGGGCTTAACACGAGGGAGAAAGGGGACCAGAGAAACAACTCGTCTCCCCTTAAACCTGTTAGGCTACGTGAAACCTGTGATACGAGGGAGTTTATGATGATAGTGTAAAATATATTAACATTGGACAAAGTACTCATAACATGCACACCAATTTTGTTAGAGATGCACACACACACACACACACACACACAGACAGACACACACAGCCCGTAGCCTAGTAGGTAGAGCTCTCGTCTCACACACGAGGGGTCGGGGGTTCAATCCCCGGCCGGGCGGAGACAAATTGGGCTTGTCTCCTTTCATGTGTTAGCCTCAGTTCACCTAGCTGTAAATAGGTACCTGGAATAAGTGGACGACGTTGTGACGTCCCATCTGGGGTTGGCAAAAATGGTACAAGGCGAGATGGGTATCATATGGTTCACCTAAGCTGATGGCTACCTAAGCCTTCGGGCGAGACGGTACCGTCTATAGTGAGAATGGTACCATACAGATCCACCCTAAGCCTTCGTTTCCGATGTCGCCAATTGGCTAAAAATACAGACTACACACACATCCACAGCCATTCCAACGATACATATAACACCTACACATATAGGAGGCGGGAAATAACGAGCATGCTCACTCCCGCAATACAACTAGAGTAAGTACAGTGTAGGTCTCTTTACTACAGGGACCTTACCATTAGCCTACAGTGGCCATTACCAGTCGACCTCTCATTAACACAGAATAAAACATCTCTCTCGGCCTTTCATCCCATTGACTCCCAAGTGTAGCACTCACTTTGATTTTCACTGTGTGTGTGTGTGTGTGTGTGTGTGTGTGTGTGTGTGTGTGTGTGTGTTTTTTTTTTTTTTTTTTTTTTTCGTAGTGGACATAATGAGAGACTTTGTTTGCTCTTGGAAGCGTTCGGTGCAGAGCTTTCCGTTACTATGGCAACGATTCTGTATAATTATATTTATGTCTAATGTTTATTATTGTCCAGCCTTTTTCGAGTCTATGATATTATCAGCTATATGACTACCGGTACCGTATATTATATTTGTTCGAACTTATAAACTAACACTTCATCAACTACACAACGATTTTATTGACCTTAATTATAAATTATTTACAACTTATGTACATTTGGTACTACAGTATTTCTAAATTATGCTATTATAACTATATCTAAGTATCTAAGTATCTAAATTATGCTATTATAACTATATCTAAGTATCTAAGTATCTAAGTATCTAAATTATGCTATTATAACTATATCAAAGTATGTATCTAAGTATCTAAATTATGCTATTATAACTATATCTAAGTATCTAAATTATGCTATTATAACTATATCAAAGTAACGCACGTGTGGAAGAAGGGGTTGCCGATTAGCAATCAGAAATAGAGTTCTCTCAATGTTATAATTACCTCTCCAAAATGTGTTTTCTGCCTACAGCTAACTCAAAGACAACTGCAGAGGTTAAAGTAACTAAAGTAAAGGTTTCTGAACACCCCGGATGGTCACAAAGGTTTTAAAGTATCCCAGAATAGGCTCAAATCGCGTCCTGTGCGTGAAAGGGTTAATGCCAAAGTTAAGATTGTGTGTGTTATTTGTCATTACATACTCATCAATAGTTAAACTACTATAAATGAAAATATATCTGTAGCAGATAGTTGTGTGCGTAACTCTACATGAAACACACACACACACACACACACACACACACACACACACACACACACTCACACACAGACACACACACACACACACAACACACACATAACTCTAATAGCTAATATTAGTTCTCCCAGTATGGTGACACCTCTTTAAGGGGAGTTGGCCGTTTTTCTGGTCCCCCTTCTCCCTCGTGTTTAGCCCCATTAGTTTTCAGATTTTATGACGTTCGGCCCATTAGTTTTTTTTTGCGATTTTAAGACCTGTCACCCCACCTCTACGTGTGCACTCATTGGAATCTTTGAATCTCTAAAACCAAGTATACTGAAGGTTCACGAATGTCCGCTATAAATAGGGTTACCATATTTAGGGGAGATTTCCACTTGAGGGATTTATTTCTTGACTCCTTTCTCTCTCATGTTTAGCCCCATTGCTTTTGAGATTTTAATCGTTCGCCCCATTAGTTTGACGATTTTAAGAACTTTCAACCCATTGCTGTCAATTTTAAGACCTTTCGTGCCATTTAGGTGTCGATTTTATCCTGGCGAGCGATAGCGAGCCTGTAATTTAAGAGGAACCGGCTTTCAACCGGGACATTTTTCTACCGAAAAATGTACAAATTTATCTTGAAAGGGGCTCAAGGGGGTGTAATCTTAAGCTTGAAGGATATCTAGGGACCAAACTAAAAACCTCCCCTTAAGTCTGCTAGATCTTAAATACATGCCATAATCGCTAGAATAATGCCACAACTTCTAGAATCTCACGTATAATGGCTCAACTATCTAGAATATCGATACAACTCATGCCGCTAGATGTAAACAAAAATTGCCTCTAGATCGAAGTCAATACCCCTAGATCTAGCGGGAAGTAGCTAAATTACCCACTTGCGAGTTTCAGGCTATAAGGAAGTTGGAGCCGTAGACATCGACATTTAGCAGAATTACCAGCTAAAATACGGTTGTAGTGCATTTATAAACCCATACAAATGTATTAATCATACTTTTCATCCATCAGAAACCTACATCATTATTGCATTTCTGTTTTATATCGATGTGTCTAGCTCCAACTTACTTATAGCCTGAAAATCGCAATTGGCAACACTGGGTATAAATCGCAAGTGGTCAATTGGCAACACTGGGTATAAATCACGTTATACAGAAGATTGTGGCCATAAACTAGGCTAAGCAAATTACTATAGCCTGATTGTTATTTATAGTATAGGGCAGTTCCGAGAGAGAGAGAGAGAGAGAGAGAGAGAGAGAGAGAGAGAGAGAGAGAGAGAGAGAGAGAGAGAGAGAGAGAGAGAGAGAGAGAGAGAGAGAGAGAGAGAGAGTTTACTGTACAGTAGCTTTATTACCGGTACTTAAAGCCTGACTGAAAAAGAGTATAAATACATTACTACTTCTGACATCACGGAATTTTGAACCTGTTATGCCAATAATTTGTAATTAAATAGATAAACAGATCAGCATAAAACTAAGAGAAAACGAAAAAATTAACTTCGTGTAAAAAAAAAAAAAAAAAAAAAAAAAAAAAAAAAAAAAAAAAAAAACACTCACCAGCATCAGGTTAAGGGGGTTAAGGGTAATTTTTCTGGACCCCCTTCTCCCTCGAGTTTAGTCCCATTAGTTTTGACATTTTAAGACGTTCGGCCCATTAGTTTGGCGATTTTAACACTTTTCGACCCATTTCGTTGTCAATTTTTAAGACCCTTCGTGCCATTTCAGTGTCGATTTATTTCCTGGCGACCGATTGGGAGCCTTTAAATTAAGAGGAACCGGCCATCGGCCTATCGAAAAATTTACAAATTTATCTTGAAGGAGCATCTTGGGGGCGTTTTTTTAAGCTTGATGGAGGTCTAGGGAGGCAACTAACAAAATAATAAAAAAATATATAAATGAGCAAATAAAGCCGCCCTTCCCCCCTTAATAAAATAAAGCCGCCCTTCCCCCCTTAATAAAATAAGCCTTAATAAAATAAAGCCCTTCCCCCCTTAATAAAATAAGCCGCCCTTCTTAAGCCGCCCTCCCCCCCTTAATAAAATAAAGCCGCCCTTCCCCCCTTAATAAAATAAAGCCGCCCTTCCCCCCTTAATAAAATAAAGCCGCCCTTCCCCCCTTAATAAAATAAAGCCGCCCCTTCCCCCCTTAATAAAATAAAGCCGCCCTACCCCCCCTTAATAAAATAAAGCTGCCGTTCCCCCCTTAATAAAATAAAGCCGCCCTTCCCCCCTTAATAAAATAAAGCCGCCCTTCCCCCCCTAATAAAATAAAGCCGCCCTTCCCCCTTTAATAAAATAAAGCCGCACCTTCCCCCTTTAATAAAATAAAGCCGCCCTTCCCCCCTTAATAAAATAAAGCCGCCCTTCCCCCTTTAATAAAATAAAGCCGCCCTTCCCCCTTTAATAAAATAAAGCCGCCCTTCCCCCTTTAATAAAATAAAGCCGCCCTTCCCCCCTTAATAAAATAAAGCCGCCCTTCCCCCTTTAATAAAATAAAGCCGCCCAAATAAAGCCGCCCAAAGGGGAGGTTTCTAGTTTGTTTCCTACTCCTCCAACAATCTTAAAATTTCACCCCCTTGACCCCCTTTCAAGATAAATTTGTACATTTTTCGGTACAAAAATGTCCCGGCCGAAGGCCGATTACTCTTAAATTACAGGCTCGCTATCGCTCGCCAGGATAAAATCGACACCTAAATCGCACGAAAGGTCTTAAAATTGACAGAATGGGTCGGAAATTCTTAAAAATCACCAAACTAATGGGGCAAACGTCTTAAAATCTCAAAAGCAATGGGGCTAGACATGAGGGAGAAAGGGGTAAAGAAAAAAAAAACTCAAGTGGAAATCTCCCCTTAATGAGACCTCTGGTGGTTACCTACAAGTTCCATAGATGAAGGAGTGGTAGAGGCAGGTAACTTTATTTGTATCACAAACTTACACACACACACACTCGCATTCTCTCTCTCACACACTCACTCTCACTCACTCTCTCTCATCGTACCCTCTCGTTATCCCCTCAGCTTTCAAAACAACATCTTATCCATCTCATCACCCCCTTAACCTTCACCCACTAATCCATATTTACTCACACACTCACTCTCTTTCTCTCTCTCACTTTCACTCTCTCTCTCTCTCGCTCATCACCCTCTTAAACTTCACCCACTATTCCATATTTAGTCACTCACTCTCTCTTTCTCTCTCTATCTCACTTTCACTCTCTCTCTCTCTCTCTCACCCTCTTAACCTTCACCCACTAATCCATATTTACTCACACACTCACGCTCTCTCTCTCTCTCTCTCCATGTCCTCACCCTTTTAACCTTTACCCACTAATCCATATTTACTCACACACACACTCACTCACTCACTCACTCACTCTCTCTCTCTCTCTCTCTTTAAAGCGGTATGGTAATGTACAAGGAGTATATATTTCTTATTTTAGCTTTATGTCTCTCTCTCTGTCTCTCTCTCTCTCTCTCTCTCTCTCTCTCTCTCTCTGTAACACGGACCTAGGCCTGTGTGTTATATACGGGTGGACAGATCAAGATAACACACCCCATGATTGATGTAATGGACTATAACACACAGTTATCAGTAGCCTATTACAGTCATGTACTGTACTATTATAGGTCCTTCCAGCTGCCTTTGTGTCTTATCTCTCTCTCACTCACTCTCGCTCTCTCTTTCTTTCTTTCTTTCGTTCTCTCTCTCTCTCTCTCTCTCTCTGTAACACGGACCTAGGCCTGTGTGTTATATACGGGTGGACAGATCAAGATAACACACCCCATGATTGATGTAATGGACTATAACACACAGTATAGGGTTATCAGTAGCCTATTACAGTCATGTACTGTACTGTTATAGGTCCTTCCAGCTGCCTTTGTGTCTTATCTCTCTCTCACTCACTCTCGCTCTCTCTTTCTTTCTTTCTTTCGTTCTCTCTCTCTCTCTCTCTCTCTCTCTCTCTCTCTCTCTCTCTCTCTCTCTCTCAATAGATTAATTATACTTAGCTATAAAAAGAGGTTGAATGCTGTTGGTCTCATTTACTTGGAAACACGTAAACTACAAGGTCAACTTATTGATGAGCTTGATTTAGTCGTCATCATTGAGTCTTTAACCTCTGCAAAGTCAATTCCCAAAGTCAACACAGAGGTAGGAACAAGGTCTCTATTAGTTGCTGGACCTAAACTCTGGAATGCTCTATCTTTTCAAGTTAGAGCCTCTAATTATGTCTTTAAGATACTTGTTTTACGTTCTGGGTCTTATTTAGGCATGAAAATGATCACGTAAACAGCCCTATTTTGGCTAAAAACACCCCGCTGGGCGGTACACATAAATAAACCGCATAGGCCGCTCGTAAGGTGTTAAAAACAAAAACCTACTGAAACTCTATTCTTTAAACAGTCAGTTTAAGGGGAGATATTCACTTGAGGGAGTTTTTTTCTGGACTCCTTTCTCCCTCATGTTTAGCCCCATTGCTTTTCTAATTTTAAAACGTTCGCCCCATTATTTTGATGATTTTAAGAACTTTCAACCCATTTCTATCAATTGTAAGACCTTTCGTGCAATTTAGGTGTCGATTTTATCCTGGCGAGCGATAGCGAGCCTGTAATTTAAGAGGAACCGGCTTTCAGCCGGGACATTTTTCTACCGAAAAATGTACATATTTATCTTGAAACGGGCTCAAGGGGGTGTAATCTTAAGCTTGATGGATATCTAGAGACCAAACTAAAAACCTCCCCTTAATGATCAGTAAGTCTATATATCTGTTACCGCATTTTTACTCAGTTAACCTTTGACAATATACTGTATATGTGTATAACTATTTGTTATCATAACACTATTGTATATAAGCAATTTTTGTATTTTTAAGTTGTAAAGAATAACCATTGTTTATATGGAAATAAATGTCTGATTCTGATTCAATACGATGGCGTGGTTGTCAGTATATTCTGTTGAACATTAAGCCATGTTATTCAGGTTTGGAAATATATCTAGGAATCAAAGAGGTATTAACTACCCCATACCCATAGCTTACTCTGACTGTTCCTTTTACTTATATATCTTCTAGATCTCAAGTGGCGGCGTCTTTTCCGTGGATTGACCTCCCTACTGCCAACCTAGAAGTTGGCAGATTGGGAGCCAAAGCGTCACATTTTTCCCTTGCCCCTCAGCTTTCCCTTCATAATTGCTGAGGGGCACAGGGCCTTGGGTGGGGCTTTGGTTTCCCGGGCGTTTCCGCACCCTCCTCAGCTCCCTGCCTTGGAGTGGCTTCGGTCACCCGGGCTTTGTTAGTGGTAAGCAGGGAGGATTTTGTGGGGGCGCTCGTTTGTGGCCTTGGCCTTGCTTGAGACCTTGGGGTTGTTCGGCCAGACAGCCTGGGGAACAACAACAACAACAACTCTTTGACCTCCACAGGTACCGTATTTTCTAAACTGAATATAATCATAGGCATATAAATATTTAATTATAAATTAGGAATCTATAAACTATTATAGTTTACCAGACACACAGTATAGGCCTAATTGTAAAGTGCAAGAGATACTAATTAATATTAAGGGGAGATGGGTCGTTGTTTCTGGACACCCTTCTCCCTCATGCTTAGCCAGTTTAGTTTTCAGATTTTAAGACATTCAGCCCATTAGTTTGGCGCTCTTAAGACCTTTCGCCCATTTTCTTTGACAAAATTAAAACTTTTTGTGTCATTTAGGTGTCGATTTTTTTCCTGGCGAGCGATAGCGAGCCTGTAATTTAGGAGATAACGGCCTTCGGCCGGAAATTTTTTCTACCGAAAAATCTACAAATATATCTTGAAGGGGGATCCTGGGTTTTTTTTTTAAAGTTTGATGGAGATCTAGGGAGGAAACTAGAAAAATAATTAATACAAAAAATGGACCAAAAAGTGAGCCATCCCCCCTTAAAGCAGCTGTTAACTAAAGTAAGAGAAAGAAACCAGTGATACAAATAACAATATACACGACAATAATTGCTGTCATATTATTAACATACTAATAACACTAGTACAAAGAATCACACAAAGACTTCATTATAGAAAGTTTACTCGAACAATATGTAATAAGAACACCACCTCGCAGGAAATTAAGAGTGGCAGGGGGAAAAGAACTCTATTAATTAAATCAGCTATCAATTAATATATATATCAACTCGATGCAGATATAATGTTGTGTGTGTGTGTGTGTGTGTGTGTGTGTGTGTGTGTATTTTTTTTTTTTTTTTTTTTTAACATGTCCTTTGTCTATAAAACCATTATAGAATTATTTACCTAAGGAAATTAATGTTCTTTCAAAAACATACTAATCATACAACAAAATATCGAATTTGTCTTTTCAATTAAATTTAGCTAGGTTAATGTCGGATGAGAATATCTTGATTATCTCTATACTACAATATGTGCAGTACAATTTAGACGAGCTATTTAAATAATAATAATAATAATAATAATAATAATAATAATAATATAATAATTGTTTTTCGTAATCACACTCTTGATTCAGGAAAAGAAATCCTCTTGTTTAGGGAAACTTATGAGACAGCCAGTATATTATTCCCAAAAGAACGGGTAAAGATTTGTTTAAGGGGGGGTCATCTGCTTTTTTCTCGCCTTTTCTCTCTTTCTCTGGCTTGTATCCACTCGGTCCCATTCAGCCTACTGTTTTAAGACATTTATCCCCATCCAGCATTACATCGATAAATCCGGCTTCTCCCAAGATATTTTCTATCGAAAAATGTACAGTTAGTCAGCTGTCTAACACATAATCCAAGATATGGTGGCTCGCTATCGCTCGCCGGGCATAAATCGACACCTGGATGGGGATAAACGTCTTAAAACAGTAGGCTGAATGGGGCCGAATGGATGCAACCCAGAGAGAAAAACAAAACAGGACACCCCCCTTAACTGAATACTATGAAACAACTAATATGCTAACAATAATACTATACGTGGTGGCAGTGCTTGTATATATAATACTATACGTGGTGGCAGTGCTTGTATATATAATACTATACGTGGTGGCAGTGCTTGTATATATAATACTATACGTGGTGGCAGTGCTTGTATATATAATACTATACGTGGTGCCAGTGCTTGTATATATAATACTATACGTGGTGGCAGTGCTTGTATATATAATACTATACGTGGTGCAAGTGCTTGTATATAATACTATACGTGGTGCCAGTGCTTGTATATATAATACTATACGTGGTGGCAGTGCTTGTATATATAATACTATACGTGGTGGCAGTGCTTGTATATATAATACTATACGTGGTGCCAGTGCTTGTATATATAATACTATACGTGGCAGTGCTTGTATATATAATACTATACGTGGTGGCAGTGCTTGTATATAATACTATACGTGGTGCCAGTGCTTGTATATATAATACTATACGTGGTGGCAGTGCTTGTATATATAATACTATACGTGGTGGCAGTGCTTGTATATAATACTATACGTGGTGCCAGTGCTTGTATATATAATACTATACGTGGTGGCAGTGCTTGTATATATAATACTATACGTGGTGGCAGTGCTTGTATATAATACTATACGTGGTGCCAGTGCTTGTATATAATACTATACGTCGTCGCAGTGCTTGTATATATAATACTATACGTGGTGGCAGTGCTTGTATATATAATACTATACGTGGTGGCAGTGCTTGTATATATAATACTATACGTGGTGCCAGTGCTTGTATATATAATACTATACGTGGTGCCAGTGCTTGTATATAATACTCTACGTGCTGGCAGTGCTTGTATATATAATACTATACGTGGTGGCAGTGCTTGTATATATAATACTATACGTGGTGCCAGTGCTTGTATATATAATACTATACGTGGTGGCAGTGCTTGTATATATAATACTATACGTGGTGGCAGTGCTTGTATATAATACTATACGTGGTGCCAGTGCTTGTATATATAATACTATACGTGGTGGCAGTGCTTGTATATATAATACTATACGTGGTGCCAGTGCTTGTATATATAATACTATACGTGGTGCCAGTGCTTGTATATATAATACTATACGTGGTGGCAGTGCTTGTATATATAATACTATACGTGGTGGCAGTGCTTGTATATATAATACTATACGTGGTGCCAGTGCTTGTATATATAATACGTGGTGGCAGTGCTTGTATATAATACTATACGTGGTGCCAGTGCTTGTATATATAATACTATACGTGGTGCCAGTGCTTGTATATATAATACTATACGTGGTGGCAGTGCTTGTATATATAATACTATACGTGGTGCCAGTGCTTGTATATATACTATACGTGGTGGCAGTGCTTGTATATATACTATCGTGGTGGCAGTGCTTGTATATATATACTATACGTGGTGCCAGTGCTTGTATATATAATACTATACGTGGTGGCAGTGCTTGTATATATAATACTATACGTGGTGGCAGTGCTTGTATATATAATACTACGTGTGGCAGTGCTTGTATATATAATACTATACGTGGTGGCAGTGCTTGTATATAATACTATACGTGGTGGCAGTGCTGTATATAATACTATACGTGGTGGCAGTGCTTGTATATAATACTATACGTGGTGGCAGTGCTTGTATATAATACTATACGTGGTGGCAGTGCTGTATATAATACTATACGTGGTGGCAGTGCTTGTATATATACATACGTGGTGGCAGTGCTTGTATATATAATACTATACGTGGTGGCAGTGCTTGTATATAATACTATACGTGGTGGCAGTGCTGTATATATAATACTATACGTGGTGGCAGTGCTTGTATATAATACTATACGTGGTGGCAGTGCTGTATATATAATACTATACGTGGTGGCAGTGCTTGTATATAATACTATACGTGTGCAGTGCTTGTATATTAATACACGTGGTGGCAGTGCTTGTATATAATACTATACGTGGTGGCAGTGCTTGGATATATAATACTATACGTTGTGGCATTGCTTTATATTAATACTATAGGTGGCAGTGCTTGTATATAATACTATACGTGGTGGCAGTGCTTGTATATATAATACTATACGTGGTGGCAGTGCTTGTATATATAATACTATACGTGGTGGCAGTGCTTGTATATAATACTATACGTGGTGGCAGTGCTTGTATATATAATACTATACGTGGTGGCAGTGCTTGTATATATAATACTATACGTGGTGGCAGTGCTTGTATATATAATACTATACGTGGTGGCAGTGCTTGTATATAATACTATACGTGGTGGCAGTGCTTGTATATATAATACTATACGTGGTGCCAGTGCTTGTATATATAATACTATACGTGGTGCCAGTGGTTGTATATATAATACTATACGTGGTGGCAGTGCTTATATATATAATACTATACGTGGTGGCAGTGCTTGTATATATAATACTATACGTGGTGGCAGTGCTTGTGTATATAATACTATACGTGGTGGCAGTGCTTGTATATATAATACTATACGTGTGGCAGTGCTTGTATATATAATACTATACGTGGTGGCAGTGCTTGTATATATAATACTATACGTGGTGGCAGTGCTTGTATATATAATACTATACGTGGTGGCAGTGCTTGTATATATAATACTATACGTGGTGGCAGTGCTTGTATATATAATACTATACGTGGTGGCAGTGCTTGTATATATAATACTATACGTGGTGGCAGTGCTTGTATATATAATACTATACGTGGTGGCAGTGCTTGTATATATAATACTATACGTGGTGCCAGTGCTTGTATATATAATACTATACGTGGTGCCAGTGCTTGTATATATAATACTATACGTGGTGGCAGTGCTTGTATATATAATACTATACGTGGTGGCAGTGCTTGTATATAATACTCTACATGGTGCCAGTGCTTGTATATATAATACTCTACGTGGTGCCAGTGCTTGTATATAATACTCTACGTGGTGCCAGTGCTTGTATATATAATACTCTACGTGGTGGCAGTGCTTGTATATATAATACTATACGTGGTGGCAGTGCTTGTATATAATACTATACGTGGTGGCAGTGCTTGTATATATAATACTATACGTGGTGGCAGTGCTTGTATATATAATACTATACGTGGTGGCAGTGCTTGTATATATAATACTATACGTGGTGGCAGTGCTTGTATATAAGACTATACGTGGTGGCAGTGCTTGTATATATAATACTATACGTGGTGGCAGTGCTTGTATATATAATACTATACGTTGGCATTGCTTGTATATATAATACTATACGTGGTGGCAGTGCTTGTATACATATACTATACGTGGTGGCAGTGCTTGTATATATAATTACTATACGTGGTGGCAGTGCTTGTATATATAATACTATACGTGGTGGCAGTGCTTGTATATATAATACTATACGTGGTGGCAGTGCTTGTATATATAATACCATACGTGGTGGCAGTGCTTGTATATATAATACTATACGTGGTGGCAGTGCTTGTATATATAATACTATACGTGGTGGCAGTGCTTGTATATTATGAAACAACTAATATGCTAACAATAATACTATACGTGGTGGCAGTGCTTGTATATATAATACTATACGTGGTGCCAGTGCTTGTATATATAATACTATACGTGGTGGCAGTGCTTGTATATATAATACTATACGTGGTGGCAGTGCTTGTATATATAATACTATACGTGGTGGCAGTGCTTGTATATATAATACTATACGTGGTGGCAGTGCTTGTATATAATACTATTACGTGGTGGCAGTGCTTGTATATATATACTATACGTGGTGGCCAGTGCTTGTATATAATACTATACGTGGTGGCAGTGCTTGTATATATAATACTATACGTGGTGGCAGTGCTTGTATATATAATACTATACGTGGTGGCAGTGCTTGTATATAATACTCTACATGGTGCCAGTGCTTGTATATATAATACTCTACGTGGTGGCAGTGCTGTATATATAATACTATACGTGGTGGCAGTGCTTGTATATATAATACTATACGTGGTGGCAGTGCTTGTATATATAATACTATACGTGGTGGCAGTGCTTGTATATATAATACTATACGTGGTGGCAGTGCTTGTATATATAATACTATACGTGGTGGCAGTGCTTGTATATATAATACTATACGTGGTGCCAGTGCTTGTATATATAATACTATACGTGGTGGCAGTGCTTGTATATATAATACTATACGTGGTGGCAGTGCTTGTATATATAATACTATACGTGGTGGCAGTGCTTGTATATATAATACTATACGTGGTGGCAGTGCTTGTATATATAATACTATACGTGGTGGCAGTGCTTGTATATATAATACTATACGTGGTGGCAGTGCTTGTATATATAATACTATACGTGGTGGCAGTGCTTGTATATATAATACTATACGTGGTGGCAGTGCTTGTATATATAATACTATACGTGGTGGCAGTGCTTGTATATAATACTATACGTGGTGGCAGTGCTTGTATATATAATACTATACGTGGTGGCAGTGCTTGTATATATAATACTATACGTGGTGGCAGTGCTTGTATATATAATACTATACGTGGTGGCAGTGCTTGTATATATAATACTATACTATACGTGGTGGCAGTGCTTGTATATATAATACTATACGTGGTGGCAGTGCTTGTATATATAATACTATACGTGGTGGCAGTGCTTGTATATATAATACTATACGTGGTGGCAGTGCTTGTATATATAATACTATACGTGGTGGCAGTGCTTGTATATATAATACTATACGTGGTGCCAGTGCTTGTATATATAATACTATACGTGGTGGCAGTGCTTGTATATATAATACTATACGTGGTGGCAGTGCTTGTATATATAATACTATACGTGGTGGCAGTGCTTGTATATATAATACTATACGTGGTGGCAGTGCTTGTATATATAATACTATACGTGGTGGCAGTGCTTGTATATATAATACTATACGTGGTGGCAGTGCTTGTATATATAATACTATACGTGGTGGCAGTGCTTGTATATATAATACTATACGTGGTGGCAGTGCTTGTATATATAATACTATACGTGGTGGCAGTGCTTGTATATATAATACTATACGTGGTGGCAGTGCTTGTATATATAATACTATACGTGGTGGCAGTGCTTGTATATATAATACTATACGTGGTGGCAGTGCTTGTATATATAATACTATACGTGGTGGCCAGTGCTTGTATATATAATACTATACGTGGTGCCAGTGCTTGTATATATAATACTATACGTGGTGGCAGTGCTTGTATATATAATACTATACGTGGTGGCAGTGCTTGTATATAATACTATACGTGGTGGCAGTGCTTGTATATATAATACTATACGTGGTGGCAGTGCTTGTATATATAATACTATACGTGGTGCCAGTGCTTGTATATATAATACTATACGTGGTGGCAGTGCTTGTATATATAATACTATACGTGGTGGCAGTGCTTGTATATATAATACTATACGTGGTGGCAGTGCTTGTATATATAATACTATATGTGGTGCCAGTGCTTGTATATATAATACTATACGTGGTGGCAGTGCTTGTATATATAATACTATACGTGGTGGCAGTGCTTGTATATATAATACTATACGTGGTGGCAGTGCTTGTATATATAATACTATACGTGGTGCCAGTGCTTGTATATTAGTAACTAATCCAAATAATCGATTACAAAACCGTCTTAAGTATTGAGGAAGATGAACGTTGTTTTTTGTTTGTTTTTTCCCACCGGGTACCAGTCAAGGAATATTTGGAGTATATAAGTTAATGAGGACATGAATGCCATACAGACATATATAAACAACTTGAATACAAGAACAAATGCTATAAAATAAATGACATATACTGTATACTGTACACAAAAAGAACACACACTCGCACACCCAAACACACAACAACGAATGCAAGCCAATAAAGGTAAACAAACACCCAGAGACATATCGGATCACAGGACAAACGAAGACGCTGGCTAGTCCGTCCTGTCATCCGAAAAAAGGTCGATGTCTTCCTATTTTCAACCTGGCAAAGAAAAAACATAGTCGTCTTCCTCTACTTCTTATTTTGTATTGCTGTTTCCTTTTGTCTTCTCTCTTTTCTTTGTGTTATTGTTGTTATTCCTATCTATTCATCTCTCTCTCCCTCTCTCTCTCTCCTCTCCTCCTCCTCCTCCACACAATGATTAATGACACTGGGGACCTTCACTACAGGCATTCAAACGAGATCCCCAGTCCATCTGTTTTCATTATTACTAAATATATATATAACAAGCTAAGTCTACAAGGCTTACGACAACGATTAGAAAACAAAACTAAGATAACCAGTTGAGAGCAAACTCATTGGAGATTTTAACATACCGCATCACATGGGTTTGGCATTATAAATTGTAACACGATGTTTATCCTGAACATGGATAAAACACACAACCATGGATGTAAGTTGAAGCACATTACGGAAGCTTCTTCACGTAAAGTACAGTACGTTCTACAAAGTACTTCCTTCGGTTGTTGTAAATACAGTAGTTCTCTAAGTAGAACGGTTTAATAGGACCATGTCTCTTTTTCATCTAAAATACATGAACAAATTTTTTAATAACTGAATAGTCCTAGTAACTCTTGGTAACTATTTCTCCTTTGAAACAGTTTATTGAGTTAATTTGTTGTCCTTGTGGTGGTGCGCGGACCATATTAACCTGGGCAGTGTGTGTAGCCATATTTTCCAGTTCGGATAATATTGGTACCTCCAGTAGTACTTATAAGGACTGTAGGTTTATCTTATGAGGGACTGAACGGCCCCTGTTGACCATAACCTGATATTTATACCTTAAGGTTACATAACCGTGGGCTATTGGGCCTGGGTAGGCTACCTCACTATCCAGGCGTATAGCTTAAGGCTCGGTTACACTTGACCGAGTTTTGTCGATAGCGGGCTCATTTGTTGCTCCTAAGAGACTCATTAGCGCCCCAGGCAACTTTTTCGGGACCCATTTGTCACACGAATAGGGCAACTTTTGCATCCCAAACGTACGGAACACATCCCCTGTTGCGGCAACTATACATGGGGGTTGCATGCAATAGTAGTAATGTGATAACTATATAATTGATGTACAAGCATTAATATACTATAATCATGTTCAATCCTTATATATATATATTTCATTACTTTAACCGTCCTGGTGGTGTAATGGTTAAGGTGGCAAAAATCTGTGTGTGATAATCCCGGTGGATCACATATATACTTTAATTGATTTCATTGGGGGTGTTTGGTGTTGTGGTGAAATTAATAAAATATAGAATACAGTATAATATTCAAAATATTAGGATGAGAGAAAACGGTTTAATTCAAGAAGTAGGCTACAGTACCGGTACGAATTAACAACTTCAAGTTTCTACAAATACAACATCTTTGGGCAAGAATAGGGAAGAATCTTCCCTAATTTGATTAAATGTATCATATATCGGTTATTCTAACCAACTTACAATTATAATTTATAACATTAAACGGTTTGTTATAAATAAATAAGAGTACCGGTAGTAGCTTCGTTACTTCAATGGTTATGCTAATACTTCCTTCAATATTACAAATTATGTATTTTGTATGCTTTGTAATCTTTATAAACTAGTGTATATAAGCATTATAGGTTCGGTTAATGCGACGTGGTAAATAGTGCACTTTAAATAACTTAATAGCCTACAGTATACGGTATACCTTGGGGTTTGAAATTGATGATTCATGTTAAGAACGGAGTGTTACTTACAGTGTTTGGTGTGAATTAGTAGCCTATGTCGTGGAAATACATTTCTTCTGTAGGCCTATTAATGTATATTAATATATATTCCATATATACTGTATGTTAAACTAGACAAGTTTTAATATTTATAATGACAATGTGATAAGTGATATCCGAACCTTCAGGGTATTTTGTTGCTTGGGCTTAGACGGTGTGAACAGTTGAGATGTTGTTCAAGGACAGTACCGGTAATTTGTTGTGCTCTAGTCTGCCCCATAATAATTGTCTTCAACTGTCCCCCACTTCCATTGTAATAATAACTTTCACACCATAGTGAATATGGAAAATTTCTCTCCTTCAACCATATCTCTGCTCCTCTTTAGTAGTCAATTGGAAATATTTGGCATATAAATAAAAAAATACAAATGTCTCTCTCTTAACACTTACGCTGCGGGCATATTTCCGCTATATTAGGGTTCATTAAGGCACTCCTGATTGATTAGGCAAGTGTCTGAATGAAATTAAATGTATTCAGCCGAAAACTAGACAAAAATAGCTTCAAAATTACGCCAGAACGAGCTTCGTAGCTCATAGGTGGGGCGTACCGAGGCCACTGGATCCTACCCCCTTGTAATCACTTGGGGGATGGTGCTGGGAATGGTCCCGGGGTAGACTGGAGCCGGAGTTCTGGGGGGGGTGATGCCCATCTGCCAGCCAAACCTACCTAACTATGACTAAAATCAAAGAAAATAAACGTAAGTCCGATGAAACAAAACCGCACAGGACAATGACAAATGCCCCCCACAAACTCAGACTTGCTAGTGTGAATGTTGGTAGTTTGAATCTGCGTGCGAATGAAGTGGCTGAGATGTGTGAGAGGAGGCGAGTGGACGTCTGCTGTACCCAGGAAACACTCTGGAAGAGGCATGGGGTACAGTGGATTGTCGGAAGGAGGAAAAGATATAGGATATACTGGATGGGTGTGGAGACTGATAAAGCGAAAGGAGGAGTGGGTGTTCTGGTGGCTGAAGAGCTGGCGGAAAGTGTGCTTCAGATTACGAGAGTTAGTGAAAGGCTGATTGTTTTGAAGTTGAAATTTGGTGAAAGAATTCTGAATGTGATATCTGCATATGCCCCACAGGCTGGTTTACAGAAAGAGATAAAAGAGGACTTCTGGAATGACACCGTCAGTGTCATTTCAGGCCTCTCGGAGAACGAAATAACCATCGTGGGGGGGGACCTCAATGGTCACGTGGGAGCATCTGCAGATGGATACGAGGGGGTACATGGAGGAATTGGTTACGGAAGGAGAAATCTAGAAGGCGAATATATATTGGAGTCCTGCGTTGCACTCAACATGGTTGTGTGTAACACAAAGTTCAAGAAAAGACAGAGCCACCTGATCACATATAACTCTGGGGTCTCCAGTAGCCAGATAGATTACTTCTTGGTTAACAGGAAAGACTGGAAACTAGTTCGAGATGCAAAGGTCATCCCGAGCGAAGAATGTATCCCCAGCATAAGCTACTTGTGTGCGACATGAGCTTATACAGAGATCCTAAGCGCAAGAAGGTTTATATACCCAAAAGGAAAGTGTGGCTGCTGAAGGACAAGGAAGTTAGGGATAGTTTTCATAATGAACTGGAGGAAATGAATAGAAATAAGGAAGCTAGGCCTAACGATGTAAATAGCCAATGGAACTTTCTTAAGCATAGCCTTATCGCTGCCACTGACAAAGTCTGTGGGAAAACAAAGGGTCACCCCAGGAATAAGACCTCTTGGTGGTGGAACGATGAGGTAGAACATGCTGTGAAAGAGAAAAGGAGATGCTTCAAAGCATGGAAGAAAGGAGGTAGCAGGGAGGAATACCAGGCAGCTAAACGAACTGCCAAAAGAGTTATTTACAATGCTAAAAATCGCATTAAGGACCTGGTCCTCGAACAAGTGTGTAAGACTGACAATCCCAATGGGATCTTCAACCAAGCCTGGCGAGTTAAAAATGACAGTAGGGATATTATAGGTGAACAGTGTGTTAGAGATGATAATGGGAAGATTGTGTATGCAGAAAATGAAATCAGAGAAGCATGGAAGGTACACTATGAACGATTGCTAAATGTAGAGTTTGAATGGGATAAGGAACAGCTTAGTATCGAAAAACCAATATCTGGGCCCCCTCCTTTGATAGCACCAGCTGTAGTGAGCGACGCAATCAATAAAATGAAGGACGGTAAAGCTCCAGGTTGCTCCGACATTGTCGCTGAGATGATAAAAGCCTCAGGGGAGATTGGTGTAAACTTAGTCACTGAGTTGATAAACACCATTATTAAAGATGAGAAAATCCCAGAGGATTGGCTCAAAAGTGTAATAGTAAATATATACAAAGGAAAAGGGGATGCGCTAGACAGAGGAAATTATAGGGGCCTGAAAATGCTTGACCAAATCATGAAGGTCTGTGAGAGAGGCCTTGAGGGTTTGATCAGGCAAAGCATCTCTATTAATGATATGCAGTTTGGTTTTATGCCAGGACGTGGTACAACCGATGCTATCTTCATAGTCAGGCAGATACAGGAAAGATACTTACTAAAAGGCAGGGATCTTTACTTTGTGTTTGTGGACCTGGAGAAGGCCTTTGATAGGGTACCTAGAGATGTTGTACAGTGGGCTATGAGGAAACTTGGTGTGGAAGAGTGGCTGGTGCGTGTGATAATGAAGGTATGAGGATTCGCGAAGTTCGGTGAGGGTGAAGGGTGTACTGAGTGATGAGTTCGCAGTCCGTGTTGGAGTCCATCAGGGTTCAGTGTTAAGCCCCCTCCTCTTTATTATGGTCTTGGAGGCGCTGTCTAGAGTTTTTAGAGGCGGACTCCCGTTGGAACTGTTTTATGCAGACGATTTAGTCCTAATAGCTGACAGTATGCAGGATGCTGAGGCCAAATTCAGAGAGTGGAGAGAGGGCATGGCGAGCAAGGGTTTAAGAGTTAATATTAACAAAACCAAGGTTATGCATTGTAGTTTGAGACGAGGCAATGTGGAAAAGAGCGGTGCATACCCATGTGCAGTGTGTGGAAAGGGAGTGGGCGTTAACTCAATTCAATGTAGCATCTGTCGATGTTGGGTACGGTACACCATGGGAGTAAGCGCTGTAGTAGAATAAAGGGGGCCCTGCCGAAGGATAAGTCAGAAATAGAGAAATTTGAGTGCGTAGTGTGCAAAGGCGAGCTTGTGTTAAGTGATGATCCTGTGGCTGTGAATTTTGGAAATGAGTCTTTGGAGCTGGTGAACAAGTTTTGTTACCTAGGAGATACCATCTCTGCCGATGGTGGGGCCGAGGCTGCCACTGTTGCTAGAATTAGGTGTGGCCGGGGGAAGTTCAGAGAATTGATGCCAATCCTGACCATGAAAAGAATGCCTCTCCCCCTGAAGGGAAAGGTGTATGCCTAATGTGTTAGAAGTGCAATGACGTATGCCTCAGAAACATGGGCCGTTAAAGTAGAGGATGTCAACAGAATGGAGCGTAATGAGATGAGAATGGTGAGATGGATGTGTGGGGCCAGGCTACAGGATAGAATAACAAATGTTGAGCTGAGGAGACGTTTAGGTATAAAGAGTATTAGCGAGGTGATGCGTACAAGTAGACTGGGATGGTATGGACATGTGGAGAGAATGGATGAACAAAATTGGGTGAAAAAATGCAGGTCTGTGATTGTGGAGGGAGTTGCCCCAAGGGGTGGACCGAGGAAGACCTGGGATCGGACTATACGCGCCGATCTCAAATCCAAGAACTTGACAAGTGAAGCAGCCCTTAACAGGGTTGCCTGGAACGCCGCCATTAGGACAAGAGACTGAAACTGCACTTATGTGTGGAACACTCAGTCTTAAAATTTTATGTATGTATGTATGTACAGGGTTCACCCGCAGCGCTACCAGACATTCGCTAAAATTAGCAATTCTCGCTAATTTCTCGTTATATTTGCCTTTGGCAGCACTGTATATCTTGCGAGACTCTGACTCAGAGCTCTCAGTGCCACAGCTGCCTGGTTAGGAGAAGGATGTGTGGCCTGTCACGCTCCCGCTCTCTTGCACTCGATTTTACAGGCTTTAAGACTTTAAAAGCCTGTAGATTGCTGTAAATTGCCATGACGTTCGGAAACGTCTCCCGCAGGGAAGGGGTTAATACGTTCTATTTACCCTCCACTATTCACACACACACTCAATCACACACTCACTCAATCACACACTCACTCAATCACACTCACTCAATCACTCACTCACTCACTCACTCACTCACTCACTCACTCACTCACTCACTCACTCACTCACTCACTCACTCACTCACTCACTCACTCACTCTCACTCTCTCTCTCACACTCTCTCTCTCTCTCTCTCTCTCTCTCTCTCTCTCTCTCTCTCTCTCTCTCTCTCTCTCTCTCTCTCTCTCTCTCTCTCTCTCATTACAGCCATTCTTTACACGAGGTAAGAAAAGTCAGGCCAGGCGTATAATGGGTTTGCTTAACTGATGAATTTGGGGCCAGAGTGATTGTGTGTACCTTGTGTGGGCGTGGGTGGGTTTCTTGGGTGTGGGTGGGCTTGTGTGTTTGTGGATGGGTTTCTTGGGTGCGGGTGGGCGTGGGTGGGTTTCTTGGGTGTGGGTGGGTTTCTTGGGTGTGGGTGAGCTTGTGTGGGTCCCGAATGTGGGTTTGGTAATGTCGGTGGTTTTGTGTGGGTGAATTGGTTTGGGGTGCGTGTAGGATTGTGGATGGGTTAGCGAGGTGTTTATGTGTGTGTGTGTTAAGGGGAGATGGGCCGGTTTTCTGGACCACTTTCTCCCTCATGT
>CM064492.1:83533678-83538678 GCA_032716605.1 Paralithodes platypus | reverse complement strand
CTTCATCCTCCACCCTTTGTGAGACATCTTTGTCCACTAATTCTGAACAACATAAATAACAACAATAGGAGTGTAGCGATGGCAAATATACAGCAGCCTACCTGTAGACTGTTAACCCACTCCGACATATGACGCGATTTTGAGCCTATTGGGGATACTTTAAAGCCTTTGTTACCACCAGGGGTATTTAGAAACCTTTAGTTTAGTTACTTCAACCTCTGCAGTTGTCTTTGAGTTAGCTGTGGGCAGAAAACTAATTTTGGAGAGGTAATTATAAGAGTGAGAGAACTCTATTTCTTATTGCTAATCTGGCAACCTCTGCGTCATAAATGCGTGAAAGGGTTAATAGCTTTTGCATCGAGGGTAACAAGAGTGAAATAAAGAGAGAAGGGGCATTTGAAGACACAAAGGAGCGCTAAGTATTACAAGAAAGACAAAAACAAAAAATAATTAAGGGCTAGTGAAGAAAAAGAGGGCAACAATAGGGTGAAAGGCCAATAAGATAAAGTCCCAATAGATCAAATTAAATCCTCTCCTATGGGACAACAAAATATATCTAAGGGCGTTCAATGATAGCTAGGTTAATCACACATATCAACTCGATAATTAATACATGAGAAAGGGCAATTATAGGAGGTGAGAACACAAGTAGAGAAAGAGGGAGAAAGAGGGAGAAAGCTAGAACAATCCGATAAAAGGGATACAGAAGAGAAGGTCCGAAACAAACCCAGGAACCAGAGGAAGTCAGGTCGCCTTCCAACTTTACCAAGTTCCTGCCCAGATCCGGGATTGTCGACCACTGTGGCGTGTGTGTGTGTGTGTGTGTGAGAGTGACTGTGTGTGTTTGTGTGGTGTGTGTGTGTGTGTGTGAGGGTGTGTGTGTGTGTGAGGGTGTGTGTGTGTGAGGGTGTGTGTGTGTGTGAGAGTGACTGTCTGTGTGTGTGAGGGTGAGAGTGAGTGTGTGTATGTGAGGGTAAGAGTGACTGTGTGAGGGTGAGAGTGAGTGTGTGTGTGAGGGTGAGAGTGACTGTGTGTGTGTGTGTGTGTGAGGGTGAGAGTGACTGTGTGTGTGTGTGTGATGTGTACAAGGTGTATATATTGTGCCTCTCGCTTTGACTGTTTGCCTTTCTATCCCTCTCTTTCTCTGTTTTTATTTGTTTATGTTTATTTATAAAAGCATACCATTACGTGTGTTAAGATCGGTTACAATTTGTTACATTTGTTCATTATGTTCCCCTAGTTTGCTCCCAAGACCTCCATCACACTTTAAAAAAACGCCCTCCCAAGACCCCCCTTCAAGATATATTTGTAAATTTTTCAATAGAACATTTTTCCAGCCGAAAAAGATCGACACCTAGATGACACGAAAAGTCTTAATATTAACATAGAAATGGGGTTAAAGGTCTTAAAATCGGCAAACTAATGTCGAACGTCTTAACATTTGAGAACTAATGGGCTAAACATGAGGAAAAAGAGGGTCCAGAAAAACCGGTCCATCTCCCCTTAACAAAATCACCGGCTGGTTTTCATTTGTCACAACTGGATTTGTAGTTTAAGTTCTGGGTTCTCTTGTCAACAGACACAGAACACTTACTACTAAAGCTCTCGTGTATGTGTGTGTGTGTGTGTGTGTGTGTGTGTGTGTGTGTGTGTGTGTGTGTGTGTGTGTGTGTGTGTGTGTGTGTGTGTGTGTGTGTGTATGTATGTGTGTGTGTGTGTGTGTGTGTGTGTGTGTGTGTGTGTGTGTGTGTGTGTGTGTGTGTGTAGCCTATGTGGAGATACTATTCTACCCAAAATGTATTCTAATCTCGAGAGAATGCCAAATTAGGAGAGCCATATAATTTTGCCTTGGCCCTCAGCCAGTGCCAAGGACGTATAGGCCTATACAGTATACATCCGGCGTGTATATATATATATATATATATATATATATATATATATATATATATATATATATATATATATATATATATATATATATATATATACAGTATATCATAAATCGTCAAACCAAATTGGCAGCACGTGGCCAGATCTTTGGCTGACCATACCCAGAGTATGAGTTACATAATGACTTGCTATGCCCACTCCACATCCGAAATCGTCACCCTATTTTGAGCCATAATTGTAACTCCCTGTTTCGCCTATTTCTTGTGTGAAATAAATATAACAGTGTACATAGAACAGTGTAATTGTTTGTTGATAAATACACTTTAGTCATGGTATTAAAATAATATTGAACCGAAATACTAAAACAAATCTCGTGCAAACATAAAAATAAGTGTCACCCTACTTATTGCAATATCATGTGTACAATCGTAGTATACGAGTGCAAGTGCAATCGTTGGGCTCAAAACAATCATAATACATGCATATGAAACACAAACATTTCATTACTTACTCCCAAATATGAAAATACGAGTCTCAGATTTGTTTTACAGGAGTCTGGCACTGGCTGCGTCAAACCAGAGAAACAATGGCGGTAGCGGGGCAACTAATTTGTCTTATGGAGCCCACCTCGTTTTTTTTTTCTCTTTCTTTCCCTCTCTCTTTGGCTTGTATCCATTTGGCCCCATTCAGCCTACTGTTTTAAGACGTTTACCCCCATCCAGGTGTCAATATTTTCCTGGCGAGCGGTAGCGAGCCAGCATATACAGTATATATATATATATTTTTTTTTTACAGCAAGCTAAATTTGTACATTTTTCGATAGAAAAATGTCTCCGGCGAAGCCGTATTTCTTCATAAAATGATGGCTCGCTGTCGCTCGCCAGGAAGAAATCGACACCTGGATGGAGATAAACGTCTTAAAACAGTTGGCTGAATGGGGCCGAATGGATACAAGCCAGGGAAAGAGAGAAACGGAGAGAAAGATACAAAAAAAAAGCCTGTGACCCCCCTTAAGAACATAAAGACAGATCAAATTATGTTCATAATTTGCTAACAAAATACTAACCGAAAAGTTACCGTACTCCTAAAATCAAATTCCTCTAAAAATATAATTAAATATATATATATATATATATATATATATATATATATATATATATGTAAATATATACAAAATACAAAAAAATAAGTTCTCTACGTGTCAACTTAAAAAATCAAATCAAATCAAATAAACTTTTGGAAAAATGTTATTTTAATACCACGAATTTTCCGAGTGTTTTTTATAAACAAAATTGGTCATTTGCATCAATATATGGTGTTTGTAATTAATTAGAAATCTCGGGAAAACCTATTTTCCCCATTAGGCCTATCGATCGATGTTGAGACAGCCCCTCGATAGTGATTTGAAAAGACATTAGCCTAACCTAACAACCTTACCTAACCTAACCTAGTATTATGAGTGGGGGCTGCCGCCCCCACACCCCTGCTGGTTGAGTACTAATCCCTTAATACAAAATACAAAAATTGGCTGTCGATTATACGAAGGTGAAAGAAAAGTCGATGAAGTCTATGGTGTTTACTCTGCAATCTTCAGCTTGATTGTACATTGATAACGGGAAAGTACCGTATTGACAACCTTGTTACGAAAATTAAATTTTAGTACCATACTTTTATATTAGGTTTTTCCGAGGGTTTAACACATTTTCATATGATCTTTAGAGCTATTGATGACTGAAAGTACCGTATTGACAACCTTGTTACGAAAAATAAATGTTAGTACCATACTTTTTTATTAGGTTTTGCCGAGGGTTAAAACAAATGTTCTTATGATCTTTAGAGCATATAGATTCAATATTTATCTTCAAATATATCAACAACATTCGTGGTATTAAAATAACGTTAAACCAAACTTTTTAGGGAGGTGGGGGATCAGTAGAGTGGGGTCCTCAAAACTGAAACTACTGATTATAATAAGTTGCTGAACTTGGGTAGAGCGGCGGAGTCGTCAAAACCTAACCTACTAATGTTGCTGAACGTGGAGACCAAATTATGCCACCCGTTGAATTTTGACGCAACCCGTGAGTAGGTTTAGATCAATTAGGTTAAGACTGCCATGGACAGGAATTATTATATTATCTTGATTTATTCTTAAGGGCACCGTTTTTTTTTAAATCTTTCTCTTCTTTTCTCTCTTTCCCTGGTTTGTATCCATTCTTCCCCATTCAGCCAACTGTTTTAAGACGTTTATCCCCATCCAGGTGTCAATTTCTTCCTGGCGAGCGATAGCGAGCCAGCATTGTATGGAGAAATCTGGCTTCGCCGGAGACATTTTTCTATCGAAAAATGTACAAATATAGCTTGCTGTCAAACACAAATATATATATATGCTGGCTCGCCACCACTCACCAGGGAAATATTGACACCTGGATGGGGGTAGACGTCTTAAACAGTAGGCTGAATGGGGCCTAATATATACAAGCCAAAGAGAGAGGGAGAGAAATAGAAAACAAGCAAGGTGGGCTAAGACTATGTGCAGGGTAATGAAGTATAATGCGTGGTCTCAACTTACTTTTGGTATGGTGGTTATGAATGAAGGTTCCGTGTCCACTGTCTATAATAATGAAGGTTCCGTGTCCACTGTCTATAATAATGAAGGTTCCGTGTCCACTGTCTATAATAATGAAGGTTCCGTGTCCACTGTCTATAATAATGAAGGTTCCGTGTCCACTGTCTATAATAATGAAGGTTCCGTGTCCACTGTCTATAATAATGAAGGTTCCGTGTCCACTGTCTATAATAATGAAGGTTCCGTGTCCACTGTCTATAATAATGAAGGTTCCGTGTCCACTGTCTATAATAATGACTCTATATCATGATGGTGGCGAGAGGTGATGGTAGGAGGGAGGGGTGGAGGCACGGGGGGAGTGGAGGGCAGGAGTGGGACACCAAAACAAAATAAATAATGATCAAAACAAATGAATAAATTGGTCATGACAAAAAGGCGGGAGCGGGAACAGAAGAAGTGTATAAAAGGATGAATGGAGGCCTTGGAGGAAGCAGAGAAACATGGGAAATAACAGGGAGGGAAGGAGGGAGTTGTGGAGGGAAGG
>CM064492.1:83521178-83528678 GCA_032716605.1 Paralithodes platypus | reverse complement strand
AAAAACGAGAATCCCTTGGGCCCCAATTTACCATTTCCGACGGGTAACCAAATTGTAGTGTAAATGTAGACTGATTGTCTCATTATAAGTCAACGACCATTATCTGCTGTCATGGTTGTTTGTTGTTGTTGACAGGGTGGATGTGAGCTTGAAGCTATTGATACTTTTTTCTTTTTTTTTGTCTATGTGAGTGAGGGAGACAAAAGGCAAAACTGCCTGTAGCGAGTGCCTCCCCAGAGTTGAAAGAGTGACAGGGCCAAAATCAAGGGACGTTCGAGCCAAAATGCCTGGACACACGGAGTTTGAAGCAATTTAAGTCAGAGGAAGAAGGATAGTAATAGTTAATAAGTACCGTATATGAAAGACAAAACACACACACACACACATATTCACTGAAACACACACACGAAAACCAACACAACCCGGTGCAAATACGCACAGCACACATACATTCACACACACACATACATACATACATACATACTCTCTCTCTCTAATCATCATCATCATCATCATCATCATAGCCCTTGACCCGTACCACCACCATAGCAGCAGCAATACATCTTGTCTTTAGTGAGGGGAGAACTTTTATGATCACAACCCCAGACGTCCATTATTTGCCCACATAACCACCTTGTTAATGGTGTGGACGTCTGCAAATATACTGATAAAGAGAGGGAGAGACAGGTGGTGCATGATAAGGGAAGGGAGACGGATGAATATTGAAAGCCTATAATTATGCAATACATATTTATAATGAGAATAAATATGGTAAGGAAACTGGTGGACGCTGATAAGGAATAGAGATTAAGGAGATACATGATACAAACACACAAAGCAATCACAATCCACAAGTCATTATCCGGTTAACAATAAGACCAGACATTTTGTGATGAACATAATAATTAAATGAATTAACTGATATATACGTAAATATACTGTATATATGTAATTTGGGTGAGGTCATATTCACATACATATTTCAAGTGAAACAAAAAAAATCAGCAATTTGCTTCAGACTGTATCCTTGGAACATCTATTTTTGAGAGAGAGAGAGAGAGAGAGAGAGAGAGAGAGAGAGAGAGAGAGAGAGAGAGAGAGAGAGAGAGAGAGAGAGAGAGAGAGAGAGAGAGAGAGAGAGAGAGAGAGAGAGAGAGAGAGAGAGAGAGAGAGAGAGAGAGAGAGAGAGAGAGAGAGAGAGAGAGAGAGCAGAGAAAAGAGCTCAATGTATGGTATCTGCAACATCTCATATCACGGTATTCATCCCTTAGTTGTGTCCAATCTATTCAATAAGTCTGTCCAAGTAGCTGAATTCCTAAGACTTACATACAGAATAAGAACAACATATTTATGTTTCATATATCGTTTATTTTATGACTGATAACAGGCTGATCTGACATTATTAAAATCAAGTTACATCTCAGTTTAAGGGGAGGTTTTTAGTTCGTTCCCTAGAATTCCATCAAGCTTAAAATTACGCCCCCTAGACCCCCTTTCAAGATAAATTTGTACATTTTTCGGTAGAAAAATTTGCCGGCCAAAGGCCGGTTCCTCTTAAATTACAGGCTCGCTATCGCTCGCCAGGATAAAATCGACACCTAAATGGCACGAAAGGTCTTAAAATTGACAGAAATGGGGCAACAGTTCTTAAAATCACCAAACTAATGGGGCGAACGTCTTAGAATATCAAAAGCAATGGGACTAAACATGAGATAGAAAGGGATCCAGAAAAAAATCCCTCAAGTGGAAATCTCCCCTTAAAGCCGGTATCACACGAGCGCTTTTTCCCTCAACATTTATACTCAACACTGGTCTGGCAGCTTATGAGGTAAACATTTAAAACATTCCTATCACCTAAATTTACCCATCACCAGCCTAGTTTCCGATACCAGGGCAAAATATTCCAAGAATGTTGCCAGAAAAATGTTGATCATCGAATGTTGAATATAAAAGCTCTCGTGTGATACCGGCTCTATACACAGCGATTGCCAAACATTTACCCACATGCATTATATTTACCCACATGCATTATATTTACCCACATGCATTATATTTACCCACATGCATTATATTTGCCCACATGCATTATATTTACCCACATGCATTATATTTACCCACATGCATTATATTTACCCACATGCATTATATTTACCCACATGCATTATATTTGCCCACATGCATTATATTTGCCCACATGCATTATATTTACCCACATGCATTATATTTGCCCACATGCATTATATTTGCCCACATGCATTATATTTACCCACATGCATTATATTTACCCACATGCATTATATTTACCCACATACATTATATTTACCCACATGCATTATATTTACCCACATGCATTATATTTGCCCACATGCATTATATTTACCCACATGCATTATATTTACCCACATACATTATATTTGCCCACATGCATTATATTTACCCACATGCATTATATTTACCCACATGCATTATATTTACCCACATGCATTATATTTACCCACATGCATTATATTTACCCACATGCATTATATTTACCCACATGCATTATATTTACCCACATGCATTATATTTGCCCACATGCATTATATTTACCCACATGCATTATATATCATTTATATGTATCCAAAAGACGGCGTCACACGGATATTCACGATATATATAAATACATGGGAATATACCCAATTGACCACTTGCGAGTTTCGTTCTATAAGGAAGTTGGAGCTGTAGACATCGATAGTTAATAGAAATGCAATAGTAATGTAGGTTTCTCATGGCTAAAGAGTATGTAAACATTGGGTTTTATGTATTGATAAATGTACTACAACCGTATTATAGCTGGAAATTCTACTAAATATCGTTGTCTACAGCTCCAACTTCCTTATAGAACGAAACTTGCCATATATCTCGCGACCGCTCTATATATATAGCGACACCATGTTTTGCCCAGAAGATGAACAGCATGTAATGCCAATGTTGTCATGGTTTCTAAAGTAGTGCCGCTCAATGGAAGGTAGTCTAGAAATAGTTTAAGGGGGGTTACCGTTTTTGTTTTATCTTTCTCTCCTTTATTCTCTTTCCCTGGCTTGTATCCATTCGGCCCCATTCAGCCAACTGTTTTAAGATGTTTATCACCATACAGGTGTCGATTTCTTCCTGGCGATCGATAGCGAGCCAGCATTGTATAGAGATATCCGGCTTCGCCGCAGACATTTTCCTATCGAAAAATTTACAAATTTAGCTTGCTGTCAAAACGAAAATATATATATGCTGGCTCGCTACCGCTCGCCAGGAAAATATTGACACCTGGATGGGGGTAAACGTCTTAAAACAGTAGGCTGAATGGGGCCGAATGGATACAAAGCAAAGAGAGAGGGAGAGGAAGAGAAAAAAAGCGAGGTGGGCTCCCTTAAATCTCGTGACCAGCCAAAATAAGTCAGCCAGACAATTTATTGACTCGGCTTGGTGGGATTGTGGAGTAATGGGTGGGAGTGAAATATTACTGGAGGGAGATATATCATAACACGGGTGTGGGGGTGGTGGGTATAAGTGGGGGTGGGAGTGGTTGGGGTCGGATAGAGATTGGGTTGGGGTAGAGGGTATAATTGGTTGGGGTAGGTGGGGGTACTGGTAGAGGTTGTGTGCAGAGCTTTGAGTAAGGGTATCCAAAGGCATTATCCGGTTGTTGTTGTTGTTGTTCCCCAAGCTGCCTGGCCGAACAGCCCCAAGGCCAAGGCCATAACCGAGCGCCCCCACAGAACCCTCCCTGCCGACCACAATAAAGCCTGGGTGACCGAAGCCACTCCATGGCGGGGAGCTGAGGAGGGCGACAGAAACGCCCGGGAAACCAAAGCCCCACCCAGGGCCCTGTGCCCCTCAGCAATTATGAAGAGAAAGCTGAGGGGCAAAGGAAAAAAAAATGTGACGCTTTGGCTTCCAATCTTGGTAGATTGGGAGGTCAATCCACGGAAGAGACGCCGTCAGTTGAGATCTAGAAAATATATAAGTAAAAGGAACAGTCAGAGTAAGCTATGGGTATGGCAGAGATTGCTCAGTTCTCACTCTGATAGACCAGCCCATCACCATACATTTTGTGATGAACATAATAATTAAATGAATGAATGAATGAATTAATTATGTAATCAACAAATACATATGTATACAGTATATACATAAGTCAATTGGGTGAGGTCAAATTCACATACATATTTCAAGTGAAAACAAAAATCAGCAATTTGCTTCAGACTGTATCCTTGGAACATCTATCTATGAGAGAGAGAGAGAGAGAGAGAGATTAAACGTGATGGTATGTATTTGTTCTCATCGATTCATATTATAAATTATTACATATCATCGTTCTATCAATTGTTTACTCTCATTTCATTTATTAAAGTTGTGCATGCTTGCTATGTTTTAATTCGTACGCCTGTCTGAATTATTACATCAGTTACCATTATATTCAAGTTAATTATTACATCAGTTACCATTATATTCAATTATTAAATCAGTTACCATTATATTCAATTTATTTTTTTCTCTCTTACATGTAATTATTGCAGTCATGCGTTTTGCTTTCCGAGCGGGTATAAGAAATACAGTATATTAACCACGTAAATGTTATATATATATATATATATATCTTTGAGATCCCCTTCGCATTTCACTTTTCCTGTCAAAGCTTTATTCCTTTACGAGAGAGCTTCTCTCCTTTTACATCTATATTCATGTTTTCCTCCTTTGAACGCATTCACTCCTTCATATCTCCAACACACACACACACACACACACACACACACACACACACACACACACACACACACACACACACACTCTCTCTCTCTCAGGTTTCTCGATGACTCCTATTCCTGATTCTTCACTTCTTTGTCGTCCCAGAATTTGTACATTTGTCTAGTCTCATGCAACTTCGTATGTCTATGTCTCGCTCTCTCTCTCTCTCTCTCTCTCTCTCTCTCTCTCTCTCTCTCTCTCTCTCTCTCTCTCTCTTAACGTGCCCATCCCCCCTTAATCTATATTCCTCCATCTCTCCATCGCTCTCTCTCCTATTTTAGCACTTCTTTGATTTCCAATAAACCTTTTCCAACCCCCATCGTCCACCCCTCATTTATGTGTTTCTTTGTTACACCTCTTTCATCTCTCCTTTAATAATATGTATCATAATGTTACACACACATTTTGTTTGCGGCACCTTATTAACCCTTTGCGTACCAGCGACGTGTTTTATACTGCATTCTAGCTATATTTAGACGATATGAGGCAGCTTAGGAAAGATATGTGGTACCGCAGTTAAAAAGAGTTGGTCGAGATCATTTGAAGCCCTATTATTTGCAAGAAGTCCTTCCGAAACTGCATAAAATCGTCTAATAGTTGCCAGAATATGATGAAAAAGGACGTCTCTGTTACTTAAGGAGAGATGGTTCACTTTTTGGTCGATTTTTGCATGTATTCATTATGTTTCTAGTTTCCTCCCTAGACCTCCATCAAATGTATAAAACATCCATTAGAATCCCCCTTCTAGATTAATTTGTACATTTTTCGGTAGAAAAATGTTCCGGCCGAAGGCCGGTTCTTCCAACATTACAGGCTCACTATCGTTCGCCAGGGAAAACATCGACACCTAAATAGCCCGAAAGGTCTAAATATTGACGAAGAAATGGGGCGAAAGGTCTTAAAATCGACTAACTATTGTGGCAAACATCTTAACATCTGAAAACTAATAGGGGCTAAACATGAGGGAGAAAGTGGTCCAGAAAAGCGGTCCATCCCCCCCTTAATGGGTTAATTCCTCGTCTCTTCTCACACCCTCTTTCTTGCCTTCGTTCCTTGACCCTCTTGTTTCATAGTTTTGTTTTATTCCACTTATTACTCATTAAGGGGGTGGTACTCGCTTTTTATGGACCCCCTTCTCCCTCATGTTTAGCATATTAGTGTTGAGGTTTTAAGACGTTCGTTTCGTTAGTTTGGCGATTTTGAGACCTTTCGCCTATTTTGTTTTGACAATATTAAGACCTTTCGTGCCCATTAGGTGTTGATTTTTTCCTGGCGAGCGATAGCCAGCCTCTAATTTTAGAAGGAACCGGCCTTCGGCCGGGAAATTTTTCTACCGAAAAATGTACTCATTTATTTTGAAAGGGGGTCTAAGGGGTGTTTTTCTAAGCTTGATGGAGGTCTAGCGAGGAAACTTAAAAATAAATTAATAAATAAATATATAAACCAAAAACCAAACACTACCCCCTTAAATATATTGATAGCTTTTCTTTCCCACCCTTCCATTCGCGGCTCCATCCTTCCTTTCATTCCCTCTCTCCCTTCTTCGTTCCTTCTTTCCACCACCACCCTAAAATCATTCCTCACATTCTTGCAGCCAGGGCGACACACACACACACACACATACACACACACACACACACACACACACACACACACACACACACACACACACACACACACACACACACACTACTAATGTGATTGCCCTCAGCGAACTATCCCAAGTCGAAATATATATATAATTATATATATATATATATATATATATATATATATATATATATAGATAGATAGATAGATAGATAAGGAATGGGAGTAGTTTGTTTAAATGGCATTACCTTTAACCCTTTAAATCAGATGGCGCTAATAATCAACAAGCAAGATTTCGGATGTCAAAATATTTTCCCTGAAGCTTTCATCTCCTTTCGCTTGAAGAATTAGCTCCAAGGTAAAATATTTGTACGAAGGAACACATTGGGAATCAAACACGCGGAGAGAGAGAGAGAGAGAGAGAGAGAGAGAGAGAGAGAGAGAGAGAGAGAGAGAGAGAGAGAGAGAGAGAGAGAGAGAGAGAGAGAGAGAGAGAGAGAGAGAGAGAGAGAGAGAGAGAGAGAGAGAGAGAAGGGAGAGGGGGGGGAGAGAGGAGGGAGGAAGGAGGGGGGGGGGGGGGGGGGAGGGGGGCAAATCAGAGAACTCTCACAATATCTTAACCAAATGTACTCTAGACAATATTTATGTTAGAATGTAGCCAGAGGATATTGAGTTTAAAGATTTAAAAAAAAATAACATTCCCTAAGTCCCCTCCCCCCTCAAAAAAAAAAAAAAGAAAAAAAAAAGAAAAAAAAATACACACACACAAAAATAAAAACAAATAAAAAACAAATACAAAATAAAATAAACCTCATCGTATTACTGGGGTCATTATTGTAAGAGCCTTAGGGTAATATGAGAAATGTCTGGAGTCGTGTTGGATCTTTTTCGGGGATTTTTTTTTTTTTCCCGAGTTTTTTTTTTTTATCTTTTTTTCTTACCGGTGTTTGGAGACCCTTAACCCCTTCCGTACCGGCGACATCTTTCTAAGTTTATTCTAGCTATATTAAGACGATGTTGCGCTGTTTAAGAAGGATCTGTGGTAGTAAAAAAAGGATTAGTGAGATAGTTGGAAGCCTGTTATTTGCTGGAGGCTCTTTTGAAACTGCATTTAAGCGTCTAAAAGTA
>CM064492.1:83468590-83521078 GCA_032716605.1 Paralithodes platypus | reverse complement strand
CCAGTGCTAACTCAACCAGTTGCCACTTTCAAAACCAGTGACCATTTCAACCAGTGACCATTTTAACCAGTAGGTTAGGTTAGGTTAGGTCACTGGTTAAAATGGTCACTGGTTGAAATGATCACTGGTTGAAGTGGCCACTGATTGAGTTAGCACTGGTTAAAGTGGCACTGGTTCAACTGACATGGAACTGGGTGGAGATAGTGTGAGGGTGTGATATAAGGTGGGCGTAACACATGTTATCTAAGGTGGCCAAGGTCGCGGTCACTTAACTCTTTCACGCTTTTATGACGCAGAGGTTGCCAGATTAGCAATAAGAAATAGAGTTCTCTCACTCTTATAATTACCTCTCCAAAATTAGTTTTCTGCCCACAGCTAACTCAAAGACAACTGCAGAGGTTCAAGTAACTAAACTAACGGTTTCTACATACCCCTGATGGTAACAAAGGCTTTAAAGTATCCCTAATAGGCTCAACATTGCGTCATAAGCGTGAAAGGGTTAAAAGGGGCCAAATACCCCCCCCCCCCCCCCTTTCCGGACGGTGGAGACCCTTCTCTATAGCCATTATCTTATACTTTGTTGGGTGGAGGTGTCCAGTGCGTCCTTGTATTGAGTATTGTTCACACGTGTGGGGAGGATCCTCTCACACAGCACTTCTAGACAAAGTAGAAAAGAATGCCTTTCGTATTATTAGCTCTTATCCACTCACCAATTCTCTGCAGTCTCTCTCTCTCTTCGCCGCAATGTTGCATCTCTCTCACTATTTTATTGCTATTACAATAATCAGTGTTCCTCAGAGCTCTCTCAGTGTATACCACCCCCTCTTCGTAGAGTACGTAGCACCCTTCTTGCAACACAATCCCACCCCTACTCTGTGCAACTCTCCAACCCAAGAGTGAAACGTTATTCTCAATCTTTCTTATATTCAACAGCTGAGCTCTGGAACTCTCTCCCAGAATCAGTCTTTCCTTCTTCCTATGACTTAAATTGCTTCAAACTCCGTGTGCCCAGGCATTTTTGGCTCAACGTCCTTTGAGTTTGGTCCTGTCACTCTTTCAAGTCTGGGGGAGGCACTTGGCACAGGCAATTTTGCATGTTGCCTCCCTCACTCACTCACAGAACAAAAATAACTAAATAAGAGAAACATATTGAGGAATCAGCAAGATGAGTTTGTGAAATCTCTGTTTATTTATTTAAATGTGTGTTCTTAATCTTTTGGGCTTCTTTTACTAACTTCCCATGCTTACGTTTGGATTTGCCTCATTAAAGTGACAGTACAATACTTACTGAATTAATACTCGCAAGAACCGTTTGTTTTAGATAAAAAAAGTTTGGTACAGGTATACACAGTGGTCCTCTCCTCTCTCTCTTCTCTTTCCCCTTCCTCGGGGTCGTCTCATCCTCTCTCATCTCTCTCTCATCCTCTCCCATCTCTCTACTCTCTCTCTCTCTCTCTCTTTCTCTCTCTCTCTCTCTCTCACCCCTCTCTCTCTCCTCTCTCCTCCGCTTCTCTGCTCTCTCTCTCTCCCTCTAATCCCTCTCTCGGGCAGCCTCTCTCCTCTCTCTGACAAAAATCTCAAACTCTCCCCGCCGCTCCCCCCTCCTCCCTCTCCACTCCCCCCGCCCATCTCTCGACCTCACCTATCCTCCTCCCAATCCCCTCAACCATCGTCTCTCTCTCTCTGTGTGTGTGTGTGAATGAGATGAAATAGATATAAGGCATGCCTAGATGTCATGCACGACTTCTTCACATACAGTGTGGTCAATGAGTGGAATAGTTTGCCATGGGAGGTAGCCGACAGTAATTCAATTGATACGTTTAAGAATAGACCCGACGATCATCTGATGGAGATTGGATTAATATGAATGGATATATCTAAAAAGTAGGTATGTAAGGGACTAAGGGTAAGCCCCGTTTCAGACAAATGTCTTTCTATCCTACTTTATATAAAAACTTTCCTTGTGGGCATTTCTTGATCCATACGGTTATACTTAATCTTATTTTCCGGTACAACGTTTTAGCCGGAGGGAGCGGAGGGTGGGGAGAGAGTCTTCTACTTTGCTGTCCTATTCTTCTACGATAAACTGTCCCTGTCTTGGCATTAAGGCCGGACCACCTATTAAGGACCGAAAGGTATGTGAGGTTTGAGTATCCGGAACTCTGTCTAACTCTCTCCCCTAAAGGCTCTGTGTTGAATTTTTATGAGATCACTTCCAACTGTGCCCCTCCACACAAACATAATTTGTTGTTTATCTGCGAACTAATAATTAACCCCTTCTGTACCGGTGACGTCTTTATTATATTATTCTAGCTATGTTTAGAGGATTTTGGACAGTTTAAGAAGGATCTGTGGTAGTTAAAAGGGTTAAGTGAGATAGTTCGCTGTCTGTCAATTTGTGGAGGCCCTTTTGAAACTGAATGAAATCGTCTAATACTAGCCAGAATAAAGTTCAAAGGACGGCACCGGTACTGAAGGGGTTAACAGTGTATTGAGGCCATTGTAGCTGTTGATTATTATTTGGCAGCGATATGCTATTGTGGCGCCATTATTGTTATCATAGTAAGGCATATGATAATTATATTGTTTATGTAACCCTCAGCCTCATTTCAATATGATGAGGATATGATGTTTAGTCCCATTAGTTTGGTGATTTTAAGACCTTTTGCCTCATTTGTTTGTCAATATTAAGACCTTTCGTGCTATTTAGCTGTCGATTTTTTTTTCCTGACGAACAATAGTGAGCCTGTAATTTTGGAAGAAACGGCCTTCGGCCGGGACAGTTTTCTACCAAAAAAAATACAAATTAATCTAGAAGGGGGATCTAATGGATTGTTTTTTTTTAAGTTTGATGGCGGGCCAGGGAGGAAACTAAAAAAATAATAAATATAAGAAATAATCGAGGAAAACAAATATACCCTTCCCCTTAAAATTATATGTTTTTTCTCGGTTTGTTTGTCTTCTTTGTTGGCATTGTATTAATGATGTGCCCTCCTTTCTTGACTTGTTCCTCTGGTTGTAACCTTGCCTTTCTCTGCTCCCATTGCTGTCACGTATTACTACCCAGTGGTCCCTTTATTCTACCTTATTCCTCCCATGACCTATCTTGTTTCATTCTTACTTCCTCCTCTCGCTCGTCTCGCTCCATCTCTCCCTCTCTCTCTCATCCTCTCTGCTCTCTCTTCTCTCTTCCCTCGTCTCTCCTCTCTCTCTCTCCTCTCTCCTCCTCATCTCTTCCATCTCCCTTCTCCTCATCATCCCCTCATCCCTCCCCTTCGCTCTCCCTCCTGCCCCTCCTCGCCCCTCTCTCTCTCGCGTCCTACATCCACTTCTCCCTCCCTCTCTCTCTCCCCCCTTCTCTCCTCCACCATGCTCTCTCTCTCGTCCCCTCCGCTCTCTCCCTCTCCGTCTCCTCCTCGCCCTCTCCTCTCGTCTCCTGCTCCCCTCATCTCTTCCCTCCCCCCTCTCTCTCCGCTCTCCTGCTCCTCTCCTCTCTCCCTCCTTCTCCCCTCCCTCCCCGTTCCCCTCTCTCTCTCCCCTCCCGCCCCTCCCCCCCCTCTCTCTCTCTCGCCTTCTCCCTCTCCGCTCCCCCCCTCTCTCCTCTCTCCTTGCTCTCCCTCTCTCCCTCCAACCCGTCCCTCTCTTCCCTCTGCAACCCTCCCTCCCCCCGGCGCCTAACTCCTCCTCTCTCTCCCCCCTCTCTCTCTCCCCTCCGCTCCTCTCCATTCACTCTCCGCTTCCTCTCTCTCTCTCTCTCGCTCCTCTCTCTCTCTCCTCCTCATTCTTGTATATTTTATCTATTCTAAACTAAAATAAAAAAAAATCTGTATTGTTATATTTTTAATTCGGTTATTTCCCTAAGTCCCTCCCGTATAATTCTTCAGCTATTTTCCTTTTATTTCCTTTCAACATTACCAAAAAAACTCTTCCCTTTTTTTTTTCTTTCTTTTTCGGGGGTTATAATTTAATACTTTTTTTAAATATTTTTCCTCTCTTTTTTCTTTTGTTTTTTATTTCCTTTTTTTTTCTTCCCCCATTTAATTTTTTCTTTCTTTCCTATCTTCATTATATTTTTCCTGCCCGAACGCTTTCTTCCTGTTATATATTCCCCCTCCCATTTTTTCCTTCCTTTATTTTTTTGTATTTCCTCTCCTCATCTTCTTTTTTTCTTATTTCCCTTCCCCTCCCCCCCCTTCCCCCTTCCTTCTTCCTCTTCCTTATTCCTTTCCCCTCCCCACTTCCCTTCTTCCTCTTTTTCCTCCACGACATTTCCTTTCTCCTTTCCTTTTTTTTTTACCCCCAATCCCTCTCCCCTCCTCCCTTATATTCCCTTTTTCCATCGCTCCCTTCCTTCCCCCCCCGCCCCGTAGTCCCTCCTTCCTTGTTCCCCCTTCCCCTTCCTCTGAGGGGATCCTCCCTCCCCCTCCCTCTACCCTCTCCCTTCCTCCCCCCTGTTTCCTTCTTCCTCCTTCCTTTTCCTTCCCCTTCCTTTTCCTTATTCCCTCTTGCCCTTCCTCCTCCATCCAACGACCAACCCACCGAATGGGGCCACGCTTGCACACCCCCCATCCCACCCTCCCACACCAGCGACTCTTAAAGCACATCCCAACAAACCAGAAACCCACCCCCCCCAAAGCACGCTTGCCCTTTGTAACCCTCCGCTAGTTTTTCAATCTCTCTCCTCTCCCAGTTCCTCACATCTCCATTCTCCCCCCCTCTCCTCTCTCTCTCTCTCTCTCTCCCCCTCCTCTCCATTCGCTACATATTCTCCTCCCTCCTCTTATTCTCGAATCCCTCTCTCCCTCCTCTCTCTCCTCTCTCTCTCTACTCTCCGTCTCGCCTCTCTCTCTCTCTCTCTCTCTTTCTCGTCTCTCATGTTAGCAGGTGTTGTGGGTGATTTATGGTGTCCCACAGAGAGGTTGATGACTGGATGCTGCTAATAAGCCAAATGTTGTGTGTGTGTGTGTGTGTGTGTGTGTGTGTGTGTGTGTGTGTGTGTGTGTGTGTGTGTGTGTGTGTGTGTGTGTGTGTGATAGAGTAAAGAGAGAGAGAGAGTATTGCGACAATGTGCTTGCCAATATATTGTATACCAACATGCATGACAGACAGACTACAATAGTATATTAGAGGGAAAGTCATGATGAAAATACCGGTACTCAAGGTTATAATTATATCAATTATGAACCAATGATTAAGTTATATAACCATATTGAAACTACGTAATTATGTATCCAAACTATACATTTTATGAGATAATTACTTTCTACATATACTTCACTACTATTCCAGCCTATGACCAATTTTATGTGTTTTGTGTGTATGTGTGCATGTGTATGTGTGCGTGTATTTTGTGTGTATGTGTGTGTGTGTGTTGTTTTGTTTGTGGATACTTATGGGTGTTTGTGACAATTAGCTAGGATTGTTTTAATTTACTTAATTGCAACTGCCATTATGCTAACCACACCCAAAACATTCTTGGTTTGAAATACGTTTGATAATTATCTTTTACCGGTACACTAATATCATCACCACTACCACCACCATTACCATCACCACTACAACCACCATCAACATTACCATCACCACCACCGCCTCCACCATTACAAACCGCTACCTTCACTGCCACCATTACCACCACCTCCACTATTTACCACCACCTCCACCACCGCCATAACCACTACCACCTCCATTACCACTACCACCTCTACCACCACCATTACCACCACCTCTACCACCGCCAAAACTCCACCACCACCATTACCATCACCACCACCACTACCAATACCATTAACACCACCACCAACAACAACAATAATATTAAGCAACAACAAAACAGTAACGCAATTAGTCAGTGATTGTTTTAAATCAATAATAACTTTTCATTGGACACACATACTTTTTTCCCTCCAAACAGTCACAAACAAAAGGCCTTAACTATTTAATTACTCTGGTTCCAGTATGTCAGAGTGTGAATATGTAGAACACACACACACACACACACAGACACACACACACACACACACACACAGACACACACACACACACATACACGAACACATTTTCTAGCGCATTACATGAATATCAGTGAAATGTGTTCATCTTTAGGTAGGACTCTGTTGTGTTGGGTCATGATTCCAGCTTAGTTCTTTTCCTTCAGCCATTAATCTGACCAAGAACAACATTCTGCTAGTCTTCCAGCAACTGAACTGAAATTAATTGAATTGAGCTGAACTCCTCCATGATCTGAATTGAACTAAACGGAACTCCCGAATGAAATGAATGGAACTATAATCCCCAATTAACCGAACTCAGTCAACTGAAATCCACTCCTTAACTTAACTGAAATTCTCTTAATTTTCCATTAAATTTAACAATCCTCATTGTGTGAATTAACATTCCTTTATCAAAATCCGAGTTTTCTATAGACGTTTCACGCACAACTGGAGTATGGAGTAAATGTTGCAAATGTCATGGTTATCCTATATATTCACTTGATCTATCTGGAAATATGCAACAACACCAATGCCCGTTATAAAACAATAAACAAGCCAACAACACTGGTACATTAAGGGGAGACGGACCTATGTTGTCTATTATTTCATGTATTCCTTTATTTCTTAGTTTTCTCTCTAGACCTCCATCAAGCTTAGAAAAACATCCCCTAGATGAAAAATGTGTACATTTTCCGGTAGAACAATTTCCCGGCCAAAGGCCGCTTTCTCTTAAAATTTCAGGCTCGCTATCGCTCGCCAGGAAATAATCGACACCTAAATGGCACGAAAGGTCTTAAAATTGACAACGAAATGGGGCGAAAGGTCTTAAAATTGACAACGAAATGGGGCGAAAGGTATTAAAATCGCCAAACTTATGGGCCGAACGTCTTATAATCTCAAAACAATTGGGACTTAACACGAGGGAGAAAGGGGACCAGAAAAACGACCCATCTCCCCTTAACCTCAACAGTCCATCAGCCTCACCTTAAGCTCTACTATCTGCAATCATGACCTCCACCATCATTGATCACAATTATCACTGTCATTCATTACTACCACCACTATTACCATCACCACCACCCTCACTACCATTATCCCCTCTACCACCACCATCCCTACCATCATCATCAAAACTATTACCACCACCACCATCACCACCACCATCACTATCACTAACACCATCATCACCACCATTATCACCACCTTCACCACCACCTTCACCACCACCACCACCTCCATTACTATCACCCTCGCCACCACGACCGTCACCATCACTACCACCCCACTGCCACCACCACCATCACCACTACCATCACCATCTCCACCACCACCACCACCACCACCACCACTACTACCACCACCATCACCATCTCAACCACTACTACCACCACCACCACCATCTGAACCACCACCACACCACCACCACCACTACCACCACCACCATCACCATCTCAACCACTACTACCACCACCACCACCATCTCAACCACCACTACCACTACTACCACCACCACCACCACCATCACCACCATCACCGTCACCATCCACCATCCACCACCACCACCACCACAGTTCATCCAGCTGCAACAATGAAACAATCTCACAATAGTGGAGCAGATAACTGCAAATTTCAGGAGAATCGTTCAAATGGTGATGCAAGCATGAAATTTGGTACATGTACCCTTCAAGGTCCATTCTTCTCAGAAATACCGCTGGCCACGCGAAAATCCAAGATGGCGGTAATTTTTCAAGATGGCTGCCGTGCCTGACCATATATTGCTTAATCCTTTTTTAATTATTACCTGGTGAACATTTTAAGAGAAAACTGTTCCTTGCTAACCAGATTAATGAGAAGCACTGTTTTAATCATTGTCATAGTCTATAATTGGAATTTTAGAATGGCATCTAAGATGGCGTCCATTAATTTCATATGTTCATATCTAAGCAACTACTGAACATATATACATGATTTTTGGTGTGCACATACATTCTTTGGGTCAGATAATCCAATGGAGCCATTTTCACATTTGTTAGTAAGGACTGAGGCAGTGATGAAATCTTGCAAATATAATAGAGTGATGTCAACACAACCAGGGCACACTGGTAACATCGCTGCTGTGCAACTCAGCATGGGGTTCAGTGTCAGCTTATTTTACTGTACTATACTATAAGTTGTAGTGTAGTTTAATTTAGTGTCCCAAATGCTTTCTAACAGCCCCATATCAATTAGTTACTAGACAGTAGTTGGTAGTTAGTAGATAGAGTTAGATAGCCGCACCTGAATTGACAGGGTGTGCCAGCGCGGGAGAGCCGAGCCAAGGGTAAGGGGGCTATACATGACTTGCTCATTACATGTACTTACCTGGATGGTGTACAGATCACACGGGACTTAAATGGCACTTGATGAATGATCGGGCTAGGTGTAGGTCACCCGAACCTAGTTGTATCCCATAAAGTAATGTGTGTGTAATTTCGTTAAGGTGGTAAAGGAATAAACCCTCGGCCTTAATCAGAAAGCAAAATGGCAGATTCAAAATCCATTTTTCCCATAAGACAAACTGACTGGTCAAAGCCGTCATGGTCAAGGCAAATGATACAGATGTTGTGGTCATTGCAGTGAGTGCCTTTCCAGCCCTTCAGAGTTTGGGGCTAGAGCAGTTATTGGTGGCATTTGGTCACGGTCAAAGCCGGCGCTGGATCAGTGTGCATGGCTTGTATCGCTGTATGGGGCAGGAGAAGGCTAAAGGCATGTTATTATTTCATGCCTTCACAGGGTGTGACACTGTTTCAGCCTTACGTAACAAGGGAAAGAACACTTCCTGGCAGACATGGGATGTTTGTCCAGAGGCCTCCCCTGTCTTCTCCAAGCTGAGCCAGTACCCTCTTACAGTGGAAGATGGTAACCTGGAGATACTGGAGAGGTTTGTCATACTGATGTATGACAGGTCCAGCACTGCTGCCACTGTGGATGAGGCCAGGCTTGACATGTTTGCCAGAAAACAGAGGCCTTATGAGGCCATTCCACCAACAAGAGCAGCTCTGCTTCAGCACACTAGACGAGCTGCCTTCCAGGCTGGTTGTGTTTGGGCCCAAGCAACCCAGAGTCAACCGGAAGCAGAGAGTCCTGCTGACTGGGGATGGCAGAAGGTTGGTGAAGAATGGCACGTCTTCTGGACAGCCAACTCCCCCATAGCCAAGAGTTGCGAACAGCTGACCAAATGTGGCTGTAAATCAGACTGTCGTGGCAGGTGCAAGTGCTACAGGGTGGGTCTCTCCTGTATAGCTCTGTGCACTTGCAAATGTGAGGTGTGAGTCTTTGATTCTATGGTATTTTTACTAATGTTATTTGTACTCAATGGATATGTATAAATGGTGTGAATTAGGCCGTTTCCTACGATATAATCTTCCTTCACTTTGTCTAGTTACTTATGACCCTGATGAGTTAATAATATGATAAGTCTTTCTAATTCTCTGACCTCAAAAATGTAGGATTAGATGAAAAAATCATTTGTCTAGCTCTACTAATAGCCAAGATATCACAAAATTTGTCTTTAACCCCAGAAGGCCGATACACTACTCAAATAGCACAGCTTTAAATAGCCTTTAAATAGCCTGCTGATGGCTGCTATTTACTTGTATGACGTCACGGTACTTTTGCGGTAATTTTCACCGAGTTCCAATATCACCGAAACTACCGTGATGTCAACACAATGGGTTTAAGGAAATTTCACTATGGCAAAGGTGCGTAAACACGGAAAATCACGGAAAAGTTACCTCACGAAAACAAGCAATATCTCAGTAACTACTGGGCCTATGGAGCTGATTTTTTTTTTTTTTTTTTACGAGACAAAAGCTGAAAGTGACCTCTCTCACGTGGTTTATGACTCATTTCTCTATCTTTATTCTTTGATTAGCTATTAAGCCATAAACTCTACCGAAAATCGCCCAAAAATCCGGCCTCCTCGGATTAATGGCGGCCATCTTGGACGCCATCTTAGTTAAAGTCTAATATGCAACTGCTTTGGACAAAATTACCTTCACTTACCACGTTAGAACCAAAAAAAAAATGGATTGGACAGTATTCATGTCTTTTTTCTTTCAATTAACTGACCCATAATAGTAGGGCTCAGTCAGATGTGTCGGCCATCTTGAAAAATGGTCGCCATATTGAATTTTTGCGTGGCCAGCGGTATGTTCTTTGAAAGTGAACTTTGAAGAATACCTGTATCAAATTTCATGCTTGCATCACCATTTGAACGATTGTTTCACTTATCTGCTTCACTACAACTCCTATCCTGTTTTTCCGTGTTTTCTTTTTTGTTCACCAAACACAAAACAATGTGGCATATTTTTCTCTGATATGCGTGCTCTCTCTCTCTCTCTCTCTCGCTCTCTCGCTCTCGCTCTCGCTCTCGCTCTCGCTCTCGCTCTCTCCTCTCCTCTCCTCTTCTCTCCTCTCTCTCTCTCTCTCTCTCTCTCTCTCTCTCTCTCTCTCTCTCTCTCTCTCCCCCACGCGTACATTGATGTCAGCAAAATTCGTGTTACTGGTATAGCCTACGAGGCCCTTCTTGGTGACCAAGGTTCACACGTGCATACCAATTTGTCCTGCATGCATTTATCTAAACCTCTTTAATAATATTTCTGATATATTAGTAGATTCGAAACACATTTTCTTTTTGCCCCTTCAATCAGATTACTCTTTATAGTTTTATTTTATTTACCGCTAAACGATTCAATCCAGCTTAAGGGGGGTGACCTGCTTTTTGTTATTTCTGTCCTTTTCTCTCTTTCTCTGGCTTGTATCCATTCGGCCCCATTCAGCCAACTATTTTAAGTCATTTATCCCCATATAGGTGTCGATTTCTTCCTGGCGAGCGATAGCGAGCCAGCATTATATGAAGAAATCCGGCTTCGCCGGAGAAATTTTTCTATCGAATAATGTATACATTTAGCCTGCTGTCTAACAAAAATAAAAAATATGCTGGCTCGCTACCGCTCACCAGTAAGAAATTGACACCTGGATGGGGATAAACGTCTTAAAACAGTAGGCTGAATGGGACCAAATGGATACAAGCCAGAGAAAGATAGAAAAGGACAGAACAAAAACAGGTCACCCCCCTTAAGCCTGACCTCTTGGAATTAAGTGTTGGAAAGTATCTCCACCGGGCCACTAACACTTTACCCTAAACAAAGATATCATTCCCAAGTTTAGTTAAAACACCTGGTCACACACTAATTCTTCATTTAAATTTAAAGTTACGTTTCTGCCAAATAACACTATAAATTAAGCAACTGTCAATCAATACACCATTAGATTGCAATTGTCCGTTAATATTATCTCTCCTTTGAACGATTGCAGATATCTAGCAGCTGCGGAAACTGAGAAAACAAGTCTCGAATACTTCACTATTAGACAGGAAATAAAATTCCAAAAAGCCAACATCGATTTTGTTCACAAATGCACACATAAAAACCTGACGAATTTATCCGCTCAATACTCCGGTAAAATTGGTCATAGGCTGGAGTAGTGGTGAATTATATGTAGAAAGTAATTATATGTAGAAAGTAATTATCTCATAAAATGTATAGTTTGGATACATAATTACGTAGTTTCAATATGGTTGCATAGCTTAATCATTGGTTCATAATTGATATAATTATAACCTTGAGTACCGGTATTTTCATCATGACTTTCCCTCTAATATACTATTGTAGTCTGTCTGTCATGCATGTTGGTATACAATATATTGGCAAGCACATTGTCGCACGCAACTCTCTCTCTCTCTCTCTCTCACACACACACACACACACACACACACACACACACACACACACACACACACACACACACACACACACACACACACACACACACACACACACACACACACACACACACACTCACTCACTCACTCACTCACTCTTTGGATAATAATATAAACGTGTCCAACTTCCGGCTTGGACTTAATACTAAATACCTGTACTCTAAATGTACCATAGCCATGTATCTGATTATAGGCTTTATTTAAGGGGAGATAAGCATTGTTTTTGGTCTATTAATTAAATTATTACTTTATTTCTTAGTTTCCTCGCTAGACCTCCATCAAGCTTAGAAAACACCCCCTAGACCCCCTTTCAAGATAAATTTGTACGTTTTTCGGTAGAAAAAATTCCCGGCCGAAGGCCGCTTCCTCTTAAAACCAAGACCAATAGTACTAATATCAATAGTACGGTACTAATATCAGGCTCGCTATCGCTTGCCAGGAAAAATTAGACACCTAAACGGCACGAAAGGTCTTAAAATTGACAACTAAATCTGGTGAAAGGTGTTAAAATCACCAATCTAATGGGCCGAACGTCATATAGTCTGAAAATTAATGGGGCTAAACATGAGGGAGAAGGGGGACCAGAAAAGCGGCCCATCTCCCCTTAAATCGGACAACACTCTTTTAATTTTAATTGATAAGCTACTTACAAATGTACTGTATAAAGAGTAATTTGTTTTATGTGATTATAGGAATGATCTGGATATATTCTCTGGACCCTGGGAATGATTACAAAACGTTCTCACCTCCGTAATGTAATAACTGTCCTGTATTACTGTAATGTGTTATAAAAGGTAACATGTTGTGCGTATTAGTTGGCTGGATAATGTTTCATATGTATTTATAATTATGTATGTATTTAATTAAGTTATATACAGTATAGGCCTAACTGTCTTGATGGTGTAATGGTTAAAGTGTTTAAACATATGTGTGTGGTAACCCAGGTTCGAATCCCGGTGGATCACATGCTTTCATTAATTTCATTGGGGGTGTTAAATATATATATACATGCAATAAATAATTTGAAAAGGCATTGAAACATACTATATGAACACAAACTTTCGTTGGAATACAAATCAAGAATGGGAGAGTAAGATACTAACACAGTAAGTGGATTATGTGAAGAGAATGAATGAATATACAGTATATATATACCGGTATATATATATATATATATATATATATATATATATATATATATATATATATATATATATATATATATATATATATATATATATATATACAGAGTGATCCTTAAATCATTGGCCATAGGGATTCCCATGTATCTGATTATGGTGATGGAAGTAGTGATGATGATAGTAGTAGTGATTATGGTGATGGAAGTAGTGATGATGATAGTAGTAGTGATTATGGTGATGGAAGTAGTGATGATAGTAGTAGTGATGATGATAGTAGTAGTGATGATGATAGTAGTAGTGATGATGATAGTAGTAGTGATGATGATAGTAGTAGTGATGATGATAGTAGTAGTGATGATGATAGTAGTAGTGATTATGGTAATATCTCTTATAATAAAATACATGGGAAATCCCTATGGGCAATTATTGAAGGATCGCTCTGTATATTAATTATTGCAAACACTAATTTATTATTATCTTATTTCCAGGTGAGTGTTGCTTCCTTTGTTGTTGCCTAAACGTACCGGTGTGATTGGTGAGTAAGGCGAAAATACAGTTTAGAATTTATATATTATTACATAGATTACAGTAAATCTGGACTTGACACGAAACTGGAACTTTGCAGTCTAAGGGACCCAAAATCGGAAAACGAACCCCCAAGTTCGAACCTCGAAACCGCGATAATGTGAAATGTTTGCGGTTTCGAGGTTTGAACTTGGGGGTCCGTTCTCCCATTTTAAGTCCCTTAATGCAAAGTTCCATTTTCGTGTTTAGTCCAGACCTACTGTAGTTTATGATTGTTATTATTGCCGCGAATAAGGACAAACTATTTTATTACTGGTATTTATATATTATTATTATTATTTAGGAAAATATAATGCTTAGAATTTACGTATTCTTCTTATTAGTGAGTAAAGCAAATATAATGTTTGATAAATGTTTTTTATTAGTAAGGCAATCAATAATGTGAAGCATGTCTATTTTGTTGTTGTTATGGTGTTGTCTTTGTTTGTTATTGGTTTGTTACTGATATATATTTGTATTGATGTTGTTACTACTGACATTAACGTTACATTATTTTAAGATTTTTTGTTTTCGATTTAGCGTGTGTGTGTGTGTGTGTGTGTGTGTGTGTGTGTGTGTGTGTGTGTGTTTTAGTATTCAACGTCGGTTGTGAGACACCCCCTGGCGGGGACTCGGGCATTTTGTACACAAGTGTGATTTTTCTTGCAATTACCATTTTAGAAGATACGATTACACTTATATTTTCTGTTTTCTGGCTATTATTGAGACGAATTTATTCAGATTAGGAAGGGTTTATGGAAGTCAGAAGGTTAACTGAGATGGTCTTTACCTTTATGATTCCTACATATCCTTCTTAAGCTGTATAAAATCGTCTAATAATAGCCAGAGGAAGCTGTCAACATGCGTCGTAATCTTCAAAAGATTAAACTAAAGTGCTTTAACTCACGCTATTCAAATATATCCTAAAATGCTGTAAATTAAATCAGATGCCATACCACATTCATATTTCTCCCATAAATGGATTAGATAGAATATGCATTACTGTTTGTGTGTTTATTTGTGCGTATGTGCGTGTGTGTTTATGTTAGTGTGTTAATTAATTTTGCGAACAAATTAGCTATAGCTGCTAACTCTAACCTCTCTCTCTCTCGCTCTCGCTCTCTCTCTCACACACACACACACACACACACACACACACACACACACACACACACACACACACACACACACACACAGCGACGGAAGATAGGCCATTATGTAAATATGGTAATCTTTAGACTGATTTAGGTAGCTTATGCCGCCCCTCAGCGTGGACGGTTACCTGTGAGTTATTGCTGTACGAGAGAGAGAGAGAGAGAGAGAGAGAGAGAGAGAGAGAGAGAGAGAGAGATTTGATTTGATTTGATTGTTTTATTGAGAAAAGTACAAATGTTACACAAGTATCATAGTTACATTATCTCAAAAGGGCGAAGGTGCATACGCAATCTTCACCCTATTTCTGGCTTAAACTATGTCATTACATATATAGTTAGATGAGTAATACATTGATATTGAAGATTAATTTTAACACTATATATATAAAGAGAGAGAGAGAGAGAGAGAGAGAGAGAGAGAGAGAGAGAGAGAGAGAGAGAGAGAGAGAGAGAGAGAGAGAGAGAGAGAGAGATAGCACAAAACAGACACAGACACACACTGCACATTCACCCTTTACTGCTCTGCCCCCAAAAATTTAAGTATAAAAACCTCCCTGTCCTGGTTGTGAGGGGAACGAGAGAACCGTTTAAGTATTTGGGCCAATTTCCTGGTGAGTGCCGGCAGGCCTGAGTGAAAACACTGCAATAAACAGACTGGACAATTCAAGACAGTTTGTGTTGGGCGCGGTTTTGTTTTGTAAAGGTTTACAGTTGACTTTTGGATAACATTACTCGAGGGACTATTGAATGCATTTCTTATCCTGCTCGACCATGACAGTGTTCCAGAGGCCATGGTCAGTGTGCTGAGAGTAAGGTATTTTGTATGACTTTCCTGACGTCAACCTGCATCCAAAGATTCACATGCAAGGATATGTTTTAATTCAATGATTTCCTTGACTACCTTGGATAAATAAATCCACCCTCCTCTTGTAATCACCCTTACACCATGCAGTAATTAATTACATTTAAAATATACTTTCTCTGAAATTTAAAAACCATCCTAAATGAAATGTCATCAATATATATGATAGTTCTCTCTCCACAGATTATACTGTATACCAGGTTATCTAATTGATTTATCCATAAGGTGTTCTTTAGTAAAACAAATGTCACACCTACTCAATGAAGACCCCACAGCTTATTGCCTGATAGTATGTGACTCGGGGTTTATTTTGCAGCCCACATTCATGCTTGAGTAATTGTAATAATTTTGCTGCTGACCATACTTCTTTTGTTTATCACCAACAGCTCGAGTTTTTTGCTTCAACTATTACCATCACTACATATATTGTGATGATTTTTTGCGATTTACAGTATTTTTGTTTCAAGCTGTATATTATGGTATATTGAATTTGTCTGAACAATTGCCCCTTCACGTTTATTTGTTGTAGAAACATTTTCCCTCTCTCTCTGTCCCTACCCTCCTCTGGCAGTGAACCGTTGAATTGTTTGTGGTGGAAGTTGATTGAAACCCTGGGAGGAAGGAGAAAGGTGGAGAGAGAGAGAGAGAGATTGATTGATTGAGATTGAGATTTACACATATTTACATATATACACTGGCCACACAGACCTTACGATCCAAACGAGGTGGTCAGGACTTAATTCTTGTAGAGATGGCATACCCGACAGAGAGAGAGACAGAGAGCTACATAGATACACAGACCACACAGACCTCAAGGTCCTTACTAGGCAGTCTGGCCTTACAAACTATATATGCATATATGCATATATACACATACACACATACATATATATATATATATATATATATATATATATATATATATATATATATATATATATATATATATACACATACATACATACACACATATATATACAGTATATATATACATACTGTACAGTGCACACACATACATATACATAACAAAATTTTTTTTTTTTTTTTTCATATCACCCCAGCCCTCTGCAGATAGAGGTCAAGCCTTCCCTTGAAAGCGTTTATTGTGTCGCTCTCCACCACTCTCGCTGGTAGTTTATTCCACTCTGTCGCCACACTGTAGGTGAAGAAACTCTTTGTGACATCTAGGTTTGCCTTTTTGGTTTTTAATTTCATTCCATTTCCGCGAGTTTGATTAGTATTGTTTAATGTGAATAGTGCATTTACATCGACTTTGTCGAAACCTTTTAGTATCTTAAAGCACTCAATAAGCTGACCCCTCAACCTCCTCTTTTTTAATGAGAACAGGTTCAATCGTTTAAGTCTTTCTTCATATGGTTTATTTCTTAATGAGGGTATCATCTTCGTCGCTCTACGCTGTACTGACTCGAGTCTTACAATGTCCTTGATCAGATAAGGTGACCAGAACTGCACACCATATTCAAGGTGGGGCCTCACCATACTTTTGAACAGTGGCACTATTACGTTTTCATGTTTATATGTAAATTTTCGTTTAATAAAGCCCAATGCTATGTTTGCCTTATTTGCAGCTGCTATACATTGGTCGGAAGTTTTTAGGTTTTCAGATATTAGTACCCCTAGGTCTTTTACTACCGTTGCGGTTTTTATTTGTTTGCCATTCATTTCGTATTTGTATTTCATATTTCTGCTACCAACCTGCAGCACCTGACATTTATCGACATTGAAGGGCATCTGCCATTTTTTCGACCACTCTGATATCTTGTTTAAATCAGATTGCAACGCATTTCTATCATCTTCGTTCAGGACTGTATTTCCTATTTTTGTATCGTCGGCGAATTTGGAAATGGTGTTGGTTACCCCCTACATCAATATCGTTAATGTAAATGAGAAACAGGACCGGTCCAAGGACTGAACCCTGTGGAACTCCACTTGTGACAGGCTCCCACTCCGATTCCACTCCATTTATCACCACTCTCTGTCTTCTGTCTGTAAGCCAATTTTTTTCCAAGAATGAATTTCACCTTTGATACCTATCCTCTCCAGTTTAGCCAATAGTTTTCGGTGAGGCACCTTGTCGAAAGCTTTTTGAAAGTCCAAGAAGATTATATCTAGTGATTTCGTCATGTCGTTATATGTGAATAGTTTGTTATAAAATTCAATCAAATTTGTTAGGCATGACTTATTTGATCTAAAGCCGTGTTGACTATTTTTGATTAGGTTGTTTGATTCGACTACTACTATCTTATCTCTACTATCTTATCTCTAAGGATTTTTTCCATGATTTTTCCTACAATTTGAAGTTAGACTAATTGGTCTGTAATTACTCGCCTTGGCCTTGCTACCCTTCTTGTATATCGGCGTAATGTTCGCATCTTTCCAATCACTCGGTACAATCCCCTGTAGTAATGATAAGTTAAATAGTTGTGTCAGGGGTTTTGCTATTTCGTCCTTAACATTCTTAATTATTTTCGGGTGGAGCATGTCGGGTCCCGGGGTCTTATTTACATTTAAATTACTCAATTTGCTTTGTACTTCGCTAACACTGATGGTGAAATCTCCTATCACATGAGTTGAGGTGTTATTTTCAAGGGTATGATCGATATTTTTTCGTGTGAGAACTGAGCCAAAATATTTGTTGAGCAGATGTGCCGTGTTTGTGTCACCTGTTATTGTCTGGCCACTTCTATTAGCGGTCCGATTCCGCTTTTGATCTGTTTATTTTTGTTTACGTAACTGTATAATTTTTTGGGGGTTTGTGGCACTTTCTCTGGCAATAGTCATTTCGTAATTTTGTTTGTTCGCCCTAATTATTTTTTTTTTCACTTCCCTTCTACTATTTTTGTACAAGTTTTTAATTACTTCAGTGTTTGTGGTATTTTTTACAAGTTTGTGGAGTTGATTCCTTTTCCTTATTGCCTTGCCAATGTCTCTACTGTACCAAGGGGGCATACTTGATTTCGTATTACGTTTTGGTTTCATGGGTACAAATTGTTTATGCGCTTCTGTAATTGTAGACTTAAAATGTCCCCATAGTTCATTTACTTCGTTTATATTTATGAGGTTTGAGTGTATGTTTGATAGCGATTCCTTAAGTCCGTCATAATTTGCGTTTTTGAAGTCCGAAACCATTCCTGTTGTTTTTACTGAGGAATATTTGCTTATAACGTTGATTATTAAGATTTTATGATCGGACGTTGCCAGAGAGAGAGAGAGAGAGAGAGAGAGCGAGAGAGAGCGAGAGCGAGAGCGAGCGAGAGCGAGAGCGAGCGAGAGCGAGCGAGAGCGAGCGAGCGAGCGAGCGAGCGAGGAGAAGAGAGAGAGGGAGAGAGAGAGGAGAGAGAGAGAGAGGAGAGAGAAAGAGGAGAGAGAAAGGAGAGAGAGAGAGAGAGCGAGAGAGAGGAGTACCTGGTGACCATTCAGGTCATTGCATTAACTTGACAGCAGTTCAGCAGTTCGTGGGAGTCTTGCACCTCTGGTTGTACCTTGTACGTACGTTGCGACCCCCCTCTTTCTATGCTATTTTGGCAGTATTTCTGACGAATTTATATGGCCATCATTAGACGATTTTATACAGCTAAAGGAGGATCTGTATTTCCATTAGCCCTCTGACTTCCACATACCCTTCCACTTCGAAACAGCAGTCACTTTCAACACCAGACCATTTGACTCTCTTTCACTATGATTTGTCTGAATTTCGGTGTGAGCATCCTAGGTTCGAATTCCTGGACTGCCACACGTATTTGTTGATGTCATTAATTGAGTTTAGGAGTAAAGTCGGTTGGTGGAGGTAACATAATAATTCATTCAGGTTCAGGGGTAGTTTATAGAGAGGCCTTCCTTAGGGTTAAGGCCCCATTAATTACTCCTTCCATCCATCTATCCATAGCCTATGATAGTGCAGTTGGAAAGTGTGTACATGCTTAGATTGATATGCAGGATTCGAAACTGCATAATAAATCGTAGGCTTGTCCACCATTCTTTAACTGTCTTCGTAGCGCAATGGATAAATGGACTGAATTTCGGTGTGAGCATCCTAGGTTCGAATCCCTGGACTGCCACATGTATTTGTTTATTTCATTAATTGAGTTTAGGAGTTGTTGTTGTTGTTCCCCAGGCTGTCTGGCCGAACAGCCCCAAGGTCTCGAGCAAGGCCAAGGCCACAAACGAGCGCCCCCACAAAATCCTCCCTGCTTACCACTAACAAAGCCCGGGTGACCGAAGCCACTCCAAGGCAGGGAGCTAAGGAGGGTGCGGAAACGCCCGGGAAACCAAAGCCCCACCCAAGGCCCTGTGCCCCTCAGCAATTATGAAGGGAAAGTTGAGGGGCAAGGTAAAAATGTGACGCTTTGGCTCCGAATCTGCCAACTTCTAGGTTGGCAGTAGGGAGGTCAATCCACGGAAAAGACGCCGCCACTTGAGATCTAGAAGATATATAAGTAAAAGGAACAGTCAGAGTAAGCTATGGGTATGGCAGAGATCACTCAGTTCTCACTCGGATAGACCAGCCCATCACCGCATGAGTTTAGGAGTAAAGTCGGTTGGTGGAGGTAACAATAATTTTATATTTTTCTTTACTTGGAGGAGAGGGATGGGGGAATACCTGTGTTAGTGATGGTGAATACTAAATATGAGAATAGGAAGGGTGGGAGGAGAAGGAGAAGGAGAAGGTAGACACCAAGTGGAAGATGTTCTTCTTCCCCATGATGATGATGTTATCTTCGCCCCGGCAGCCATTGAGGGTATTTATAGTGTGTGTCTGTCTGTCAGATGGCTCTGCTGACAGTCTTGCACATCTTAATTGAGAACTGACTTGTAATGAGTTCACGCACCATTTTATGTTGCATGTATATATTTTTCTTACTCAGCCTGGTATGTATACACCCACTCACTCGACACAAAGGCAGGCACGACAACATACTATTACATATATACTGTATACTAATTTCTAGATATACATGCTAGAACATACACATATATACGTATACTCACATACAAACACACATACTGTACATACACAAAGGCATATCGTACTGCCGGATCCAACAGTTCGGTGATAACCTTTATAAAAAGTGTATATATTCCAGATATAAAGTGTATCTAACAATCTCATGCGTGATAATAAAAAGCAACTGTGAAATAATTACTGGGAATAACTAAAAGCCGTCAAGATAAAGGGATACATCATAGAATTACTAGTTTCTGATGTACTTTGCACAAATTGAACGCTTAATAGTAATATTCTAATGTTATTATTTTCACTTCCACCACAAAATGGTACTCTTGAATAGTGTTAGCCGGTTTGGCTTTGATTACTTTCATACACCCACGCGCACCCATACACACATACTCAATATATGTCACCTCTTCCTACACACACACACACACACACACACACACGCACGCGCACGCGCGCGCTCGCCTCTCTCTCTCTCTCTCTCTCTCTCTCTCTCTCACACACACATACAAGAACCACCACCGTGACGACAGCTCCATATTATTTTTTCTCCAATATACCGTCCCCAATGAACTCAGTGTAGCAGCAAAACGAAGGACTAATACGGAAAGTCAAATTCATGCATAAAATGTTTGAAGTGAGCTAAATATGGATCGTACTGAAGGGATGACCATAAAGGTAATTAGGACGAGGTGAAGGAGTTAATTTGTCATAGTTTGATTGCGTCTGCTCCACCAATGTGACTGACTGGGCTCAACTTGGAGTACCGGTACTTGTTGCTTTTATGTTAACCTAAATGTTGACCTATAGGCTATTATGTTGACCTATAGGCTATTATGTTGACCTATAGGCTATTATGTTGACCTATAGGCTATTATGTTGACCTATAGGCTATTATGTTGACCTATAGGCTATTATGTTGACCTATAGGCTATTATGTTGACCTATAGGCTATTATGTTGACCTATAGGCTATTATGTTGACCTATAGGCTATTATGTTGACCTATAGGCTATTATGTTGACCTATAGGCTATTATGTTGACCTATAGGCTATTAGGTAGTGCCAGCGAACTTGACAATAATCTTAACCCCTTAACTCTCTTATAACTCGAAATGAAGCAATCGGGCTCACGTTTCTATCATTTGGGAAGAGTCCAACAGGAAATAGGTGTGGATATTTACAGCCAGTTTGCTCTAGTTACCGAGAGGTCAGGGATAACAAATATTGCCAAGTTAGTTGGAGCTACCTATAGATACACACACTTAAGGGGGAATGGGCGTATCGTATGTATTTGTTAATATATGTATTGTTTTATTTGTATTTTATTTCCTCCCTGGGCATCCATCAAGCTAAAAAAAAAAAAAAAAAAAAAAATCCCAGGAACCCTCTTCAAGATATATTTGTACATAGGCTATTTCGTTAGACGAATGTCCCGGCTGAAGGTCAGGTCCCACTAAATTAAAGGCTCGCTATTGCTTGCCAGAACAAAAATTACGTCTAAATGACACGAAAGGTCTAACTATTGACAAAGAAATGGGGCGAAAAGTCTTAAAATCGCCAAACTAATGACCCGAACATCTTAAAATCTGAAAACAAAGTCTGGCTAACATGAGGGAGAAGGGGGGGGTGGGGGGGGTCAGACAAATCATGCATCTCCCCTTAAGGTGGAGTCACACGGGTGGTCTTCTCGCCATTGTTGTGTCTGGTTATTACTGTTCAACGTAATTACACTGATTTGGCCTTCACTTACCTAATTTGGGTACGATCGTCATTAGCTCCATAGACTATTAACACTAGAAACAAGTAATTGTATTGTATAACTGAATGAAAGGATATACAGAATATATACAGTATATATATATATTTATATATATACTGTATATGTACAGTATATATAATTATATATATATATATATATAATTTGTGTCTAAGATACAGTGGATTATTGGCTATTTAGACCAGGATTCCCCAATGGTTATTATTAGAATATTGGAAGAATTGGCTGTACTGTATAATAAATATCATTGTTTATAGCTGATTTGTTGTTTCACTAACAATGTATTCGATGCATTGTGTTTTAGTGATATCGTCTTAAGCTTACGAAAATCGGTATTGTACATTTGTGCATCGGGTATGGGCCATTATTCGGTTGATCAATGTATTCCCCGCATTCATCCATTGATCCATCCATCCACTAATCTTTCTATTCATTCATCCATTCGCCCATCCATCCACCTATCCACCGATCACTCCATCCATCCAATCATCTATCCACCCATCAGATCATCCATCCATCCATCCCTTCATCCAATTCCCACTCATTCACCTATATCTATTCATCTGTATATCCATCTATTCATCCAATGAGGCAACCATGTAATCACCCCAAGGGCAACATATATTAACAATTAAAACAAAAAATGAAGTGAACGTAATTACCATAATGTGCATCCCTGGAAAAACAATTGCACTAATGCACTTCGGGAAATGATTATGAAAAGTATAAGCTGATAATATATGTGTGTGTGTGTGTGTGTGTGTGTGTGTGTGTGTGTGTGTGTGAGTGTGAGTGAGAGATTGTGTGTGTGTGTGTGTGTGTGTTTTTTTTTTTTTCTAATGTTTTTTTTTAAAGTGTGTGGGTATGTGTAATGGGTGTGTATATTTTGGTGTGTGTAGATATATGTGTTTTTGCAGTTGTGTGTGTGTAATGCTTGTCTCTTTAAGCTTAGTGTGGGGGTATGTGTAATAGGTGTGTATATTTTGGTGTGTGTAGATATATATATGTATTTTTGCAGTTGTGCGTGTGTGTGTGTGTGCAATCAAATTGGAGCAGACTGATGGGATCAACTTGAAGGAAAGGAAGGTAAGAAATATCAGTGTAACAGTAACATATTTTTGTTCTATGTGCATGAAAGAGACAAAAGGCAAAGCTACCTGTAACAAGTGTCCCCCTCAAGGTTGAAAGAGTGATAGAGAACCAAAAGCAAGGTACGTTAGAGGTAATTTAGGTGTGTTGGAAAGAAGTGTGGTGTGTGCTTGTTTAGTGTAGTGAAATTAAAAGGAGGAGGAGGTGTTTGTGGGATTTCACTCAACTTATTTTCCTCAGCCTTAATCTAGCAATGTTCGAAATCACTGTTATTAGAATTGTGTATTTTATGTTTGTCTAACCCCAGTCCAGTTACCAATACCGGTATACAAATCACCACTCTCTCTCTCTCTCTCTAGCACACACACATAATTTCTCTCACACACACACACACTTACATTATATACTCTCACTCCTACATTCACTCGCGCACACACACACACACACACACACCATACTGTATATATAACACAAATGCCAACACTTTATTAACTATCGCTAACTAACGATAAATTCTCTGGTGTGATGCGATCATGCGCCCTTATACTGCCATTTACTGAAGACCCGTGACATTCTCCCTTTGGCCGGTATTTCTTCGGGGGAGCAGCTTAAGGGGAGATTTCCACTTGAGGGATTTTTTTCTTGACTCCTTTCTCCCTCATGTTTAGCCCCACTGTTTTTTCTAATTTTAAGACGTTTTCCCCATTATTTTGACGATTTTAAGAACTTTCAACCCATTTCTGTCAATTTTAAGACCTTTCGTGCCATTTAGGTGTCGATTTTATCCTGGCGAGCGATAGCGAGCCTGTAATTTAAGAGGAACCGGCTTTCAGTCGGGAAATTTTTCTACCGAAAAATGTACAAATTTACCTTGAAAGGGGCTCAAGGGGGTGTAATCTTAAGCTTGAAGGATAGCTAGGGACCAAACTAAAAACCTCCCCTTAACCTGAAGGAAATTAAATTCTTTCACATAATTCAATTTCGCCTGAGTCTAAAGGTCGAGCACAGCCTCTGAGGGCAAACTCATTATAAACATTCTTAAGGGGAGATGGGTTGTTTTTCTAGACCCCCTTCTCACTCGTGTTTAACCCCATTAGTTTTGAGATTATAAGACGTTCGGCCCATTAGTTTGACGATTTTAACAGCTTTCGCCCCATTTCGTTGTCAATTTTAAGACATTTCGTGCCATTTAGATGTCGATTATTTCCTGGCCCACAATTTATGAGAAAGAGGCCTTCGGCCGGGACAATTATTCTACCGAAAAATGTACAAATTTATCTAGAAGGGGAATCTTGGGGATGTTTATGTAAGCTTGATGGAGGTCTAGGGAGGGAACTAAAAAAATAATTAATAATAATATATAAATATATACTGTATATCTACCAATAAATAAACCCTTCCACCTTAACCCTTTGAGTACCAGCGACGTGTGTTATATTGTATTCTAGCTACATTTAGAAGATAGTATGCAGCTTAGGAAGGATCTGTGGTATTTAATAGGGTTGGTTGAGATCGTTTAAAGTCTTATTATTGTTAGAGGTCCTTCATAAGCTGAATACAATCGTCTAAAAGTTGCCAGCATATGATGAAAAGGACGTCCCTGGTAAAGAAGGGGTTAAGCGATTAAAATCCTGTATATGGATGACATTAGTAAGAACCCCTCAGTAAGAAACAAACACTTATCCGTTCCGAAGAAGAATGTGTCCCATCTGTCACAGTGATGAAGGGTGACATCTTTGAATTGTCTCACTGCCAGAGGTGTCATTATCTCTCCGTTTGTGCGTGTGTGTGTGTGTATGTGTGTGTGTGTGTGTGTGTGTGTGCTCGAGCGTTTCCATGGTCATCCTATTCTTGGTGTGTATGTGTGTATATGTGTGTGTGTGTGTGTGTGTGCGCGCTCGAGCGTTTCCATGGTCATCCTATTCTTGGTGTGTGTACTTACTCTAGTTGTACTTACTCTAGTTGTATTGCGGGAGTGAGCATGCTCGTTATTTCCCGCCTCCTATATGTGTAGGTGTTATATGTATCGTTGGAATGGCTGTGGATGTGTGTGTAGTCTGTATTTTTTAGCCAATTGGCGACATCGGAAACGAAGGCTTAGGGTGGATCTGTATGGTACCATTCTCACTATAGACGGTACCGTCTCGCCCGAAGGCTTAGGTAGCCATCAGCTTAGGTGAACCATATGATACCCATCTCGCCTTGTACCATTTTTGCCAACCCCAGATGGGACGTCACAACGTCGTCCACTCATGCCAGGTACCTATTTACAGCTAGGTGAACTGAGGCTAACACATGAAAGGAGACAAGCCCAATTTGTCTCCGCCCGGCCGGGGATTGAACCCCCGACCCCTCGTGTGTGAGACGAGAGCTATACCACTAGGCTACGGGCTGTGTGTGTATGTGTGTGTGTGTGTGTGTGTGCTCGAGCGTTTCCATGGTCATCCTATTCTTGGTGTGTGTGTGTGTTACTCAGTTACTTGTTCGTCAAGGGGAATCAGTTACTTGTTCGTCAAGGGGAATCCACGCAATGCGAGCTAAGCTCATTATTATCGCGCCTCCTTAACTGGGAATGTATTGCGTGAAATGCATGTTAAGTGTTTTATGTACTGTTGGAATGGCTGTGGATGTGTGTGTTGTCTGTATTTAGCCAATTGGCGACATCGGAAACGAAGGCTTAGGGTGGATCTGTATGGTACCATTCTCACTATAGACGGTACCGTCTCGCCCGAAGGCTTAGGTAGCCATCAGCTTAGGTGAACCATATGATACCCATCTCGCCTTGTACCATTTTTGCCAACCCCAGATGGGACGTCACAACGTCGTCCACTTATGCCAGGTACCTATTTACAGCTAGGTGAACTGAGGCTAACACATGAAAGGAGACAAGCCCAATTTGTCTCCGCCCGGCCGGGGATTGAACCCCCGACCCCTCGTGTGTGAGACGAGAGCTATACCACTAGGCTACGGGCTGTGTGTGTATGTGTGTGTGTGTGTGTGTGCTCGAGCGTTTCCATGGTCATCCTATTCTTGGTGTGTGTGTGTGTGTGCTCGAGCGTTTCCATGGTCTTCCTATTCTTGGTGTGTGTGTGTGTGTGTGTGTGTGTGTGTGTGTGTGTGTGTGTGTGTGTGTGTGTGTGTGTGTGTGTGCTTGAGCGTTTCCATGGTCTTCCTATTCTTGGTGTGTGTGTGTGTGTGTGTGTGTGTGTGTGTGTGTGTGTGTGTGTGTGTGTGTGTGTGTGTGTGTGTGCGCGCGCGCTTGAGCGTTTCCATGGTCATCCTATTCTTGGTGTGTGTGTGTGTGTGCGCGCGCGTGCTCGAGCCCTTCCATGGTCATCCTATTCTTGGTGTGTGTGTGTGTGTGTGTGTGTGTGTGTGTGTGTGTGTGTGTGCGCGCTCGAGCGTTTCCATGGTCATCCTATTCTTGGTGTGTGTGTGTGTGTGCGTGCTCGAGCCCTTCCATGGTCATCCTATTCTTGGTGTGTGTGTGTGTGTGTGTGTGTGTGTGTGTGTGTGTGTGTGTGTGTGTGTGTGCGTGCTCGAGCCCTTCCATGGTCTTCCTATTCTTGGTGTGTGTGTGTGTGTGTGTGTGTGTGTGTGTGTGTGCGTGCGTGCGTGCGTGCGCGCGCGCGCGCGCGCGCTCGAGCGTTTCCATGGTCATCCTATTCTTGGTTGGTGTGTGTGTGTGTGTGTGTGTGTGTGTGTGTGTGTGTGTGTGTGTGTGTGCGTGCTCGAGCCCTTCCATGGTCTTCCTATTATTGGTGTGTGTGTGTGTGTGTGTGTGTGTGTGTGTGCGCTCGAGCGTTTCCATGGTCATCTTATTCTTGGTGTGTGTGTGTGTGTGTGTGTGTGTGTGTGTGTGTGTGTGTGTGTGTGTGTGTGTGCTCGAGCCCTTCCATGGTCTTCCTATTCTTGGGCCTTTGTTCCGTATATAATTTAACTAGTAATGTTGTATCCTATTTTGTATTTCCTTTCTCCTAAATTATAATCTAGATATTTTTCTAGAATACTTTTACTTCCCAGCTTCACACACCAACACTAAAATTGGTTACCTCTTCTACCTCTACTAATCTGTGTCCTTTCCATCCATTTTTAGCCGTACCATTTATCATTCAACTTAATCTATTTTGTATTATATATATATATATATATATATAGTTACCACCTTACTCTCGAAGTATTGTGGATCTGTCACTCTCCTATTGATTTTTAAAATATATTCTCCCTTTCCTTGATTGCAACTTTCATTCGCTGTCGCGTTCCGGGTATTTTTCCGGTTTTCTATTCTTTTCTCCAATATTTCCTACCTTCCTTTTAGGTTGTGTATTTTTTATATTTATCTTATTCCATTTCTATCGTATTTTTTTTCTCTCTCTCTTTAGGTTCCAATTTCCCCCTTGGTAAATTTTAGATCACCCAACTCTCCTCCTTTAGCCTATTTGCGCTCTCTGACATTTTCCAGGATTTTTAGTGTCTCTAGTATCGGCTTTGATCTCTCTCTCTCTCTCTCTCTCTCTCTCTCTCTCTCTCTCTCTCTCTCTCTCTCTCTCTCTCTCTCTCTCTCTCTATATATATATATATATATATATATATATATATATATATATATATATATATATATATATATATATATATACTGTATATATGACTGTTCTCGGGCAGCATAGTATGTGGGGTTTGTGAAGAAGGATAAGGATACAGTAATATATGGCTCAGTTATACAGTACAGTCAGGGACTAAAGTGGTGACCCTCTACTGAAACATTAGATAGTACGCCAGTCAAACAGTGATTCTTGTTAAGGGGAGGCAGACCGTTTTTCTGGACCCCCTTCTCCCTAATGTTTAGCCCCACTAGTTTTGAGATTATAAGACGTTTGGCGATTTTAACACCTTTCGCCCCATTTTGTTGTCAATTTTAAGACCTTTCGTGCCATTTAGGTGTCGATTATTTTCTAGCGAGCGAAAGCGAGCCTGCAATTTTAAGAAGAATCGGCCTTCGGCCGGAACATTTTTCTACCGAAAAATGTACAAATTTATCTTGAAGGGGGGTCTAGGGGGTGTTTTTCTAAGCTTGATGGAGGTCTAGGGAGGAAACTAATAAAATTATATGAATAAATGAATTAATAGACCAAACAAACGGTCAGTCTCCCCTTAAATGGCGCAGTCTAGACTGAGGGGGAAGGAGGGGTATTTGGGGATAGTCGGAAGTGGGACCGTTACCATGATGGTCTGTATATTAGTACAGCTGATAAATAACAGCATGTGTGGAAATTGTGCACCTTTGGTTATTTGAATCTTTAAAATCAAAGTTGTGAATAATTTGAGCTATTATAAAGCATGACATTATCTCATCTGGTTTCGATGTAGTTTAACCTAAGGACTGTGTGATGGCAGTGGAAGGGATATACTCCCTATTCGTGAGTATCGGGAACAAATTGTGTCTTGCAAAATGGGTTGAAAAGTCTTCGAAATACATTACATCTGATCATATTCACGGTGTCTCTTTTTCTTCTGATCTCTCTTGGAAATATCTTATTACCACTCTCGCTAAAACAGCTTCCCAGAAGCTGGGTGTGTTCAACCGTCTCCGGGGGTTCTTTACCCATCCGCAGCTCCTAGCTCTGTACAGGGGCACAGTGCGTCCATGTATTGAGTATTGTTCACACATGTGGGGAGAATCCTCTCACACAGCAGTTCTAGACAAAGTAGTAAAGAAAGCCTTCCGTCTCATTAACTCACGTCCACTCACCAATTCTCTGCTGTCTCTCTTTGCCGCAATGTTGCATCTCCCTCAGTGTATACCACCCCCTCTTCGTAGAGACGTAGCATTCGTCTTGCAACACAATCCCACCCCTACTCTGTGCAACTCTTCAACCCAAGAGTGAAATGATATTCTCAATCTTTCTTCTATTCAACAGCTGAGCTCTGGAAATCTTTCGCAGAATCAATCTTGCCTTCACCCTATGACTTAAATTGTTTCAAACTCCGTTTGTCCAGGCATTTTGGCTCGAACGTCCCTGTCACTCTTTCAACTCGGGGGGAGGCAATCGCTACAGGCAGTTCTGGCTTTTGTCTCCCTCGTTCACATAGAAAAACAAAAAAAACAAAAAAACATCCAAACCAATGAGGTTATGTCGTGGTTGTGGTAGGAAGTTGTATCGCTGGCGTGCGTCGGCAATGAGGTTATGTCGTGGTTGTGGTTGGAAGTTGTATCGCTGGCGTGCGTCGGCAATGAGGTTATGTCGTGGTTGTGGTTGGAAGTTGTATTGCTGGCGTGCGTCGGCAATGAGGTTATGTCGTGGTTGTGGTTGGAAGTTGTATTGCTGGCGTGCGTCGGCAATGAGGTTATGTCGTGGTTGTGGTTGGAAGTTGTATTGCTGGCGTGCGTCGGCAATGAGGTTATGTCGTGGTTGTGGTTGGAAGTTGTATCGCTGGCGTGCGTCGGCAATGAGGTTATGTCGTGGTTGTGGTTGGAAGTTGTATTGCTGGCGTGCGTCGGCAATGAGGTTATGTCGTGGTTGTGTTTGGAAGTTGTATTGCTGGCGTGCGTCGGCAATGAGGTTATGTCGTGGTTGTGGTTGGAAGTTGTATTGCTGGCGTGCGTTGGCAATGAGGTTATGTCGTGGTTGTGGTTGGAAGTTGTATTGCTGGCGTGCGTCGGCAATGAGGTTATGTCGTGGTTGTGGTTGGAAATTGTATCGCTGGCGTGCGTCGGCAATGAGGTTATGTCGTGGTTGTGGTTGGAAGTTGTATTGCTGGCGTGCGTCGGCAATGAGGTTATGTCGTGGTTGTGGTTGGAAGTTGTATCGCTGGCGTGCGTCGGCAATGAGGTTATGTCGTGGTTGTAAGTTGTATCGCTGGCGTGCGTCGGCAATGAGGTTATGTCGTGGTTGTGGTTGGAAGTTGTATTGCTGGCGTGCGTCGGCAATGAGGTTATGTCGTGGTTGTGGTTGGAAGTTGTATTGCTGGCGTGCGTCGGCAATGAGGTTATGTCGTGGTTGTGGTTGGAAGTTGTATTGCTGGCGTGCGTCGGCAATGAGGTTATGTCGTGGTTGTGGTTGGAAGTTGTATCGCTGGCGTGCGTCGGCAATGAGGTTATGTCATGGTTGTGGTTGGAAGTTGTATTGCTGGCGTGCGTCGGCAATGAGGTTATGTCGTGGTTGTGTTTGGAAGTTGTATTGCTGGCGTGCGTCGGCAATGAGGTTATGTCGTGGTTGTGGTTGGAAGTTGTATTGCTGGCGTGCGTCGGCAATGAGGTTGTGTCGTGGTTGTGGTTGGAAGTTGTATTGCTGGCGTGCGTCGGCAATGAGGTTATGTCGTGGTTGTGGTTGGAAGTTGTATCGCTGGCGTGCGTCGGCAATGAGGTTATGTCGTGGTTGTGGTTGGAAGTTGTATTGCTGGCGTGCGTCGGCAATGAGGTTATGTCGTGGTTGTGGTTGGAAGTTGTATCGCTGGCGTGCGTCGGCAATGAGGTTATGTCGTGGTTGTGGTTGGAAGTTGTATTGCTGGCGTGCGTCGGCAATGAGGTTATGTCGTGGTTGTGGTTGGAAGTTGTATTGCTGGCGTGCGTCGGCAATGAGGTTATGTCGTGGTTGTGGTTGGAAGTTGTATTGCTGGCGTGCGTCGGCAATGAGGTTATGTCGTGGTTGTGGTTGGAAGTTGTATCGCTGGCGTGCGTCGGCAATGAGGTTATGTCGTGGTTGTGGTTGGAAGTTGTATTGCTGGCGTGCGTCGGCAATGAGGTTATGTCGTGGTTGTGGTTGGAAGTTGTATTGCTGGCGTGCGTCGGCAATGAGGTTATGTCGTGGTTGTGGTTGGATGTTGTATTGCTGGCGTGCGTCGGCAATGAGGTTATGTCGTGGTTGTGGTGGGAAGTTGTATTGCTGGCGTGCGTCGGCAATGAGGTTATGTCGTGGTTGTGGTTGGAAGTTGTATTGCTGGTGTGCGTCGGCAATGAGCGAGCGCGGTAATGGTGGTAATGGTTCTCAAATTATTTCTTATATATATTTGTTGATTTCATTAATTGAGTTTAGGAGTAAAGTCGGTTGGTGGAGGGAACATAATAATCTATTGTACAGTACTTACTGAATTAAGGCTTAAGGGGAGGTATTTAGTTTGTTCCCTAGACCTCCATCAAGCTTAAAATTACAACCCCTTGAGTCCCTTTCAAGATAAATTTGTACATTTTTCGGTAGAAAAATTTCCCGGCCAAAGGCCGGTTCCTCTTAAATTACAGGCTCGCTATCGCTCGCCAGGATAAAATAGACACCTGAATTGCACGAAAGGTCTTAATATGGGGTGAAAGTTCTTAAAATCGCTAAACTAATGGGGCAAACATTTTATAATATCAAAAGCAATGGGGCTAAACATGAGGGAGAAAGGGGTCCAGAAAAAAATCCCTCAAGTGGAGATCTCCCCTTAAACCATTCAATACGATGATGCCTTTCTTTCTTGTAATATCGTTACTATTAGACAACTTCATTGGGTTTAGAAAGGTCCTGTGGGAAGTCCTTGCAAAGCTGAATAGTAGAATCCTCCAATGTTAACATAAATTAAATACAAGACACCCATACTGAAAGGGTTAAGTTCATTAACTTAACCCGAAGAAAAAAATGCTAGACGATCATAATATTCCTTAAATTTTAAAGAGATCGTCATGTGGTTGAGGGTAGTTAGAAAGTTAAAGAGCCTAAGTTTAGAACCAAGAGAATGACGGAAGTTGTAACAAAACCCTCCTGGAAACTTGTAAAGGGGGGTCACCTGCTTTTTTCTCTTTCTCTCCTTTTCTCTCTTTCTCTGGCTTGGATCCATTTGGCCCCATTTAGCCAACTGTTTTAAGACGTTTATCCCCATCCAGGTGTCGATATCTTCCTGGCGAGCGATAGCGAGCCAGCATTGTATGAAGAAATCCGGCTTCGCCGGAGGCATTTTTCTATCGAAAAATTTCAGTCTCAAAACAAAAATATATATATCCTGGCTTGCTACCACTCACCAGGACAATATTGACACCTGGATGGGGGTAAACGTCCTAAAACAGTAGGCTGAATGGGGAAGAATTGATGCAACCCTAAAAGAGACGGAGAGAAAGAAAAAAAAAAGCGAGGTGGGGTCCCTTAACGAACCGACCAGGAATAGCACCGCCTCTTGGTCACCAGTTTTTATTGTCCTGATTGAGAGCCGAACTTACTCAACACTTTAGCTAGCCATTTTAATTATCAAGTTACTTCTCAAGTTTGTGTTTTGTCTGTGTGTGTTCGTTGTTTTGTGTTTTCCTTGTTCTTGCTCTGTCTTGAGTCGCCGCCCCCCAAAAAAAAACAAAAAAAAAACAAAGGAAATGAAAAGGGAAACAGAAAAGAAAAAATAGGAAAAGTGGGGATTGGGTCTGAGTAAATAGATAGATAGATAGACTTCTCAATTACATGTTACGTTCACTGTACTTGATTGTATATAAGTGTTTATATAATATTAGTATATTATTGATACTGAGAAGGATTAAGTAAGGGAAATACAGTTTAGATAGCGACTCGCTTGGTGTAGTGACTAGCGTCTCGGACTTCCACCCAGAAGGCCCGGGTTCGCGCCCACGCTCGGCGCATTAAAATTTTTTCACAAGCACTGAGTCGTTACCATTACCATGAGCAAAGGGATGGGGTAGTAGTACAGGACCCCAATGGAAATACGCCTAATCGGCCTTATTGAGCTATCCTTAGCTAGCTTAGCATGCGCTAGCTTTAAGAACTATTATTATTATTATTATTATTATTATTATGTACTGTGTGTTCATTGTTTGTCTCACCTTGATGTATCTACAACCATAATATAGTGTATTTTATCACAAACTACCAGTGTTGATTGTATTTATTGTCTCAGATGTAACTAGACAGTTGTTGGGTAGTATTATCTATGAACACTAGGAACTGCCACAGGTTGAACAAGTGAGAATATTCAGTAACCGCCAACTGCAGTATTACTGATCTGTGCGCCGATTGGCTTGAGCTGCAGGCGTGTGCCTAGTTTAGCCTACTAGGTGCCGATTGTCTAATGGTTTTGAAAAAATACATTTATATATAAAAATAATAAACATCGTACAACATATTATAATTAATTTAGTTATAATAAATAATTGTGTTAAATAGATTTGCAGGAATACCGATAGATATAACATACGGGGGGGGGGGGGGGATGTATGTAGATGATATTGTGTTTGTTGAATAGGGCCATTACCGGAAGCCAGTCACTTAAACAGTACCCGGGGTAGTTGTGAGTGTCATCATCGTCAGTGTAGTTGTAGTACCTCTTATAGGGAGCCCACCTCGCTTTTTTCTCTTTCTCTCCCTCTACAGTATATTTGGCTTGTATCCATTCGGCCCCATTCAGCCTACTGTTTTAAGACGTTTACCCCCATCTAGGTGTCAATATTTTCCTGGCGAGCGGTAACGAGCCAGCATAATTTATATAACAAAAAATTGACAGCAAGTTAAATTTGTACTTTTTCGATAGAAAAATGTCTCCGGCGAAGCCGGATTTCTCCATACAATTCTGGCTCGCGATAAATCGACACCTGGATGGGGATAAACGTCTTAAAACAGTTGGCTGAATGGGGCTGACTGAATACAAGCCAGAGAAAGAGAGAAAAGGAGAGCAATATACAAAAAGCCGGTGACCCCCCTTAATAGTGTCTACATATTATCTTTTCCGGGGAGATACATTAACTGTTTTAGTATATATCGCATGTAGCCTAACGGTAACTCGACTTAACACCATAGACACTTACTATTGAATTAAACATGATCGGGGTTTACGGGGAGGCGATAGCACAGTGGATAGCGTGGTGGACTGCAACCCTAATGAACCTCTGATCGAGTCCACGCCAAACGTCAGAGGTGATCTGATCGTTCCTGCGGTTTTACAATTATCCTGGCTACACCAACACATCATGAAAACACCCCCTATAACGTCACCAATTCATATGCCCGACCATATTCGAAGATGCTCTGAACGACCGTATAGCCTAGCAACTCTCTCCAATAAAGTGACGTGTATGAATAAGGTGTCATCATCTAGCGTGGCAGAAAGGAAGCAACTAATACCTTGAAACTTTACTCTGACCACCTAGAGAGACATATGAAGCACGCACGAAGCTTCAATCGATAATCTCGGGGCCTCACAAGAGTTACAGGCTACTGAAAAGCCTACAGTCCCGAGGTCGAGACGGGAAAACAAATATCTGTACTTCTTTAACCCTTCCTGTACCAGCTACGTCTGTTATATTTGCATCTAGCTATATTTAGACGGTTTTATGCTGCTTAAGGAGGATCTGTGGTAGTTAAGAGTTGATTGAGATAGTTCGAAACCCTATAATTGCTAGAGATCCTTCCTAACTTAATAAAATCGATTAGTAGTAGCCGGAATAAAGTAAAAAGGATGTCGACGGCCAAGGGAAAATAGAAAACTATACATACACTTGGAAGTTCAGAGTTACTTTGCATGATTTGTATTTTCTTATCACCTCTTTACATTATATAGCACAGTTAACTTTATATATTTATGTATATGGACATTTAAAGGCATTAAGGCAAAGGCACTGACGGCATGGTAGTGCATGTATGAGGGGTCGACGACTTGTACACTATATCGGGGTTCGTGGCGTCATCACCATCACCCAGCCCAGTCAAGCGAGCGATATTCAGCAACTGTCTTTGTCAATTAAAAATATTCATCTTTGTCCAATGTTAATCGGTATTTTTTTATGTATTACAGAGACACAATTTTGTTAAACCATGCCTGTTTTATAATTTTAAGTTATTGTTTTAATTTAATTTACTACAGTTACTCGCGAAGACAGCCGTGCGTTACCCACATTTGTTTGTGTTGCCCGTGTTGTGATCACCGCTCTAATATTCCTGCTTTTATCACCGTTATTTATCTACCCACACTGCCGCTGGTGCCTCTAAATACTTCCGAGGGTTGCCTAAAATTGGAGGTGATAGGAAGAAGGTAAGAATTTAATGGAAACCTGGGATGAAAATGGGACTGGCTGTATGAGCGAGCAAATCTGTGCTACTGCTGCGGCGTAAACATTGGTGTTTTAATTTTCCAGCACCAGTATTGTTTTCATATTTATGTTTCCCACTATGTAGGTTACACTCTTCAAACTTATCATCAATGATTAGCATTTGTCCCCATTTTAAGGTAGTTAAGCTATGTATTAGGCCTATGCTAATAAGTAATAACGAGTAGAAAACAACACGTGCCGAAATGTAGGCTAGTCCATTTTTGTTCACCTGGTGGAAATTTCAATCCCTTTGGAGCTGCATCCTCGATATTTAATGAAAACAATTAAACTACTGTATCTCTGAATAGTATTCATGCCAAATGTTCATAATTAGCAACCTAATTCGCTCTAAAACCTTCATGATTATGATAGGGACATGTCAAACATAGTATAGGCCTAGGATGACATAAAAACTACACATGCCCAATAAATATACTCATCGCAATCATTGTAATTTATATTTTCTAGCATCGTCTAAATTTGTGCTATAGCCTATGTAGGCTAATGAATTATCAGCACTTATTAGCATTGATTCATGTTATATACAACTGAAGATTATTAGTTTGTTTCTAACGTCATTAAAGAGTGTAGGTATTGTTACGAGTAAGATTAGCAGTTAGCCTATTTGCCTCTTCCAGGAAAAGAGCGGTTATCCATTCCACATGACTTGTTCCACGACTGTTACTGTGGTTTAAGTGTTTGTCTGTATGAATACGTGTATGTGTAATTATGTTTTTATTATGAGGCTATTACATGGGCACTTAGCCTATACGCCCAAGTTGCCAACCAGTTGCATTCATGGTATATTATTGGCGAGACAGTGTTACTCTGACGTCATTCCGAGCAATCAACTCTCTTCGGTCGTGATCGAAAACCGTTGTCAAAAAATCGCCAACCCGTTGTGAATTAAATCAGTTAGCATTCTTGTGTGTGTGTGTTTCGTTGTATTATGCTATTTTAACCATTGCAGCATTCCCTTTAACGAAATAGCCTAGTGCCTACTCGTCGAAGTACTCAGTGTAGCCTACATAAGTACAGTACTAACATTTGCGAAAAAAAATGGTCACGTCGAGAAGACGGGAAACATTACCAAAAACTGTTGTGATCATTCATCTATATTTAAAATCATGTATGCTTCATGTTTATTTAAAATCATGTATGCTTCATGTTTATTTGCGACCTTCGTGATGTATACTGGTATTACTTAGTGGTATTATTTCTGTAGCCAATGTCGGTGATTTTTTTTATCATGCAGAATGCACTGGATGTGATTAGGCTACTGACTGTATTATATATTGTTTTACATAATACCTGTGCATTAACCCTTTGAAGCTCTGACGCATTTTAGCAGTTTATTTTGGCTATCATTAGACGAGTTTATGCAGCTTAGGAAGGATCTGTGGGTATTAAAATGGTAAAGAGACTAAAGACTTATCTCAATCAACCCTCTGACTTCCATAATTATACCCTTCCTAATCTGAATGAAATCGTCTAATAATGACCAGAAAACAGAAAAGAAATGCGTATTGGAGCTTGAAAGGGTTAAGTTTAATATACTATGATTACGATAATATGTTTTAATAGTGTACCGTACGTAGCCTATTATTTCGCGTATACATTTACTCAAATTGAATACACTGATAATACAGTCGAAACTTTAATTTAACAAATATATACCGGTAGCCTATGCTTCTGTGTATCATCTAGTGCAATTATACGTATTTTACTAGTTTTCGTTAAATGTATCGAATGCAAATCAGTTTCAATTACAGTGCATACATGCTATAGGCCTATTTAAATACGTTCTGGTACAGTATGTATACAGTATACCAATTGTATGTTGAATATCAGATTAATTCGGTTAATTTAGATTCCTATGTTAGCACGAAGTAGTATTACTCTTTTGTGGTCAAATACCGGTAATTTTGAATATTTTGAGCCGAGTTAGAACTTGGGCGATATGGTGTAAATATTGTGTGCTTTATTTTATCTATACTTATTTGGAATTACGTAAATATTATTAGCTTGGATAGGTTAGCATTATGATTGGCTGGAATATGATACTTTATAACGTAGATTCGTATTCATGTATTGGCTGATCAAAGATCGAGCCTTGTATTATGGAATTTTTAATAATTATATTTTATATTTTTTATATATTATATGTTCTTGGATTAAGTAAGGATACATTAGGTTAGGATATGTAACACTTATCAAATAGCATAGGACAGTTTAACATAAGCTTGGTTATGTATACTTAGGTTTGTTTGGTTAGTTAATGTTATAGGCTAGGCTACCATTAAGAGTATAATAGTTTCAAGAATATTTATATATGGTTTAGGGATTATTCTCTTCCAGTTTTGTTCAATATGCATACCGGTACTCCATACAATTGTGCTCCAAATTTCAACTGAAACTATAATATATTTGTTATTGTGATGCATTGGTACAGTAGTTATTATACCATATATCAATCTTTATTAATGTATAGAATTACCTATTATTTCATACGCTATTTCTTATATTTGTTTACGATATATATTTTATAATTAATCATCAGCCATCCGTTTATTAAAACAGGCATTTCCTGTATAGGGAGCTTTTAATATTGCATTATACATCTTCCAGGCCTCCGTTTTATAGAAATACTTTCATGTAACAACTTTGGTAGATCTATTAACCATAATACTCTTTTGATCAACTATATTATAGCATAAGAAGGATTATGATAAAATACTATTGTTAGGTTGGGGATTATTGCGTGATCAGTCCACTCCCTGACCTTGAGTAGGCTAAATGAACCACAGTGAACACAAGCATGCTTAATTTGGACGCCATAGTGATTATTATAAGGGTAAAATTAATGGTGTTAGTTAGTGAATATTATAAGGGTAAATGGTGTTAGTATGTCATTTTAACTGCCCAGGCAACTCCACCACGTCCTGGAATTTGAAGTTAAGGGGCGGAAATGATAAAATATGGTGTATATGGCAGCAATGATCCCCATTTCACATGCGTTCACAGCCATCACTCTCTAAATACCAATCTTGCGTGCAACATTTACCAACCAAATTATTTCCATCTGTTACATATGATTACGCATCTTTATTACAATTATATAAATACTAATTATGTTTTAGGCAGTTTCGAGGCTACTATACTGTTGTATGGTCTGCAGTTGGTTGATATTTAACCCCTTTAGTACCGCTGACATCCCTTTCATTATATTGTAGTAACTACTAGATAATTGTATTCAGCTTATGAAGGACGTCTATCAATTAAAAGGCTACAAACTATCTCAATTAATCCTTTTATATATCCTTCGTAAGCTTCATAAAATCGTCTAAATCGTCTGATGGTTCACATAAAAGTTTCGAAAATTTCACAAGCAAATTTTGGCAACTATGGTTTGGGTTTGGATTAAACATATAATATGGGTTTCAGAGGCCGTGTGGCATCGTTTTTCGGGAATAACTTATTTACAAACAGTTGGATCAGTATGATATTTTGCCAGAGCTTTTTTCACACCGTCCCCTAATTTTCTTCAATATTGTGCATTACCAAAAGTGGAGAATTAAGCCACTTATCCCTGTGTCATGAGGTTAAAGTCACACCTGAATGACTAGGAAACGAACAAGGCTACCGTGTCGTACCTGTGAAAACCACCAAACCATAATTGCACCTCCATCAAACACAGTCGTTATCAGCCACCATCCAACCCTACTATCGTTTTTACATTCAGGTTGTATGTCACTATCAAATAAAAATATAGACTGTGTATTGACTTGTGTTATAAAAGAGTGAGGTTAAAGAAAATTAATGACATACACAGACATACATACACACACATATAAGCCTCTCATATCCATGTATATGTAAGGTAAATAAAATAACGTGACAAAGGGAGACGTGTGTGTGTGGGTGTGTGTGTGAAGTGAAGTTTCCTTAATCATTGCTCATTGTCTCAATTATAATGTCATCGACTATTACTAACAATATTGGTGTGTAACAGTTGTATTGTACAAATAATAGGTTAGATAATTATTTGGAAAACAGGCATGATATCATGGCCACGCCGATAATTCGATATTTGAGCAAATTTGAGTGGAATCCGAAGCTTCATAAAACGCCTCGATTTTTGTTCTTCAAAATTGTATTACATAATTTTTTTTTTTTTTTTTTTTTAAAGACTTCGACACCAACCAAATAATTGTCGCCCCTTTGTCTCCAAAGGTATTGCAAAACTTTGTATTCAAACTCAATTATTTCTGTATTTCATTCTAGCTACCGTCAAACGATTTTATTCAGCTTAGTATAAACCCCTAGTGATGAAGGAGTTGACGTTATCTGGTTGATGTCTCAGCATTTATGCTCGTGACTATACAACAGTGGTAATTAATTCTGATCGATTTTGAAGTGTCGAACTGATTTAAAGAATCTCTGAAATTCAAATACCCAGTATAAATTAGTTAGATTCAATTCAACCCGAGACCGCTTCGAGTATGTTTGTATCTGAATAAATGTTCATAACTGTACAATACATTAAATAGCATTTGGCAATAACTTCGTAATGCCCACATTTTGTGTTTCTATTTACCATTCAACATTGGTAATAATTACTAACATATGACAGTAATATCTGCAGACCACTTGAAGATCGTAATTTGTTTCATCCAAGATACCTTCGGTGTTTCCTATGTTGAAAGAAAGATACATAAATGTTTGAGGTTAACAGAAAATAATTTTAGTTGTAAACGGTTTATAAGGGAACATAAATTACATTATGTCAACCCGAAAACTAATTATGTTTATAATTCAACATTCCTGGGCCTAAACTAGGAGATTGGGGGGGATGAAGGGGGAGACCAATGCCAGTGTTCAGCTTATAGCACATGCTTGAACGACACTGATTATTTTACTGTATATCCTGTAAATCATTAATGGTTAATTATTTTATATTTCATTATAGAATAAAGTGAACTTGTTTTTTTAATCTGTACTTAGCACTTGAAGTCTGTAAGTGTTGTTTCAATACACCCTACACTCACAACTGTACATCATGCAAACCAGAGCAACGCAATCAGAAATCTTCAATGTCCGTAAATGAGGTCTGAAAAGACTTGGTATTCTTGTTAAGCTTCAACTCTGGTCACAATGGCATTGTTTCAACCTATTATTGAGCATTAATTTTTATTTTATCCTTTCATGTTTATCAGAACATCTGTAATAATAATGTTATGTTTTATGTTACAGGTGAGTGTCGAGACGGTGAAGGCTTTACGGGAGGGAGGGAGAAGTGGAAGAGGTAAGTTGTGTGGAATAATTACTATGATCTCTACTGGTTCTGACCAGGAGGAGAAGCGGTGGGAATGGAATAACAGGAGGAAGAGATTAGGGGTAAGAGGAGAGGAATAAATGAAGGAGGAGGGAGATATAAATGCAAGGAATGGAAGGAAATGACAGGTAAAGAGAAGAGAGGAATAAATGAAGGAGAAGGGAGATATAAATGGAAGGAAAAGACAGAACATGGAGACGGAAGGATGAGAGGGTGGCTGGAGGGAGGAAAAGAATCTCCGATAAAGCAGGGTATAGAAATAACGAATGTGAATGACAGAGAGTAGGAGAGGCTGGAAGGTTGAAGTAGAGAGAGAGAGAGAGAGAGAAGAGGAGGGGGGGAGGGGGGGAGAATAGATTAAACTAGATAAAATATATATACAGTTGTATATAATTTATACAGTATATATATATATATATATATTATATTAGTCTGGGTGTTGTTTCTGTTTGCGTTTAGTGCTTCGAAGGTTTGTTGTGGTGGTTTCAGCGATCTGTTTGTATTGATCGGGATATTGTGTGAGTTTACATATGCGGTTTCGAGAGCTCTGTCAATACCTGTGGATATGGTTATTAATTGCTAGTTGTTTCTCTCTGATCAATAGTGCTTTGGCAATTTGAAGTTATGACTTATCCTGACAGTACTGTATATTAAAATCCTAGTAGTGGTATAGTTATTTGTTGTCTTGTAATCTTGGACGTATTTTGTTGTTTCTAATGATTCTTGATAGAGCCAGTTTATAGGTGCATGCTAAGTCGTCTGCTAGGCGTGGTAGAGGTCAGGCCAGTGTAATTCATGCTTCGAAGTTCATGTGGACATTATAATTATTAAACTACATTGCATCGTTGAAGGCTATCCTGTTTACGTGTTTTGTTATTATTCATAATTATAGTGTTGACTTTTTATATTCTTGTAGTATAATATTAGTCTAATGCTATCTGTATCCAAACTAATACAAACAGAACGCTGACACCACCACAACGAACCCTCGAAACATCAAACGCAAACATAAGCATTACTCAGACTAACACAAACAAACAAACCAAATTCAAGGACAATTGTTGAGAATACTCTAGGGAAAAATCCGGACCCTTCGTGGATTTGGCAACTTGCAAATTTGGCGCTCATTTCCCGAGTAATGTATCGCTCGCTCTGACAGGGCATATGTTATGTCTGTCACTGATACAAAACCCAGGGCATTGTGGAGGTCTGGATCGTCTATACAGAAAGATTCCCACATTTCTTTATTGTATCAGCAGGTTGTGTGTCTGTGTTAGTAGGTGTGAGTTTGTGAATGTGTGTGGGTAGGTGTGAGTTTGTGAATGTGTGTGGGTAGGTGTGTTTGTGAATGTGTCTGGGTAGGCATGTTTGTGAATGTGTGTGGGTAGGTGTGAGACTGAGTTTGCGAATGTGTGGGTGGGTGTGTTTGTGAATATGTGTGAGTTTGTGAATGTGTGTGGGTAGGTGTTAGTTTATGAATGTATAAGGGTAGGTGTGAGTTTGTGAATGTGGGTTTGCGAATGTGTGTGGGTAGGTTGAGTTTGTGAATGTATTTGGGTAAGTGTGTTTGTGAATGTGTGTGGGTAGGTGTGAGTTTGTGAATGTATATGGGTAGGTGTGAGTTTGTGAATGTGTGTGGTAGGTGTGAGTGTGTGGGGGTAGGTAAGAGTTTGTGAATGTGTGTGGGTAGGTAAGAGTTTGTGAATGTGTGGGTAGGTAGGTAAGAGTTTGTGAATGTGTGGGGGTAGGTAAGAATTTGTGAATGTGTGGGTAGGTAGGTGTGAGTTTGTGAGTGTGTGGGGGTAGGTAAGAGTTTGTGAGTGTGTGAGGGTAGGTAAGAGTTTGTGAATGTGTGTGGGTAGGTAAGAGTTTGTGAATGTGTGGGTAGGTAGGTGTGAGTGTGTGGGGGTAGGTAAGAGTTTGTGAATGTGTGTGGGTAGGTAAGAGTTTGTGAATGTGTATGAGTAGGTGTGTTTGTGAATGTGTGTGGGTAGGTGTGAGTTTGTGAATGTGTGTGGGTAGGTGTGAGTTTGTGAATGTATATGGGTAGGTGTGAGTGTGTGGTGGTAGGTAAGAGGTTGTGAATGTGTGTGGGTAGGTAAGAGTTTGTGAATGTGTGGGTAGGTAGGTGTGAGTTTGTGAATTGAGTGTAAGTAGGTGAATGTATGTTTGTTGGTGTGAGTGTGTGTAGGTAGGTGTGAATGTATGTGGGTAGGTGTGTGTGTGTGAATGTGTATAAGTAGGTGTGTTTGTGAATGTGTGTGGGTAGGTGTGAGTTTGTGAATGTGTGTGGGTAGGTGTGAGTTTGTGAATATATGTGGGTTGGCGTGAGTTTGTGAATGTGTGTGGGTATGTGTGAGTTTGTGAGTGTGTGGTGGTAGGTAAGAGTTTGTGAATGTGTGGGTAGGTGAATTGGGTAGGTGGGGTAGGTGAGTTTGTGAATTGAGTGTAAGTAGGTGAATGTATGTTTGTTGGTGTGAGTTTGTGAGTGTGTGTAGGTAGGTGTGAATGTGTGTGGGTAGGTGTGTGTTACTCAGTTACTCAGTTACTTGTTCGTCAAGGGGAATCCACGCAATGCGAGCTAAGCTCATTATTATCGCGCCTCCTTAACTGGGAATGTATTGCGTGAAATGCATGTTAAGTGTTTTATGTACTGTTGGAATGGCTGTGGATGTGTGTGTAGTCTGTATTTTAGCCAATTGGCGACATCGGAAACGAAGGCTTAGGGAGGATCTGTATGGTACCATTCTCACTATAGACGGTACCGTCTCGCCCGAAGGCTTAGGTAGCCATCAGCTTAGGTGAACCATATGATACCCACCTCGCCTTGTACCATTTTTGCCAACCCCAGATGGGACGTCACAACGTCGCCCACTTATTCCAGGTACCTATTTACAGCTAGGTGAACTGAGGCACATGAAAGGAGACAAGCCCAATTTGTCTCCGCCCGGCCGGGGATTGAAGCCCCGACCCCTCGTGTGTGAGACGAGAGCTCTACCTACTAGGCTACGGGGTGTATGTGTATGAGTAGGTGTGTTTGTGAATGTTTGTGAATGTGTGTGGGTAGGTGTGAGTTTGTGAATATATGTTGGTTGGTGTGAGTTTGTGAATGTGTGTGGGTAGGTGTGAGTTTGTGAATGTGTGTGAGTTTGTGAATGTGTGTGGGTAGGTGTGAGTTTGTGAATATATGTGGGTTGGTGTGAGTTTGTGAATGTGTGTGGGTAGGTGTGAGTTTGTGAATGTGTGTGTGAGTTTGTGAATGTGTGTGGGTAGGTGTGAGTTTGTGAATATATGTGGGTTGGTGTGAGTTTGTGAATGTGTGTGGGTAGGTGTGAGTTTGTGAATGTGTGTGAGTTTGTAAATGTGTGTGGGTAGGTGTGAGTTTGTGAATATATGGGGGTTGGTGTGAGTTTGTGAATGTGTGTGGGTAGGTGTGAGTTTGTGAATGTGTGTGGGTAGGTGTGAGTTTGTGAATGTGTGTGGGTAGGTGTGAGTTTGTGAATGTGTCTGGGTAGGTGTGAGTTTGTGAATATATGTGGGTTGGTGTGAGTTTGTGAATGTGTGTGGGTAGGTGTGAGTTTGCGAATATATGTGGGTAGGTGTGAGTTTGTGAATGTGTGTGGGTAGGTGTGAGCTTGAGAATGTGTGTGGGTAGGTGTGAGCTTGAGAATGTGTGTGGGTAGGTGTGAGCTTGAGAATGTGTGTGGGTAGGTGTGAGCTTGTGAATGTGTGTTGGTTGGCATGTTTGTAAATGTGTGTGGGTAGGTGTGAGACTGAATATGTGAGCTTGTGAATGTGTGTTGGTAGGCATGTTTGTGAATGTGTGTGGGTAGGTGTGAGCTTGTGAATGTGTGTTGGTAGGCATGTTTGTGAATGTGTGAGTTTGTGAATATATGTGGGCTGGTGTGAGTTTGTGAATGTGTGTGGGTAGGTGTGAGTTTGTGAATGTGTGTGGGTAGGTGTGAGCTTGTGAATGTGTGTTGGTAGGTGTGAGTTTGTGAATGTGTGTGGGTAGGTGTGAAACTGAGTTTGCGAATGTGTGGGGGTAGGTGTGAGACTGAGTTTGCGAATGTGTGTGGGTAGGTATGAGATTGTGAATATATGTGGGTTGGTGTGAGTTTGTGAATGTGTGTGGGTAGTTGTGAGACTGAGTTTGCGAATGTGTGTGGGTAGGTGTGAGACTGAGTTTGCGAATGTGTGTGGGTAGGTATGAGTTTGTGAATATATGGGGGTTGGTGTGAGTTTGTGAATGTGTGTGAGTGAGTGGTTTATGTGTGGTGTGTGTATAGGTGGGAACTGTGGATTACTACCTACCTACCTATCCATCTATCTATCTATCAATTTATCTATGTATATCCGTCTGCCTGTCTACTTGTCTATCCAGCTGTCTATTTACCCAATCATCCAGTGTGAAATAATTATTATTATGTTCTTTTTCTATGTGTTTTCTGTGTCCTAACTTGTATGGTTTCGAACCCCACCCGTAGCTATGAAAAGGAATTCTAAATATATCTAATGACACATTTAATGTTGAGGCTTGGTATAGAACATGACGATTGTGTTAAGGAGGAGGGCAGCAAAACTCTTCCTATAGAAGATAATAATTACGCATGTTCCCGAAGTTTGGACGTGTTCATTAGGTACCCTATATAGAGGATCTCTAGGGTTCATGTACTCGAGATTTGTAATTATTTCTAGGATGATTACGGTAACATATCCTAGCCTAGCTAACCTAACCTAACCTAACCTAACCTAACCTAACCTAACCTATCCTAACCTAACCTATCCTAACCTAACCTATCCTAACCTATCCTAACCTAACCTATCCTAACCTATCCTAACCTATCCTAACCTAATCCAACCTACGGTAATTTAACTTAACCTCTTAGCTAGGGTATGTTGGATAAGGTGAAGTTAGTTTGTTTTTAAATTAAAGTAAAACCGGCTAGGATAGGGAACCAGATCATCCTGGCGTACAGTCATTTCGGCTTCCGACCAAAGAGGCCGCCAACCAAAATATACATATTAACATATCACCGAATTTACCTTTCCTAACTTCACCTTTAGGGTGAGGGCTGGTCCTATCCACAGTGAGGTTTGGCATCTTCTACCCAACCTTAGCCGTTTCTGTCTGTCTCTTTTACTGTCTTACTTTTTCCTTCTGGGGGCGGGGTGCTAAGAATGTGGTCCCGGACCCTAAAAATTGGAACTTTCAATGTTGTTTCTGTTCAGGCTCTGTCTCGAGTCGGCCACCCCTAGTTATGGGGTATGTATCTGGGTATATACATACATACACCTTCACTTAACATCAACAGTGGTGTTGATATTGTGGCTGATCAACCATTTGTTTACACTTTGTACCCATATCAGCTGTAATTGACCCTTGTTACCGGTTACCCTCCACAGAAAATGTCGAGAAGTTTTCCATATTTCCGTGAAGTGAGGAAAGCCGTGTTCTCCATTATAGACCCGTAAAAATCACCTGATAAAATATAGGGGATCTGTCCAATTATGGCTCGTCATTTGCTCTCTCTCTCTCTCTCTCTCTCTCTCTCTCTCTCTCTCTCTCTCTCTCTCTCTCTCTCTCTCTCTCTCTCTCTCTCTCTCTCTCTCTCATCCTTGCAATTCAATAATATAAATAATGTGAGGTATATTTAACTGGATGAGTTAACTGTGGGTGTTTGGGAATAGGGAGGAATTATATTATTGCCCAGTATTATACTTTCCGGATAAAATTAAATTATATGAGGTTTATATACCGGTACTCTTCCTATAGCAGGCTCCGGTTACGGTGAGTGACTGTGTGTGTGTGTGTGTGTGTGTGTGTGTGTGTGTGTGTGTTGTGGAAGCCTTACTCCCATACTACCTGGTGTTCTATAGGGTGCATACTGTATATTCTTTCTTTAGGTGGTATATATCTACAGTATTTTAGCGGTTCTTTAGTCTATTTTGTTTTCACGTTGCTGTATCTATATTTTAAGCGTTTTTGTCTAGTACTGTCTAGTTTCTTGGTACAGGTTGCTATAGGTAGCGCCAGAGAACTTGACAATAATCTTGACCTTCTTATAACTCGAAATAAATGAAAGCAATCGGGCCGACGTTTCTATCATTTGGGAAGAGTTCACCAGGAAATAGGTGTGGATATTTACAGCTAATTTGCTCTAGGCCCGTTTGAGTTACAGAGAGGTCAGGGATCGAGATTATTGCCAAGTTCGTTGGTGCTACCTATAGTTGCAGGTTTCATTGTTTTTTTTTGTTTTTTTTTAATTTAATCTTTTATCTTCAACTATCGTGTATATTGCTGACTATGTCGACTTGTCACTGCTCAATAGGTGGCGTTCTGAGAGTGAGGGTCTGAGTCTGGAGGGTGAGACGGTGAAGCACTTGAGCGAAGCAACCAGCCGCTTCAGAGATGGAGCTGCTTTGAGCCATGATGGATGCTTCACATGTCTCACTCCCCAGGCTGGAACAAGACCTCACGGGCTTCACCGTGTTGAGCGGTGGAATGTACAGGCTCTCAGCCTATGCCCGAGAGGGAGTAGTTGGAATATAGAAAAAAAAAAAAAAAAAAAAAAATCAATTCTTACTGTAATTACCAATTTACCACAAACTTTCTTCCTCACTCTATAATTATGCTCAAATGTTTTTTCTTTTTTGTTATGTAAGTGCATTTTTTATATAACATTCATATTTACCAGTTATTTGAAATTAACTCATATATTTATGTACATATTGATATGTATTTCGCCGGTGATCTGATTGTTAGTCATAACCCCCCCCCCATATATATATATATATATATATATATATATATATATATATATATATATATATATATATATTAAAAAAATATATATATACCCGGTATATATATATATAAAGAGAGAGAGAGAGAGAGAGGTATCAAATTCCTACTTTTACTCTCGTGGTGGTGTAGGTGACTGGACCTCCTGCCTGTACGGTTCGAATTCTAGCACTGTCAGCTATATATATATATATATATAATACATTATTTTATCGGAGAGTCAAGCTTTAATTAAGTACGTCAACGGTTTGAAGGGTAATTTGTTAATAATATATTTGTAATGCCAAATGATTTTACTCAGCCAAGGACAATCCTCTTGGGATCGAAGTTTTCAAAGATATTGCAATTAACCCTCGAGCTCTTACATGTATTTCTTAAGTTGAATAAACTCCCCTGGAGACAACTATGATACAACGAAAATTATCGTCATCTGATTAAAATGGTTTTCATCGATCTATGTTTTTATTATCAACTGCCAAGAATGTCTGCGTTCCATTTATATTGTCTTTAAACATACCAGAAAACAATGCTTGCAACTATTTCATTTTGGCATCTTTTTTAAAAATAAAGGTAGGACATTTTTGTGCCGTGTAATGCAGTGCCTTCACTTTTATATTTGAATCATAGTAATTTGAATAATATATCACAACCAAGTAAAAGCTTTGATGCAAATGGGTGTACTGTAGTTTTTCTTGTTAGTTTGTATTTATTATAAAATTCAACAAATTCTTTACCTGAATACCTACCTGATGATAGGCAGTTGTGCTCTGTCCACTTTTTCTTTAGTACCGTAACTATGGTTTCATTGTTGGTAAAGTAATACCAATACCTTTTCTCCTTTCCCCTTCTCTCTCTCTCTCTCTCTCTCTCTGTCTCTGTCTCTCTGTCTCTCTCTCTCTCTCTGTCTCTCTCTCTCTCTCTCTCTCTCTCTCTCTCTCTCTCTCTCTCTCTCTCTCTCTCTCTCTCTCTCTCTCTCTCTCTCTCTCTCTCATCACACACACACACACTTTCCTTTATTAGCTGCTGTCAATTCTGCGCTCCTCTGCAGTGCAATTTCACCATCACAGAGGAGAGTAGGGAGGCAATTCCCTCTTTCCTGCCCTGCCAAATCACTCCACTCGCCGTTATAATATTTCGTTTAGTCGACAGAAAAGAAATCAAATGAAATGGGTTGTGGAATTGCAATTACTGATGGTAGTAATATAAATGATCCACGACTATTTTGTTATTTGGTAATTTATGATACTCCTCATACTACCATATTTAGTTGGAATCCTTTCTTTATAAGATGAAGCCTTGCTTCATTATATTCTGACCACTAGCAGACGATTTTATTCAGTTATAAAGAAGTATTGGAGGTTTATCTGAAACTATACTCCTTTGCTTCATAGAGGGCCTAGTTAGAAAGAAGTATTGGAGGTTTATCTGAAACTATACTCCTTTGCTTCATAGAGGGCCTTCCAAGCTGAGTAATACCGTTTAATGTTGCCAGAAGAATTTGTAAAACTGCGTCCTAATACTGTAAGAGTGTGAGGGTTAAAGTAGGTATCCTTTACACATGGGAATCGAAAACCACTGAATATATATGTGGTATGTTGGTAGTACTACATGGTATAACGTGGTGTGTGTGGTATATTGATAGTCATACATGGTCTTTTATATGCTAAAGCTTCCTTCTCTCACACACACCAACAAACACATACATGCGCATCCACTCTCTTTCTGTGCGTGTGTGTGTTTGTGTGTTTCTGCATCATGGATTATGAGCAGATAAATCTTATAATCCACCTGGATTCGTAAAAACTGTCCAGTTTATCCAGGATTACCCTTTATGCTCAGTATCGTAAACCTGCAGCAGTGTGTCGAAATAGGCTCCAGTTATCGTTGATAATGTGCGAATTTTGAACCAGTTTTATAATTATTTAGTTTGTATTATTCTTTAGATTTGCGATTAACACCCATGTCATATACAGTATGTATCACTGATGCACTTTTGATATAAAATATGAGTGGGAGGAGCGTGTGAGTGGGCGGAGTGCGGAGGATAGGTGAATCGGGGAGTGTGGCGGTGGAGGAGTGTGAGTGCGTGAGTGGGGGGAGTGTGTCAGTGGGGAGAATGCATGAGTGGGTGAAGTGTGTGAGTGGGGAGAGTGCGTGAGTGGGGGGAGTGTGTCAGTGGGAGGAGTGCATGAGTTGGGGAAGTGTGTGAGTGGGGAGAGTGCGTGAGTGGGGGGAGTTTGTCAGTGGGAGGAGTACATGAGTGGGGGAAGTGTGTCAGTGGTGAGAGTGCGTGAGTGGGGGGAGTGTGTCAGTGGTGAGAGTGCGTGAGTGGGGGGAGTGTGTCAGTGGGAGGAGTGCATGAGTGGGGGAAGTGTGTGAGTGGGGAGAGTGCGTGAGTAGGAGGACTGTGCAGATGGGGGAAATTTGTGAGCGAGAGGCTTATGTTATTGGGAGGTTTGTGTTTTTGTGGAGAGTTTGTGTTTTGGGGTAGTGTGTGAGTGAGGGTAGTGTATGAGCGGTGGTGGTGTGTGTGAATGGGGAGAGTATGTAAGAGTTGTATAATGTAGGTGATATTGTAGCAAATGACCTCCACCTCACTTCACCTGGTCTGATAGCTAACCTAGTACTCTCTCACCATTCACCAGTGTAAAACATTCGCCCATTTATTGCTCCTGCTGCATCATATTGGGGAGGTGTGGTGGAGTGGTCTTGCCACTGGACTGGTAATCCAATGGTCTCGGGTTCGAATCCCGATGTATCAATGGGAAGATATTATTGGGATGGAATTTTTGCTGTACCTAGTATCAGTGCAGTACCACAAAGCCCACCGAAACGCCCAAAAAATACCCTCATTGTTCCCTGAATATAAAGCACTGTATGAATATTTCCATATTCAAATTATGCTACAGGGGACCAATGCCTAGTGAGTTAATTGCTCATGAGTGTTAATTGCTCTGAGAGTAAGGGTCCGAGTCTTTGAGATGAGACAGTGAAACATGAAGGCGAAGCAGCTCCGTATATATGAAAAGGCAAGATGGGAAAGGCTGGTTGCAGCTTCACATGTCTAACTCCCAAGACTGGAACGAGACCTTACGGGCTTCACCGAGTTGAACGGTTGAATGTACAGGCTCTCAGCCTATGCCCGAGAGGGAGTAAGTTTGAAAAAAAAAAAAAATCCTACAGTATGCATTGTGGTCCTGGCCCCAGTGAGTATATTCTTCAATCGAATCCCATATTATGACGAGAGAGAGAGAGAGAGAGAGAGAGAGAATGTTAGTGAGGGCAAGGAGGGAGATATCCAATATCCCTAAATTTGTTTGTTGTATAAAAAATAGAACGTAAGAAACTGGTACACGGAATAATATTTTGCATTTCAACACATTTTAAGAAACTTCACTAATGCAACAATAACTGATGAGAATGACAAATTTGTGTATTTGTTTAAAAAACGAAATAACATGTTGGAATAGTTGTGCTCCCAGTTACAAACAATGTGGTCGAATGTTATCATGATGGCTTAAAATGCAGTAAAATAAATAAAAAGACACAAACGGTACTGGAAGGGTTAAGCATTAAATGTTTATAGTTAAAAAACACCAATAGTTACATACATATAACTAATTCCAACACATATAAATGTTTCTGACATCCATGTGATCATCGAGGCCATCTGAGATCAACAAGTAGAAACGGTAATGATTTTGAATGGCCCTGATGGGCATGGCAATAATTGACATGGTCGTGATACCCCGTTTATACTTATCAATCATATGAATCGGACAATATATCCGACATTTTGCTTAAACTCTAATATAAACGCTGTCCCGCTTGTACAGTTTCAGTACCACACAGGCCAGGTTGAGTGTGTGGGATAGTTTGACGATATGTGCAGGATTAATAGACTGACCAGACACGTTTATAATTATTAGCTTCAAACTGGCCTTTACAATGTTGGCCCTGGCATGTAGAACTGGCCGCGTGTGTCTAACGTGACCACTCCCATTGTTATGATTAGCTGTTATTGCACAATTGTTAGGCGACCCAGTTTTGTTACAGTCTATATAAGCCTATTTGCACACATCTATAATACAGTGTACCGGGTAAATTTCAATTGCCGGCTATATTCATGAACATGATGAATGCATGACCTCTATACCATAATACAATTATGGAACACATACAAAGGAACTTAATTTTTTTTTTTTTTTTTTTTTTTTTTTTTTACAAAATTAATCACCAAACGTATTGTTTAAGAATAGGGTCATTTATGCAGTAACAGAAAAGAAAGATTCATCTGTCATAACTCATGCTGGTGGACCAGACATGAGTCAGTTGGATCTGTACCAGGGAGACGCCTGTCACACACACACACACACACTTACAACAATTGTACTGTCGACAAAAATATAAAGTATTGTTTGACCAAGATTGGGATAGACGGGAGTGCTCAGTGTGTGGTGTAGTCATAGTTATTTTTGCATCTCCTACCCCTTTTGATTGCTAGTGCACTCGGCTCATAACCTAAAATTCTGGTTTCGATTCCTGGCTACTTAAAAACGTATTCTCATACCTGATACTTTTTGACGTTTCATCTGTGGAGGTTATCTGTTGTAACCTGGATAATATGTTTTAGTCCTTATGTATTTTATCAGGTTGGGTAATAATCACACACCACAGGCTATTAGCACCAGCAACTCTGAGATTAACACCGCAGATATATTTGTCACGTTTGATTGGAATGTTTATGATACTGATAACGACGATGAAGGTACAGAGGTTTTTTGGATGTCCAATAAATGTGATCTAGCATTAATACAAAGATAACATTAGTGTATAGTAATAGTAGTAGTAATGAACTGATAAAATTGTGTTTTGCGTCACTTTCGATAAGCTAACGCTATTTTCATTTAC
>CM064492.1:83413590-83466090 GCA_032716605.1 Paralithodes platypus | reverse complement strand
TCACCCTACTGTGGCTATGGGTGGGGGGGAGAGTGGGTGGGGATTGGGAGTGGGGGGGGATATATTATCACCCCTACTGTGGCTATGGGTGAGGGGGGGTGGTGGGTGGGGGGGATATATTATCACCCCTACTGTGGCTATGGGTGAGGGGTGGGGGGGTGGGGGGGGGTGGGATATATTATCACCCCTACTGTGGCTATGGGTGAGGGGGGTGGGGATGGGGGGGGGGGGGGGGGATATATTATCACCCCTACTGTGGCTATGGGTGAGGGTGGGGGGGGGTGATATAGGATTATATTATCACCCCTACTGTGGCTATGGGTGAGGGGGGTGGGGGGGGGGGGATATATTGTTTGTAAGCAGTCACACTCCAAAACGGTCACAACCAGATCCAACACGGCTCAAGTCCTAGGCGATAGGAAGAGGTATTTAGAGGGGAGGTGGTAGGAAGAAGAATGGGAGGCAAGAGGGAACAGATGGGAGGAGGTGTGTTTCCGGTCGACCTGTGCCAAAGAGTATTAATACTGTTGTCAAGCGATATATATATACCATCTACCCCCCCCCCCATATCCCCTTTCCTCCCATTCTTAACCTACACATTCGCTCTCTCTTTCTCTCTCTATATATATACCGGTATATATATATATATATATATATATATATATATATATATATATAAATATATATATATCTATATATATATATATACCGGTATATATATATATATACCGGTACATATTTATTTTAGCTACCTGTATACCGGTACGTTATTAGCCAAATTAGGAAGGTTCTCTCAGAATTAAAAAGTTAGTTAAGATAGTCTTCAACAACTTATATAGGCCTACACGTCCTTACCGCACCGAGTAAGATTATCTGTTGGTAGTGTTTATAAAGATTAAGATTATCTGTTGGTAGTGTTTATAAAGTAATATAATGATAAAAGAGTTAAATATTATGGTCATTTTGCCATGTAGGGAAGCTAGTGAATAATGTCCTTGCTAATGTGGCGTCAGTTGAATTATAGCACAATCTGACATTTACGGCACCAGTTAAAATATATAAAAAACGAAAGCAGTTTAATTGTGTTTGTGTATGTGATGAGAGTTTTATGTGTGTTTTTTTGTTTGAGTTCATGATTGGTTGTGTATTTGTAGGGTTGTGTGTGTGTGTGTGTGTGTTTGTGTGATGGAAAGAAATGCTATAGTATGCAATGATATGAGGTTACATTGTGTCATATTAAGTTTACAACAAAACAGTAAAATATGAACCGAAGACGTTATCATATTATACTACCATAATAATGTTAATATCTCCGAAGCCAGCAAACATATAAGACGGCAGTGAATGATGTAGGCAATTATGTTGATCGATAAATATGGGTCGTCATTCCTTTAACCCTTCAGTACCGATGACATCCTTTCATGATATTCTGGCAACTATTAGAAGATATTCAGTTTAGGAAGGGCGACGAACGTTGCCCGAACGTTGACGAACAACGTTGACGAACCACGACCGACTAAGGACATGCCTTCGGACATTCTGAGAATGGCTACCTGGAATGTTAGTGGCATGAATGATGGCACAAAAGAGAGAGAGGTTCTGGAAGTGTTAGTGAAGGCCAGGCTGGATGTATGTGGAATGACAGACCAAATGGAAAGGTTCAGATGTGAGAGAGTGGGAGTGTGGAATGGGTGTGTGTGCTGGAGTGAGTGAAGGAACAGCGAGAGAAGGTGCATGTTTGTTTGTAAGTAGCAAATGGAAGGAATGTGTAAGAGAGTATGGGTCTGTGGGTTCAAGGATTGTGTGGGTGAGAATGAAAGTAGGAATACAAACGTGGGTAATTGTATGTGTGTATGCCCCGACAGAGGATATACTTGAAAGAAAGAAAGAGGAGTTCTGGATGAATGTGGAGGCGTGCCTGGAGATGTTTGACAAGAACGAAAGAATATTTCTGATTGGGGATATGAATGGTAAGGTGGGTGATAGGAAAGTTGAGGGAGTGGTGGGAGGTACCATCAGAGGTGAATGTGAATGGTAGTGCACTTGTGGACGTATGTGTGGGGAGGAGGCTGTGGATAGCCAACACCTTCTTCCGACACTGAATGATCCACAGGTACACATGGAAACGGATGTTGACGATGAAGGATAAGACAGTGGTGGAACGAAAGTCATTGATTGATTATGTATGTGTGGATGAACGAATGCAGAAATCTGTGATGGATGCTAGGGTGTATAGGGGTATTGGAGGGGGTCTGTCTGATCATTATGTAGTGGTAGCTAAGGTTAGGATACAAAAGAAGTGGGTGAGGAGAGCTGGAGGGAGGCAAGAGGAGGGTGGAATGGTGAGGAGGGTGGAGAGGTTGCAGGAGGAGGGAGTCAGGGAGGAGTACAGGAGAGCAGTGGAAAGACGACTTGGTGGGTTCGACCTGGAAGTTATGGAGGAAGTGGAGGAGATGAGCAAGGTGTTTAAGGATGAGATCTGTGCAGCATGTGAGGAAGTGTGTGGAGTGAGGAGAAGAGGGAGGGGAGTGAAAGGTACAGCATGGTGGACAGAAAAGGTAAGAATAGCTTTGGAAGAAAAGAAGAAAGCATATAGAGAGTGGTTGGGTAGTAGAGGGAATGAAGATTCCGAGAGACAGAAATGAGCGAGGTACGTGGAGAGTAAGAGGGTGGTGAAGAGAGTAGTGAAGGAAAGTAAGAGAAGAGTAGATGAGGAATTTGGAAGGAATCTGAGTGTAAATTGGAGGGAGAGTAAGAAACTGTTCTGGAAAGAAGTCAAGAAAGTTAGGGAAGGTAGCAAGGGAAACAGTAAGGGTGTGGAAAGATAAGAATGGGAGAATGCTAGCCGAGAAGCAAGAAGAGAGAGTCGAAAGATGGAGGGAGTACTTCAGTGAGTTGCTAAATGTAAGGAATGAAGAGCCAGCAAACATAGCTGGATATAGTATGGGAGGGAGAAGAAGAGAAGTAGTGGAGGAGGAGGTGGGGATCAGGAGGTCAGAAGTGTGGGAAGCCATGAAAAGAGTGAAGTTGGGAAAGCACCAGGAACAGATGGAGTGTGTGGGGAAATGTTGAGGTATGGTGGTGAGATAGTGATAGAATGGGTATGGAAAATGTGCAAACTAGCATGGGAGAAGGGGAGTGCACCCGATGACTGGAAGACTGGCATAATAGTCCCCCTATATAAGGGCAAAGGGGAAAGAGGAGTGTGTGGTAACCACCGAGGAATATGTCTTCCTAGCGTAGTAGGGAAGGTATACAGTAGGGTAGTGATTGAGAGAGTGAGAGTGAGAACGGAGAAATGGATAGGCGACGAGCAGGGAGGTTTCAGGAAGGGAAGAGGATGTGTAGATCAGATTTTTACCCTGAATTGTGTTGTGGAGAAGTATCTGGAGAAGAAACAAAAGGTGTATGTTGCCTTTATGGACTTGGAGAAGGCCTATGACAGAGTGGATAGAGAAGGTTTGTGGAAAGTACTTAGAATATACGGAGTATAGGGCAAGTTGCTGAAAGCAGTGAAGAGCATGTATGAGGGTGCAAAGGCGGCAGTACGTGTGGAGAGTGAGCAGAGCGAGTTCTTTGACCTGAATGTTGGTTTGAAACAGGGGTGTGTGATGTCCCCGTGGTTGTTTACTGTATATATGGATGGAGTCATGAAAGAAATACTATCAAGAGCAGTGGATGTTGGTGTATCGCTGAAAAGGGAGGGAATTGAGTGGAAGCTACCTATACTGCTGTTTGCGGATGATACAGTTCTGATGAGTGATAATGAATGGGAGTTGCAGGGTCTGGTAAATGAGTTTGGAACAGTGTGCGAAAAACGGAATTTGAAGGTAAATGCGGGGACGAGCAAGGTTATGGTCTTCGAAAGGGGTGAAGTCACAGAGTGTGAGGTGAAGCTGAACGGTCAGGCTATGGAGATCGTCAACTCTTTTAAGTATCTGGGCAGTGTGTTGAGTAAAGATGGGACTATGGCTGAAGAAGTGCGGGAGAGGGTACAACAGGGGAAGAGGGTTGTAGGAACGCTAAAAGCAGTAACAAGAAATAGGGTGGTCAGTATGGAAGTGAAGAAGTCCTTGCATGACAGTGTGGTTATCCCGACACTGACTTATGGAAGCGAAGCATGGACGTTGGTTGAGAGACTCAGACCAAGAGTGAGAGCAATGGAAATGAATTACTTAAGGAGTGCGTGCGGAGTTACATGGAGGGATAGACAGACTAATGAGGAAGTAAGAAGGAGGTGTGGTGTGGAGGTAGATGTGCTGGAAAGTGTGAAAAGGAACAACTTGAGATGGTTCGGCCATATGGAACGTATGGAAAGCGAGAGAATGACTAAGAGGGTGTACGAGAGCGAGGTAGAGGGACGGAGAGGGAGAGGTAGACCGAATGAGAGGTGGAAGGATGGAGTGAGGAAGTACATGAACGAAGGCAGTGCTGGTTGGGGGGAGGGGCGTCGACTGACTGGGGACAGAGGTGCATGGGGCGGTTCGTTCGTGGCCACCCCTTCGGGGATCACGGCGTCAGGAAATAGATAGATAGATAGAGGAAGGGCCTCAAGCAATTAAAAGACTTCCAAAGAAATCAATGTATGCTTTTAACCACGAGTGAACCTTCATAAGCTCCATACAATTGTCTAAATATAATAAAAAAAAAAAAAAAAAAAAAAAAACGTCGCCGGTAATAAAGGGGTTAAGTCAATAAGGGCAGCCACATGGACCAGCCTGGAATTCTGGACAAACAAACCCTTCGATGTTTTCCTCGGAAGTTCAGGAATTTGGAGAGCATTATTGGTTGATTGGGTGGCCTTGTTTTATTTGTTTGATAGGTAATTCTTAAAACCCTCTGAGGCACATAGATGCCAGTTATATACATTTTCTTGTTGATGTGCATTTAGGAAAAATTAATTTTCTCACCATGAACCCCCACCCCCTACTCTCTCTCTCTCTCTCTCTCTCTCTCTCTCTCTCTCTCTCTCTCTCTCTCTCTCTCTCTCTCTCTCTCTCTCTCTCTCTCCCTCTCATCTCTCTCTCTCTCTCTTACACACACACACACACACACACACACACACACACACACACACACAGGTTGGATAATCCCGTGATCTAAAGCGCTCAGTGCGAATGGCCCAATCAATTGATATTATTATAAATATTATTATTATTACCCCCCCCCCCCACGCACACACACAAACATCTGTTCCTAGTCCCGTTTGGTAAATCCGAAATGTAATTCTGGTTAATATAATCCCCAGTAATTATAGGATTAGGGTGACAGAAAATCAAACTCAGTACGATATTCCATTTTCGGTGCGTGTGTGTGTAAGTGTGTGTTTGATTGCTTGTTTGTGTGCTTGTTTGAGTGTGTGTCTGTGTGGGTGAGTGTTCATATTGTGTGCATAATTATGTTTGCTTTGATGTATAAGAGAGAGAGAGAGAGAGAGTGTGTGTGTGTACAGGGGTGTACAAAGGAAAACAAGCATAATTATGTTTGTTTTTGTGTATGTTATTGAGAGAGAGAGAGAGAGAGAGAGAGAGATGACCTGGTATTAATGGAGTGACGTGACGTGTAGGATTAAAAGGTAATACTGAGACATCGTAAGGTGGTTCACACAAGCGTCTTTTTTTTCTTCTTCCCGGCAACTTGTTATGCTAATCGTTTTCTGCCAGCGTTTCGAGGCATTAAATTATTGTATACATTATTGTCGACAGCTAGACTGATAATTCGTTGCTACGTGAAAGTAAAGTTTACAATGTATAAGTCAAAGCGGTGAGATAAATAATGCTGGAGTATATTACCACACACACACACACACACACACACACACACACACACACACACACACACACACACACACACACACACACACACACACACACACACACACACACACACACACACACACACACACACACACACACACACACACACACACACACACACACACACACACACACACACACACACACACACACACACACCTGTAGGTCCTGTAGGTAGTAGTTGCAGGCAGTGTTGTCCGCCCGTGGTCACGCTGATGCGCCACCACTAGTACATCCCATCTGCCCGTCTCTGCGCCAGCTGGTCCATGATGCTGTTGCTAGCGGCGCGGAGGTGGTAGTGGGGCAGTTTGGGTTGATCAGGTAGTGTCCAGAGAAATTTGTCCAGTTGATTTTTAAATTTCTCGAGACTTGGTTCAGTTGAGTCACGCAGATATCTGGGTAGGGCGTTAAAGAGAAGAGGTCCTCGTGTCGCAAAGGCGTTCTCCTTGAGCGTCTTAACTCTGGTGGCTGCTCTGGGGTGTACCCGCTGTATGTGGCAGAGACGGCCCAGTCGTTGATGGATGTGAAAACCTATATTAAGGTTGTTGGTTGTGATGCCAATCAATATTTTGTAGACATATAAGATGGCATATCTGTCCCTGCGTCTTTCTAATGAGAAAAGATTGAGAGTTTCCAACCTCCCCCAGTAGTCTAGGTGTTGGACGGCAGAGATTTTATTGGTGAATGAGCGTTGAACTGCTTCGAGTAATTGCTTCTCTCCCACCTTCCATGGGCTCCACAGCTGACAGCAATATTCCAACAGTGGAATGACACACACACACACACACACACACACACACACACACACACACACACACACACACACACACACACACACACACACACACACACACACACACACACACACACACACACACACACACACTAATCCACTAATTGTAAAATGTGTATTTTCAGCTCATGAGGCTGCCATTCTTTAATAAACCGTTTATTATTATTATTATTATTATTATTACTACACACACATTTAGCCAAATTAACTTACAATTATAATACATTACTCACATTTATATTTAAAAATACACCGGTATAAGTTTTTGGCTTCGCGTTTTTGAGAACATGAAGGTTTTCTTTAAGGGGAGATGGTTCAGTTTTTGGGCGATTTTTGCATGTATTCATTATTGTTCTAGTTTCCTCCCTAGACCTCCATCAAATTAAAAAAACAAATCCATTAGATCCCCCTTCTAGATTAATTTGTACATTTTTCGGTAGAAAAAATTTCCGGCCGAAAGCCGGTTCTTCCAACATTACAGGCTCACTATCGTTCGCCAGGGAAAAAATTGACACCTAAATAGCACGAAAGGTCTAAATATTGACGAAGAAAATTGGGCGAAAGGTCTTAAAATCGTCTAACTAATGGGGCAAACATCTTAACATCTGAAAACAAATGGGGATAAATATGAGGGGGAAAGTGGTCCAGAAAACCGGCCCATCAGTCTGCCCTAAGACAGTCTGGCAAAAGTAACCCCAGTTCGGTAATAATACAATATTTCTAATAGACTGATACTGTGTTGCCTAACTCGGTAATTATGTCTACATTTCTATTATTGTATTAAAAGCTAAACTGTTAATACAAGAATGAAAGACAAAAAGTAGGATCAATGAACACAAAATGCAAAACAATTTAGTTGTAAGAATGTAGTTGCATTTATAAACAAATCATTCTGTTTTTTACACCAACCAACTTCACATCTAAACTCAATTAATGAAATCAACAAATACATGTGGCACTCCGAACTCGAACCTAGGATACTCACATCGAAATTCCGTGCACTATGCACTACGCTATCAAGACAGTTTAATAGATCTGATGACTTACAGCGACGAAATGACACATGGATTATATAGGAAACAAAGACAACCACAAAAAAAAAAAAAAAAAAAAAAAAAAAAATACCATCTTATTAATTCATTGCTTGAGGGGATACTTACATTAAGGGGGAGGTACTCGCTTTTTCGAGACTACTTCTCCCTCGTGTTTAACCCCATTAGTCATCAGATTTTAAGACGTTCGGACCACTAGATTGCCGATTTTAACACCTTTTGTCCCATTTCGTTGTCAATTTTAAGACCTTTCGTGCCATTTAGGTGTCGATTTTTTCCTGGCGAGCGATAGCGAGCCTGTAATTTTAAGAGGAATCAGCCTTTGGCCGGGACAATTTTCTTCCGAAAAATGTTCAAATTTATTTTTAAAGGGGGGTCTAGGGGGTGTTTTTCTAAGCTTGATGGAGGTCTAGCGAGGAAAGAATAAAATAAATGAAAAGATTAATTATTAGAAAAAAAAGCAATCAAACAAACAAACAGCCACTAGCCCCTTAAGGTGGTGACGTAATGAAGAGTCTGTCGGCGATAATTAATATAATGATGATGATGATTATGGATAAAGGTGAGGGTATAATTATTAATGAGGTAACATAATATCCGGGAAAATACGGCAACTTAATCTTCCAGGCTACAATATACACTCTAAACATTGAAGGCTTTATCGTAGGCTTGTACACTCGACCAAAAAACAAGCTTTACACTAACGCTCTAAACATTCTGGAAGTGGGTCGAAATCTTATGATAATACCTCACAGACGTATGTTTCACATGATTCGTTCCGTTCACACTAGATTATTTACAGATCACCAGTGTAAAGATCGCTTTATCTAGACATCTTCTCCCTCATGTGACACTTTCTTAAACAATTATATACGATGATGCATGTATTCATCTTAGATATGATCGCTTGGTTATATACTCTATTTAGCCATTCATAATATTAACTTCTGTTTGTTATAACTTGTTTGTTATAACTTGTTTTAATATGGAAAACTAATAACAATAATTATGAAAAGGAAAACAAAATGTTGAATACAAATAATTGTACATTAAGGGGGGGGGGGGGATGGGCCGGTTTTCTGGACCACTTTCTCCCTCATGTTTAGCCCCATTAGTTTTCAGATGTTAGATGTTTGCCCCATTAGTTAGTCGATTTTAATACCTTTCGACCTATTTCTTTGTCAATATTTAGACCTTTTGTGCTATTTAGATGTCGATTTTTTCCCTGGCGAACGATAGTGAGCCTGTAATGTTGGAAGAACCGGCCTTCGGCCGGTAATTTTTTACCGAAAAATTTACAAATTAATCTAGAAGGGGGATCTAATGGATGTTTTTATACATTTGATGGAGGTCTAGGGAGGAAACTAGAAAAATAATGAATACATGCAAAAATCACCCAAAAAGTGAACCATCTCCCCTTAAGGCTTTGATAATTTCGAGTACTGTTCACACATTCCAGTCGTCCGAAAATTCATCGGGTAAATTATAGCCGGATATATCCTATTATGAAACACATGAAACATAAGCCGAGTTATTAACATCACTGATACAGCGAGTTGATCTGTGTGCGTGTGTGTGTGTGTGTGTGTGTGTGTGTGTGTGTGTGTGGACTTTCTCTTTAAGGGGGAGGTGCTCGCTTTTCCTGGACATCTTCTCCCTCATGTTTAGACCCATTAGTTTTGCGATTTTAGACGTTCGTTCACTAGTTTGACGATTTTGAGACCTTTGGTCCCATTACTTTGTCAATATTAAGACCTTTCGTAAGTGTCGGTTTTTTCCTGGCGAGAGATAGCTAGCTTGTAAATTGTTTAAGTAACCGGGACATATAAATATATCTTAAAAGGGGGTATAGGGGGTGTTTTTTTAAGATAGATGGGGGTCTAGGGAAGAAACTCAAAATTGAATAAATAAATAAACAAGTAGCCCATTTAAAAAAAAAAAAAAAAAAAGCACTGGGTCATAATGATACTGTTGTTCACGTGTTGTTCCACTATGGTGTGTGTGTGTGTGTGTGTAAGAGTACAAAGGAGTACAAAGGAAATCAAGCAACAACAGATCTAGTGACCCTTCTAGGCTGCTTGTCCTCCAAAACACTGAGGATCAAGTGTCCAAACAGTGGTTTAGAGTGGGTAAGGGAACATTGGAAAGGGAATTAATGCCCTGAAACTAATGTCCGTGGCAGGATTAGGAAGTTAGTAGGGAACAGATGGGTTAGTAACTGAGGGGGGGATAAAATAAAGTTATTCATTTACAAACGCAGTCAGTCGCGGGTTTGATGCGAGATATTTGTCTAGGCGGAGTTTAAATGAATCAACGGTGATGCAGTCTATAACGTCTCGGGGAAGCCCATTCCACAAGTTGACAACTCGATTGAAGAAGAAATTCTTAGATTCAATGTGTGAATTAAAAGATTTACCAATAATTTTGCAACCGTTTCCCCGCGTGTAATTAGATTGGTCGATAGTGAAGTACTTACTACAGTTCATATTGTCGATGCCTTTGATGATTTTGAACACTTGAATTAAGTCACCTCTTAATCTGCGCTGGGTTAAAGGAAATAGATTTAATTCTCTAAGACGCTCTTTGTATGGTTTGTTCTTTAGGCTAGGTGTCATTTTGGTAACTCTACGTTGAACTCGTTCTAGCTTGTTTATATCTTTTTGGTAATAAGAGCACCAGGATTGAACGCAGTATTCCAGAAGAGGGCGGACTAAGGAATTGTAAAGGGTTAGGATAACTTCTTTGGATTTATGCTCAAATGACCTGCCTATAAAGCCAATTATTTTGTTTGCCTTCTTAACAACTTCTGAACATTTTTGACTCGGTTTTAGGTTACTCGATATTGTTACTCCCAGATCGGTTTCTCTGTTTACATTCTTAAGCTGAGTGCCATTCATCGAATAGTTTGCTTTCTCATTTAGGTATCCGATATGTAGTAGTTTACATTTATCCGCATTGAAACTCATTTGCCAAATTTGGGCCCAACATGACAATTTATCTAGATTGTGTTGCATATCGTCAACTTGTTCTTTTGAGAGTACGCTATTTGCAATTTTTGTATCGTCAGCAAATTTTGAGATTGTACAGATGAGACCCTTATCTAAGTTATTGATGTAAATTAGAAAGATAATTGGTCCTAGTACCGATCCCTGGGGTACCCCGCTACTTACATTGGTCCATTTAGATGCCTTACCGTTTATGACTACTCTTTGCTTTCTGTCGCTGAGCCAATTTTCTATCCATTTCAACACACCGTCTTGTATTCCATGCGCTTTTAGTTTTAGCAGTAAACGTTTGTGGGGAACTTTGTCAAAGGCCTTTTGAAAATCAAGGTATATAATATCTACAGCTTTACTCTCATCGTAGAGGGTGAGGATATCGTGGAAGAAGTCTAAGAGGTTTGTTAAACAGGAACGTTTTTTACGAAAGCCGTGTTGAGTATCTTTAAGTATGTTATTTTCCTGTAAGTGATTTACGAGTCTGTCTCTTATGACCGTTTCTAGCATTGTACATACAACTTAGGTTAAGCTAATTGGACGATAGTTACTGGGTAGGGATTTGCTGCCTTTTTTGAATATCGGTGTTACGTTGGCTAGCTTCCACTGATCAGGCATAGTTCCAGACTGCAAGGATTTATTGAATAGTAATGTCAGTGGTTTGGAGAGCTCATCCTTAGCTTCCTTTAGAATTCTAGGCGAGATTGTATCAGGTCCAGGCGTTTTATTTACCTTGAGTTTATCTAAACAATTCAATTGTTTAGAGAGAGAGAGAGAGAGAGAGAGAGTAGTGGTGTAGGAAGTATACAGCAAAGTGTGTCATGGTAGACTATTAAAGGTGTATGTGTACAAGACACTCAGGTGAGAGGCACAGCGACAGGTGAGATAATTAACTACACTGCTTGCTTTATATTGTTTTTACTCCATCCTCCAACCCTTCCTCTTCTTCCTCCACCATTCATTGTTTTGTTCTCTTTCGCCTCTTCCTATGCCTCTTCTTCTCTTTCCCCTTTAACTCTTTGTTTCCTCCTATTCCTTCCTCCTCATCCTTAACTTTCCCTCATACCTCTCTTACTTGTTCTCTTTCTCCTTCATATCTTTCTCCTTTTCTTTCCTCCCTCATATCTTACTCGTCCCCCTTCCTCCATCCCTCTCCTTCTTCCCTTGTATCTCCCTCCTCCCCCTTCATCACTCCTCTCTTTTCTTCCCTTCCTCCTCTATCTCCTCACCTCTCCCTACATGTTCTTCATCTTCTGCCCACCTCTTCCATCTCTCCCCTTCTTCGTCCTTCCAATACTTCTTCCAACATTAAATTTACTACCGGTACACCTTTTCTCAACCCCTTCTTCCATGTACTGTGTGTGTGTGTGTGTGTGTGTGTGTGTGTGTGTACTTACTCTAGTTCTTACTCTAGTTGTATTGCGGGAGTGAGCATGCTCGTTATTTCCCGCCTCCTATATGTGTAGGTGTTATATGTATCGTTGGAATGGCTGTGGATGTGTGTGTAGTCTGTATTTTAGCCAATTGGCGGCATCGGAAACGAAGGCTTAGGGTGGATCTGTATGGTACCATTCTCACTATAGACGGTACCGTCTCGCCCGAAGGCTTAGGTAGCCATCAGCTTAGGTGAACCATATGATACCCATCTCGCCTTGTACCATTTTTGCCAACCCCAGATGGGACGTCACAACGTCGTCCACTTATTCCAGGTACCTATTTACAGCTAGGTGAACTGAGGCTAACACATGAAAGGAGACAAGCCCAATTTGTCTCCGCCCGGCCGGGGGATTGAACCCCCGACCCCTCGTGTGTGAGACGAGAGCTCTACCTACTAGGCTACGGGCTGTGTGTGTGTGTGTGTGTGTGTGTGTGTGTGTGTGTGTGTGTGTGTGTGTGTGTGTGTGTGTGTGTGTGTGTGTGTGTGTGTGTGTGTGTGTGTGTGTGTGTGTGTGTGTGTGTGTGTGTGTGTGTTTTTTTTTTTTTGTAGGTCTGGCTTCCTACCTCTATTTCCATTCATGTTTTCATTAATTTTATGCATTAACATTTCTCTGTGTTCTTGTTTCCTGCCTTTTCCTGTGCATTTTACAACATATCGAAATGATGTACTTGAATGAGAAGTAATAAGTTGTTTATGTATCTTGTTTATTTTTTATGTGTACCAGGTATCTATCTCTATTAAATTATTCTATATATCTTGCTATATTTTTATCGATCTAAGCTATACAATATATGATAAGTAAAATAAAAAATAAATAAAAAAGTGTTGCTTCGTACCTTCACATTCAAGTTTTAAGTTTCTCGTTATCTTTCATCTTAAAAAATTAACACATTTTCTTTCATTCCCTACGGCTACCTCTACTGTGTCTTTCTTTCATTACTTGCCTTCGAGCTAAATTATTATACATATTTGTTTTTGTCATCCATGATGCATATGTGGGTTGTTGTCCTTTGTTTTGCCGTATGTTCCATCATAAAGAAACAGCAGCAATCAAATGTAAGGATAATATTCTATTTCTTGAAAGATATCAACACTGAAATAACCTGCACATATTATTAGTACCGGGTATCTGTTTTCTTTATTGGGCTTTTGTTTATGATCAATTCAATGACTTTTTAACTAACACGGTCCCGGTTTCCTGTTGCGAATATTTACGTGGCACTTAACTTGCTCTTTACAGACACGGACATTGCTAAAGGAATCCGAGTTGGTTTAATATGCGAACTTTGAACATTTCGTTTCGTGAGTTGTTGTTACGCCTTATCTGTTCTTGAAAGATATTTTAGGCTCGTACCACAACATTTGTCTTTACCAGTCTTCATGCAATCATTCCATTTTGTTTACCTTCTATACTTTTTCTTCTTTCCTCCCACCCTCTCCTACCCGTCAATTAAAAGGCAGAATAAAATAAATAAATGCGCCATGGTATACTGGAAAGGTTAACTTTGAAAGTGTAGATGTGTACATGATGTTCGTTTGAGGCTCTATGTTGATATTAGGAGTTCCTTAGATGTGAGCATGTGTTTCTCGACACTTGTCAAGACCATATGTGTGTGTGTGTCTGTGTGTGTGTGTGTGTGTGTAATAATAATAATAAACTTTTTATTAAAGAATGGCAGCCTCATGAGCTGAAAATACATATTTTACAATTTAGTGGATGAACATGAGATGTACAGATATGAAAATGGTAAGCTCATTTTACAATGGGTGAGTATAATATACTTACATTAAAAAAAGAAATTAATACAATAATTATGCTAGTGTAAAATACAAATTATCATAAATTAACCATGAGAGTAAGTGATATACAGTACATATACAGTACACATTTATTTTACTTATATATATACAGAACATACATATATACACATACGTACACACATACATACGCATATATATACATACATATATATACATACATATATAAGAACTTAAGAACATGCAGTAAGTGTGCACATGCCCGTATACACAAACGCTCACGTATGCAAACAAACACATACATACAAAAACTGTTCTGGTAGGGTCAGGTGAGGCTAATAATAGGAGTTAAATCCTTGGGAGAGATTAAATTAGGGAATTGGAAAAGGGTTAATGAGGCAAGGGACTGTAGGTCAGGTAAAGCCAATTAGAATGGAATGTCAACCGTCGGAAGAGATTAAATGAGGAGTTTGAAAAGGGTAAAGGCGAAACGGCCTACGGGTCCGTACAGGTAGGGTCAGGTAAAGCCTACTACAATGTGTGTGTGTGTGTGTGTGTGTGTGTGTGTGTGTGTGTGTTTGTTTGTGTGTATTTGTGTTTGTTTGTTTGTATGTTTGTTTACTTGAGTGTTTGAAGTGCCAGAAATGTAAACATTCTATCTATGCTGACTGCTCAAACCTCCCTGCTTACGCCATAGTGAACTTATTTAATACAAGGTGTCAGTACACTTGTGAAGAATGTGCAAGAAAACAGCTGGGCGAAGATTGTGACCGGTTGTTTGCGCAGGTGTACACCATATTAGAGAAGGAGAGGGAGGTAAGACAACAACAACGATTGGAGCAGGAAGGTGCTGTAAATGACGTTGATGAAATAAACGAACTTGACAACGAAAATAAACTTAGTGAGGAAAATGATGAAAGTATTGGGCCAAACGAACCGTCCTCACAAAATAAAAATACAAAACACTCTACTGGCAAACAAGGCAACACCCAAACTACCGCAGGAAATGGAAACCAGACTAGCGACCAACGGAAAGAGAAGGTATGCTACTATTACAAAAACAACAAGTGTAAATATGGTCTAAGGGGCCGCGATTGTCCGTATGCTCACCCCAGACTGTGCACTAGGTATATGGTAAACGGCTGTGACCCAGTAAGGGGGTGTAAAAAAGGTAAGGACTGCGTCTATCTACATCCACCAATATGCTATGGGTCAGAAAGAAAACGGGAGTGTTTGAATATGGAATGTAAAAGACTACATTTGAAGGGCACTCGCCGCTACCCCCCCCCCCCCCCCCCCCCTCTGACCATCAAACTACCGAACAACAAACAAGGCAACAGGCAGCCCCCGCCAAACAACTACCCGCTCGGTCAACCATACCACCACCAGCCCCTAAACCACACAATGCATGGGAAAGTGGACCCCCACACCAGACTGAAAAACAACAAAATGCTACTACACAGTCTTTTTTATTGCAGCAAATGCAACAAATGCAACAAGTACAGCAACATATACTGCAAGTGCTGAAAGCAGTGCCGTGGCAGTGGGGCCCCACGCACCCGCTACAAGGATACCAGCAATGCCGACAGCCTTTATAAAATAATCACTCTAAATATTGCTGGCCTCTTACCATACAAATTTAGAGGCAAAATAAAATTACTCTCAGAAGTGGCACAAACTGAAAATGTTTTTTATAATCTCCCTAACAGAAACACACCTAACAGAGGAAATCAGAGAAGCTGAAATAAAAATACCAAACTTTGTTCCATATAGAACGGACAGACCAAAAGAAAAGAAAAAAAGGCGGTGTCATCACCTACGTGGATGGCCACTTTGCAGCTAGGACACAAGTTCTCCACTCAGAATCAAACTTGTACACAGAATCCCTGGTACTATACATTAAAGACCTTGATTGGGTATATATATATATATACAGGCCACCAGCGTGCCCAACAAATAAATTTAATGACCAACTAACAAAGATTAGAGAAGTAATTAACTCACTACCACCACCCATGCATACCATTATGCTCACTGGTGATTTAAACTTCCCGCTCATAGACTGGGAGTTGGAGAGTGTATATGGAGGAGCAGGGGACATGCGGACTCAGGCAGAAGCTGTCCTGAACTTTGCGGAGGATTTCTGTTTACATCAAGCCATCAACACTCCCACAAGAGGTGACAACATACTGGACATTGTGATGACAAACAATGATGACCTTTTACATATTATTACTGTAAACAAAACTAATCTCTCAGATCATAACATCATAACCCTGACGACCAGCTTACCTACAAATATGCAAACTAGAATTCCCAGTGCAGCACAACAAGCACTAAATTTCAGTCGAATGAACTTTCACAGCGAGTCAGTCTGCTGGGAAAGTTTAAAGAGAGATCTCGGTGAAGTAAACTGGGATTCACTCATGAAAGACTGTGATCCTGAGGCCCAATACGACATACTGACGACGAAATGCTTGGAAATATCAGAGAAATATGTACCGTTGAGGAGATCGTCTAATAAGACCTCTCCTTATAAGGGTAACATACCAAGGGACCGAAAAGTTCTGATGCGAAAGAGAACAAAACTAAGAAAAAAACTCAAGAACACCAACAACATTGAAATACGGACGCAAACCGAAAACAAAATTACCATCATAGAAGAAAAACTTAAAAGGTCAGTTAAATTAGAAGATGACCGGAAAGAAATACAAGCCGTGGCATGCATTAAAACCAATCCTAAATACTTTTACAAGTATGCCGCAAACAAGTCAGTAGTGAGAGCGAGTGTTGGCCCACTGACGAACTCAGACGGCCGAACCATAAACGAACCTCAAGAGATTGTTGAAGAACTACTGCTCCAGTACAAACGTGTCTTCAGCAACCCTGTGAAAGACAAAATAATCAACTCACATATGGACTTTTTTCGTCAAGGTACTGACTGCACATCAAAACTGACAGACATAACTTTAAGCAGAGACATCATAGAAGGAGCAATTAAAGAGATGGCTACTAACTCGGCAGCTGGTCCCGACCACTTCCCTGCTGTGCTCCTTAAACGTTATGCTAAAGAGCTGAGCGTTCCTTTGCTCTTTCTTTATAGAACTTTTTATTTTATTCAAAATAAAGCTATTAGATTAATCAATAACCCTGCAATCACACAGGACCTTCCTACATTATCCATACGAAGAAACGTTGCATCCCTTGCATTATTCTACAGATATTTTCACAGCAATTGTTCCGAGGAACTTGCTTCAATTGTGCCGCCTCTCCACATCTTTCCCCGTAGAACTAGGGCAGCTGAGAGCGCCCATGAATTTACACTTTCTCCTCCACAATGCAGAACTTCTGCTTATCAGAATTCATTTATCCCCAGAGCTACTACTCTTTGGAATTCACTTCCCTCGAATTGCTTTCCACAAACTTACAATCTACAAATGTTTAAATCCAGTTGTTACAAACATTTTATGAATGGAGGATGCCTTTAGGCACATGGACCTTTTTGTTTTATCTGTGTTTTTCCTTCCTCCGTTCATTGTCTCTTAAAAAAAAAAAAAAAAAAAGGAATCTGGTATTATACCAAAGAAATTAAAAAGTGCCAACATCACCCCAATCCAAAAGGGAGGGTCGAAGACAGAGGCAAACAATTATCGACCAGTTGCCTTAACCTCCCACATTATTAAAGTCTTGGAGAGAATAATGGTTAAGAACATGGCTCAATATCTCGAACAAAACAACAAAATGAACCAAGACCAACATGGTTTTCGCACTGGGCGTTCATGCCTCTCCCAACTGCTCGCCCACTATGAAACAATTTTAGAAAAGCTGGAATATAACAAAAATGTTGATGTGGTCTATCTTGATTTCGCGAAAGCCTTTGACAAGGTAGACCACGGCATTTTGTTACACAAGATAAGACAAATGGGCATTACTGGAAAGCTCGGGATGTGGCTGCACTTGTTTCTTACTGACAGGGAGCAGTGTGTAGCGGCTAGCGGTGCAGTGTCTCGGCCGTCGGTGGTCAATAGTGGGGTGCCACAGGGATCAGTCCTTGGACCTTTGCTATTTCTGATCCACATCTCCGACATAAACAGACACGTCTTAGACTCGTCTGTAGCTTCTTTTGCCGATGACACCAGGGTACTGAAGGAAGTTTCTTCAGTACCTGATGCAGAAAAATTACGAACTGATCTGGCATCACTTTACTCGTGGACAGAGCATAATAACATGTCCTTCAACGACAACAAATTTGAGCATATACATTACAGTTCAGGGGGAATCAACTACAATGCACACACGTTTGCAGCACCGGACGGTTTACATATAGACACCAAGGAGTATATAAGAGACCTAGGAATTACCCTCAGTTGTAACGGAAACTTTACCCAACATATACCAAATGTGGTGAAGAAGGCACGAAGCCAGGCTGGCTGGATCCTTCGCACTTTCCGGACACTTGAAAGGCTTCCTATGCTGACGTTATACAAGTCACTCGTGATACCATTGCTAGAGTATTGTTGTCAACTGTGGAGTCCGTGGCGAGCAGGAGAGAAGCAGTCACTTGAAACAGTACAACGATCTTTCACCGATAGAATATCTGACGTCCGACATTTAGACTACTGGGCAAGGTTACGTGAACTCGATCTTTACTCACTAGAAAGGCGTAGAGAAACATACGCTATATTATACATCTACAAAATATTGACCGAAAAATCTGTAAATAACTTTAATATACGGTTTAGCATCCACCAACGACGGGGTCGGCTCTGCCATATTGAAAGGATATACCCCAGAGCAAGACGCTCAAAGAAAACGCTTTTGCTATAAGAGGGCCACTCCTTTTCAATGCACTGCCCAGATACCTGCGTGACTCAACGGAACATAACCTTGAACGTTTCAAGAACCAACTAGATAAATTCCTATGGATAATACCCGATCAACCCAAGCTGCCACATTACCACCTCTGCGCTGCCAGCAACAGCATCATAGACCAGATGGCGAAGAGACGAGCAGACGGGTTATACTAGTGGCGGCGCATCAGCGTGGCCACGGGCAGCAACTACTGCCTGAAACTACTCACCACAGGAACCACAGGTGTGTGTGTGTGTGTGTGTGTGTGTTTTTTTTTTTTTTTTTTCACGGTGACATAATGTTGTATACAGACATATTGAAGTGTGTGGTGAGTTCCGAGGTTGTATCAAGTGTAAGTCTTGCACATGGTTTACTGGGCTCATTCTCATACCAGGTGTGTGTGTGTGTGTGTTTGTGTGTGTGTCATGGCAGCTTAAGGTTGTTTACAGACATGTAGAAGTGTGTGGTGAGTTCCGAGGTTGTATCAAGTGTAAGTCTTGCACATGGTTTACTGGGCTCATTCTCATCCAGGTGTGTGGGTGCGTGTGTGTGTTTCACGGCGACATAGGTTGTTTACAGACATATTGAAGTGTGTGGTTAGTTCTGAGGTTGTATCAAGTTTTGCACATGGTTGACTGCAGGGCTCATTCTCGCGCTGAGTGTGTTTGGTGTAAAACAGTGAAATATATATATTGTTTATCCAATGTATGCAAGTAGTTGTGTTCTGAGCCTGAAGAGTCCCGTATGTGTTTAGATCTACATAAAGTATATTCACGACACCACGATCAGAAGGAGAAAAGGTGCCGTGAATGTTTTGATAATCCGTCCCCAGGTTATCACAGTGTTGGCTACCTTCACAAATAGGACGTCATAGAGTAAGGTGTATAATTATGTACTGTTAGGTGAACAGACGCATCCAGTATGAAAAGACGGCCCATCAGTTCTGCTCGGGCATAGTAATCTAGTTCTCTCGGTTATGAGCCGATTCTGCTAACCAATGTGTTCTAGGACACAAGCTATGGTTATTCATGAATGCGCGGAATTTCGATGTGAGTTTCCTGGCTACACCGGGAAGGCAATTACACGAGATTTATAATTTACTACCTTCCTCTGGCCTCTACTAACCAGAGAGCTACAGTTACTCGTACAGGCTGGCTGAATACACAGATTACACTTATGCAGTCAGGCAATTACACAAGATTTATAATTAACTACCTTCCTCTGGCCTCTACTAACCAGAGAGCTACAGTTACTCATACAGGCTGGCTGAATACACAGATTACACTTATGCAGTCAGAGAACATCAGTAGTGTATTTGCTATGAAGTACCTGCGCACACTCACACACACACCTTCAATGACCATCAATCATGACAAGACAGTGGTCATGCACATCAACACCTCCGTTACCGACCTTCCTCCACCCACTGTCACAATTGGACCTCACATCCCCTTCAGCTTGTTGAGTCCACCAAACTCCTCGGAATCACTGTGGACAACAAGCTGAACTGGAAGAAACATGTGTCTACCACAGTCAGAACCGCCACATACAAGTTGTTTATGCTAAGGCGGCTGAGATCCCTGGGGGCGCCGGAGAATGAGCTGAAGAGTATATATAACATCTTCATACTCCCTAAGCTCACCTGCGCCTCTCCCGCCTGGTCCTCCTCTCTAACCCTGACACAACAGCGTCAATTGGAGAGAGTGCAGAGGAGGGCATGCAGGATCATCCTGGGTGGCACATACCCAGGGTATGAGGATGCTCTCACCACCCTTAGCATACCTGCACTTTCAACCCACCACTACAACACACTCAAGCAGTTTGCATCTAAGTTACTTGTTCACCCACGACACAGAAACTTACTTCCACCAGACGCCCCTAGACCAACACGTGCAGCTCGTCACTTCAACACACTCCAACCAATAAGGGCAAGAACTGACAGATACAAAAATAGTCCTATCCCAACCATTGTAAATATTATTAATAATGTGTAATGACGGCCTGTCACACCATATATACGCGCCCTCCTTTAATAATGTAGGCATAAGTGTGTGTGCGTGTGTGTATTAAAATATATGTATGTATTGGCTTGAGCTTGTTTATGTATATGTGTATATATGTATATGTGCATTTATGTATGTACAGTATATATGTATGTATGTGTGCGTATATGTGTATGTATGTTTTTTTTTTTTTTTTTTTTTTTTTTTCTACATTCCAACTTACTTCCTCTCGGGCATAGGCTGAGAGCCTTAACATTCACCGCTTTACAATGAACAGTGAAGCCCGTGAGGTCTTGTTCCAGTCTAGGGAGTGAGACATGTGAAGCACGTAGAGCACAACGAGCACCTGCCATCTTGCCTTCACATTAGGCACGGTGCTCACTCATGGCCCGAATCGACCCCATCTCTGAAGCCACCTCGTTCCGTGCTTCACTGTCTCAACCCCTACACTCGGACTCTCACACTTACACACACACAACGCCACCTGTTGAGCAGATAACTCACCAGGCATTGCACCCCTATAGCATATTTTGAATATGGGAATATTCATACAGTGCTATTTAATCAGGGAACAATGAGGGTATTTTATTGACGTTTCGGTGGGCTTGTGGTAATGCACTGATACCTAGGTACAGCACAAATTCCATCCCAATAATATCTTCCCATTGATACATCGGGATTTGAACCCGGGACCTTTGGATTACCAGGCCAGTGGCAAGACCACTCCACCACACCTCCCCTAATGCGTTAATTATCTATATATGTATGTGTCTATAGCGTATACTGTTTGTGGTTCGAGGCTCGACCCCGGCTGAGAGTATTATATCACACACACAAACAAACAAACAAACAAACAAACAAACAAACAAACAAACAAACACACACACACACACACACACACACACACACACACCTACACTAAAGAATGTCCCTAATTCCCCCAAGCTGTCTCTACGTATTTTATATCCTTCTTTTGTTCTCTATCGAGGATTACCTCCCATTGTAGTAGGCTTTACCTGACCCGTAGGCCGTTTCGCCTTTACCCTTTTCAAACTCCTCATTTGATCTCTTCCGACGTTTGACATTCCATTCTAATTGGCTTTACCTGACCTACAGTCCGTTGCCCCATTAACCCTTTTCCAATTCCCTCATTTAATCTCTCCCAAGGATTTAACTCCCATTATTAGCCTCACCTGACCCTACCAGAACAGTTTTTGTATGTATGTATGTTTGTTTGCATACGTGAGCGTTTATGTATACGGGCATGTGCACACTTACTGCATGTTCTTATGTTCTTATATATGTATGTATATATATATATATATATATATATATATATATATATATATATATATATATATATATATATGCGTATGTATGTGTGTACGTATGTGTATATATGTATGTTCTGTATATATATATAAGTAAAATAAATGTGTACTGTATATGCACTGTAAATCACTTACTCTCATGGTTAATTTATGATAATTTGTATTTTACACTTTCACATGTGTGGGGAGGTTCCTCTCACACCGCTCTCCTAGAGAAAGTTGAAAGGAAGGCCTTTCGTATCATTAACTCCCGTCCACTCACCAACTCTCTGCAATCTCTCTCTCTCCGCCGCAATGTTGCATCTCTCTCGCTATTCTATCGCTACTATAATAATCAGTGTTCCTCAGAGCTATCCCAGTGCATACCACCTCCTTTACGTAGGGCACGTGGTACCCGTCTTGCAACTCAATCCCACCCCTACTCTGTGCAACTCTCCAACCCAAGAGTGAAACGTTACTCTCAAACTTTCTTCTACTCAACAGCTGAGCTCTGGAACTCTCTCCCAGAATCAGTCTTTCCCTCTTCCTATGACTTAAATTGCTTCAAACTCCGTGTGTCCAGGCATTTTGGCTCGAACGTCCCTTGATTTTGGCCCTGTCACTCTTTCAACTATGGGGGAAGCACTCGCTATAGGCAGTTATGCCTTTTGCCTCCCTCAATCACATAGAAAAAAAAAAAAAAAACTAGCATAATTATTGTATTAATTTCTTTTTGTAATGTAAAATATATTATACTCACACATTGTAAACTGAGCTTACCATTTTCATATCTGTACATCTCATGTTCATCCACTAAATTGTAAAATGTGTATTTTCAGCTCATGAGGCTGCCATTCTTCAATAAACCGTTTATTATTATTATTATTATTATGCCACATTCACACACACTCAATCTATATATCTCTCTTTCTCTCTCTCTCACACACACACACACCGTTAATTATTATTATTATTATTATTACACACACACACACACACACACACACACACACAGCCCGTAGCCTAGTAGGTAGAGCTCTCGTCTCACACACGAGGGGTCGGGGTTCAATCCCCGGCCGGGCGGAGACAAATTGGGCTTGTCTCCTTTCATGTGTTAGCCTCAGTTCACCTAGCTGTAAATAGGTACCTGGAATAAGTGGACGACGTTGTGACGTCCCATCTGGGGTTGGTAAAAATGGTACAAGGCGAGATGGGTATCATATGGTTCACCTAAGCTGATGGCTACCTAAGCCTTCGGGCGAGACGGTACCGTCTATAGTGAGAATGGTACCATACAGATCCACCCTAAGCCTTCGTTTCCGATGTCGCCAATTGGCTAAAAATACAGACTACACACACATCCACAGCCATTCCAACGATACATATAACACCTACACATATAGGAGGCGGGAAATAACGAGCATGCTCACTCCCGCAATACAACTAGAGTAAGTACAACTAGAGTAAGTACACCTGGGATGGTCCAATTACCAGGTAAATTTCCTCTTGATGTCCTGTGTTTCATATTACCACCGTCCACCTGTCAACTACTGTCCTGGACCAACTCAAGGGAGTGGGGACTGTAAACAATAAAGGTGTTACGTTGGTCTCCAGGATATCATACACGAGGACACATACATATACAGAAGGCTTATCAATCACACATACGCGCTTACATACACACACACACACACACACACACACACATACATATACACACACATACATATACACACACACACACACACACACACACACACTAGGGAGTGTTTTTTTAAAAAGGGGAGGCTGAACCTCGGCTGAGCGGGATGCGATATGTGTTTTTGTTCCCTCCTATGCTATTCCCCTATGTTGAAAGAAGCATTTTAGAACAAGAACAAAAAAATTGAAATTTTGACTTGTGGGCTTTTTTATACAGCAAGCTAAATTTGTACATTTTTCGATAGAAAAATTTCTCCGGCGAAGCCGGATTTCTCCATACAATGATGGCTCGCTATCGCTCGACAGGAAGAAATCGACACCTGGATGGGGATAAACGTCTTAGAACAGTAGGCTGAATGGGGCCGAATGGATACAAACCAAAGAGAGAGGGAGAGAAAGAGAAAACAAGCGAGGTGACCCCCCCTTAACACGGGGCTGACGATAATGAAAAGTGAAGTAGTGTTGACATTTGAGGTGTGAATATGACTCACCAGCTGAAGAGTGTTTATACTGCAGCAGTAATGTTAATGTTGACGGAGAAGGATGCAAGACTTCTTAAGGGGAGATTTACACTTGAGGGACTTTTTTCTTGACTCCTTTCTCCCTCATGTCTAACCCCATTGCTTTTGAGATTTTAAGACGTTTGCCCCATTAGTTTGGCGATTTTATGAACTTTCGCCCCATTTATGTAACTTTTAAGACCTTTCGTGCCATTTAGGTGTCGATATTTTCCTGGCGGGCGATAGCGAGCCTGTAATTTAAGAGCAACCGGCCTTCGGACATTTTTCTACCGAAAAATTTACAAATCTATCTTGAAAGGGGGTCAAGGGGGTGAAATTTTAAGATTGCTGGAGGAATAGGAAACAAACTAAAAATCTCCCCTTAAGCTATTTGTGTGTTAATGCTACTTACCGTATACTTGCAAACGATTAGATTTATTGTTCAAGTACCTGGTGTGTGTGTGTGTGTGTGTGTGTGTGTGTGTGTGTGTGTGTGTGTGTGTGTGTGTGTGTGTACTTACTCTAGTTGTACTTACTCTAGTTGTATTGCGGGAGTGAGCATGCTCGTTATTTCCCGCCTCCTATATGTGTAGGTGTTATATGTATCGTTGGAATGGCTGTGGATGTGTGTGTAGTCTGTATTTTAGCCAATTGGCGACATCGGAAACGAAGGCTTAGAGTGGATCTGTATGGTACCATTCTCACTATAGACGGTACCGTCTCGCCCGAAGGCTTAGGTAGCCATCAGCTTAGGTGAACCATATGATACCCATCTCGCCTTGTACCATTTTTGCCAACCCCAGATGGGACGTCACAACGTCGTCCACTTATTCCAGGTACTTATTTACAGCTAGGTGAACTGAGGCTAACACATGAAAGGAGACAAGCCCAATTTGTCTCCGCCCGGCCGGGGATTGAACCCCCGACCCCTCGTGTGTGAGACGAGAGCTCTACCTACTAGGCTACGGGCTGTGTGTGTGTGTGTGTGTGTGTGTGTGTGTGTGTGTGTGTGTGTGTGTGTTAGCCTTAGTTAAAATAGCTATTATGCTTTTAATTAATGTACTACTAAGCAGAGTAAATTAAAGTGATCTTGTACGTGTGCCAGCAGGTGTTGATTATACTCTGGTATCTTAATACTTTCAATCATACCACTAGTGTTTTATTTGGTTAAGGTGGGTGATCTGCCTTTGTTCTCTCCTGTTCTCTCTTTCTCTGGCTTGTATCCATTTGGCCTCATTCAACCTACTATTTTAAACGTTTATCCCAATCCAGGTGTTAATTTCTTCCTGGCGAGCGACAGCGAGCCAGCATTTTATGGAGAAATCCGGCTTCGCCGGAGAAATTTTTCTATCGAAAAATGTACAAATTTAGCCTGCTGTCAAAAATATTTTAATAAATATTTTGGCTCACTCCCGCTCGCCAAGAAAAATCGGCACCTGGATGGGGATAAACGTCTTAAAACAGTAGGCTGAATTGGGCCGAATGGATACAACCCAGAGAGAGAAGAAGAGAGAGAGAAAATATACCGTGGTGGGGGGGCCCCCTTAATGCTACAGCCGGAGGAGTTTACACAACTTAGGACCTTTGTACTGGACTCACCGGGTTAAACACCTTATACATTAGCCCTCTAACTCTGACAGGCCCTGCCTTAAATTGAATGTATTCGTTGAGAGGTAGTAAAACAGTGCATAATGTATACTAGCAGGGGTACCCGGCGTTGCCCGGGTAATCACCATAATCAACATCACTACTACCACCACTACTACTACTACCACAATCATCACAATACTACTACTACCATAATCACCATCATCAATCACTACTACCATAATCACCGGCCTCGACCTCCCTGTGCCTCATTAAACGGCGACCTCGATTTCGGCCGCTAAATGACCTCCGATTTTGTATCTGACCTCATCCGTACCCCCATTTTGGGGGGCTGCGAACAACTTTCGTTCCATACGCCTTTTCGATCAGAGGCCTCCTTCTGCCCCAAACGGCCATTTTTCCGATTTCGCCCCCAATTTCTCCGTCCCTCTCACCCTGGGGAATTCTATTTGTTCACTAAAACCTGCCTAGGGACCCCCTTACTATGCATACCAAGTATGAACGCTCTAGCTTAAAAACTGCGGCCGCCTATAAAGAACAGACAGACAGACAGACAGACAGAGAGACAGACAGGCAATCGAAATTATTATGTAGATTAATTAATATCATCTTATTGGCTTTAAGGGAGGCAATCTTGGTCTGGCTATTTTACTGTGGAAACATTCGAGAATATTGTGTAATGGTGCCGGCAACCAGACTGAATGTTGATTATTATTGGTAGCTAATAACTTATATAAACTATTATACAGAATGTAATTGACCAATAATACCATCATATTTGTCGGAGCAAAATCCCTGGAAAAGCGAGCATTTGACTCTGAATCTTAGCCTTTGTTTGTATGTCCAGAGGGTGGATGTGGCCTTTAGAACCATTGATATGAAATGCTGTCTTGAGTTACACAATTTTGTTCATATAACGTAGCTTATATATTGTATATAATATCATGTATGCATATCCCCAAAATAATAAATTACTGTACTCTTACACACGCACACACACGCACACACGCGCACACACACACACACACACACACACACACACACACACACACACACACACACACACCTCTCTCTCTGTCATACATTCCATTATTATTTTATGTGTATACCTGGTGTGAGATATGCACTATTACACATACACACACACACACATTTTTTTTTTTTTTTTTTTTTTTTTTTTTTTTTTTTTTTTTTTTTTAATAACAATATTTATTCAGTTAGCAATTTACAGAGTTGGTACCACATAGTATATTACAAAATATGACATGTACCAGCCTTGCATAATTCCAACTAAGCATAGCCCAATAAGGCCGTTAGGCGTATTTCCCTTGGGGTCCTTGTGGGATTAGGTTATCACACACACACACACACACACACACACACACACACACACACACACACACACACACACACACACACACACACACACACACACACACACACACACACACACACACACATTATCCCCCACACACAGTTATACCATCTGTCCCCTACTAACTTCCTAATCCTGCCACACACACACACACACACACCCTTTCCAATGTTCCCTTACCCACTCTAAACCACTGTTTGGACACTTGATCACACAGTGTTTTGGACACACACACACACACACACACACACACACACACACACACAGTGTATACCTGGTGTGAGATATGCACTATTATACACACACACACACACACACACAGTGTATACCTGGTGTGAGATATGCACTATTATACACACACACACACACACACACACACACACACACACACACACACACACACACACACACAGTGTATACCTGGTGTGAGATATGCACTATTATACACACACACACACACACACACACACACACACACACACACACACACACACACACACACACACACAGTGTATACCTGGTGTGAGATATGCACTATTTCCATGAACTCCCAGGCCTTGTGATGTATAGATACTGGGAATTTTAAGGGACCCCATCTCTCTTTTTTTTTTTCTTTTTTCTTTCTCTCCATCTCTCTTTGGCTTGTATCCATTCGGCCCCATTCAGCCTACTTTAATAAGACGTTTACACCCATCCAGGTGTCAATATTTTCCTGGCGAGCGGTAGCGAGCTAGCATATATATATTTTTGTTTTGACAGCAAGCTAGATTTGTAAATTTTTCGATAGAAACATTTCTCCGGCGAAACCGGATTTCTCCATACAATGCTGGCTCGCTATCGCTCGCCAGGAAGAAATCGACACCTGGATGGGGATAAACGTCTTAAAACAGTTGGCTGAATGGGGCCGAATGAATACAAGCCAGGGAAAGAGAGAACAAAATATAAAAATAAAGAAAAGCCGGTGACCCCCCTTAATGTGGCTGCAAGGTACTGCAATATGCAAATATATTATTGTGGATGGTTCGTTTTTTTTTTTTTTTTTTTTGTAATATGAAAAGAAATGCAAGTTTTTGTTATAAGTATTTTAAAGTATATCCCCAAATGTATTATGCCTTTAATTGATGTTTGTAGTTTTATTACAAAAATACCTGTAATTTTGTATAATGCATTCCTAAGATATAGAATGTTGTGCATGTCGTGTAGCCGAAATTTATTGTGAATTTGGATGGCATCAATATTAAATTAGACCCAAAGTATGGTGTACTGTTAATTTATGTAGGTACTGTGTGGTATAAACTATCAGCGATTGTATATATATACTGTATATATATATCCCATGTTCATATATATTTAGGATTTGTATGTTCTGCAGTTGTTATTCCATTATGGCGAAGCAGAACTGTTGTGAAAATGAAATGTTTTAAGTTTTTGCCGCAATGTTATCAAATCCAGTTTTCCACTTTTAGTTTATTTTAGTATATTTATGTATGTTGTTGTTTCTAGTGTATATACATGATTATATTTACAGCATGCTACTATGTCTGTCTGTCTGTCTACTTGTCTATCTGGTTATCTGGCTCTTGTCTTTCTTTCCATTACACTCACTATCATTCTCTCTCTCTCTCTCTCTCTCTCTCTCTCTCTCTCTCTCTCTCTCTCTCTCTCTCTCTCTCTCTCTCTCTCTCTCTCTCTCTCTCTCTCTCACACAGGTATTCCGGGGAGGTTTTTAGTTCGTTCCCTAGAATTCCATTAAGCTTAAAATTACACCCCCTAGACCCCCTTTCAAGATAAATTTGTAAATTTTTCGGTAGAAAAAATTCCCGGCCAAAGGCCGGTTCCTCTTAAATTACAGGCTCGCTATCGCTCGCCAGGATAAAATCGACACCTAAATGGCACGAAAGGTCTTAAAATTGACAAAAATTTGGCAAAAGTTCTTAAAATCACCAAACTAATGAGGCGAACGTCTTAGAATATCAAAAGCAATGGGGCTAAACATGAGGGAGAAAGGGGTCCAGAAAAAAATCCTTCAAGTGGAAATCTCCCCTTAACTCACTCTCCACTTTAAACTCACCACAATATACTGTATATTGTCGGGTCCTCATAATGCTCCAAACATGATCATTTACTCCACACCCCAAATTATTCCCATTGTCGTGTTAATGTTTTCCCACAAGTCATTTTTCTTTTGCTATTCCTGATTGACTCTTGCAGTCCTTGTTATTGTTTTAGATTAACTTAGGTGCCGTATACAATCTTGGTGTGTTGTGACATACACTATTTGATAATAACGTAGCTTCTTGACTTGTGTTAGCTTTTATATTTATAATGATGTTTATATTTATAATGTTGTATATATTTATAATGATGTATATATTTATAATGATGTATATATTTAATGATGTATATATTTAATGATGTATATATTTAATTATGTATATATTTAATGATGTATATATTTAATGATGTATATATTTATAATGATGTATATATTTATAATGATGTATATATTTATAATGATGTATATATTTATAATGATGTATATATTTATAATGATGTATATATTTATAATGATGTATATATTTCACTGATACTTCCTACAGTATAGCTGTAAAACATGGTTAACCTCGTAATTTCGTTGTTTCCATAATTCGTAAAGTTAGAACGTCTCCACCTTGACATATATATATATATATATTCACACACACACACACACACACACACACACACACACACACACACACACCCGGCACGTGAGTTCGACACTTTCTCGACACCGGTTGAATTTGTGAGGAAAACCCTGACATGCTGAAGCCTAGTCCGAAGCAAAAGTATAATTATATACTAATCCAAACCAGTGTGTACAACTACCACTATCTTCTATCTCGCCCACTGTACCACACCTGTCCTTACCTACACCTTACCTCATACTGAACCGTGTCTCCCCCCCCCCCCCATCCCATCCACTTTCCACTCCTCTCATAACTTGACGTCCCCATCTCGCTTATGAAGACGGACTATGAAGGGCCCATTCACACACACACACTTACATACACATACACACACACACACACACTCACACTCACACTCACACTCACTCACATATACACCCACACTCACTTTCACTTACACTCTCTCTCTCTCTCTCACACGAAGAAAACGTAAAGTGTCAAGATGACAGTTCATTTTGGGGGGTGTTTTTCTTGCCTATTTTGGCTGTTTTTACCAGAATCATTCTTACCGTGAAACTAACGTCGTTTATTTTGGCCAATTAACACCGAGGTTAACAAAACATATTAGTGGTTAACCCATTCAGTACCAGGGACGTCCTTTTCATCATATTCTGACAACTATAAGACGATTAAATTAAGGGGAGACTGGCCGTTTGTTTGATCTATTAATTAATTTATTCATATATTTTTTTAGTTTCCTCCCTAGACCTCCATCAAGCTTAGAAAAACACCCCCTAGACCCCCTTCAAGATTAATTTGTACATTTTTCGGTAGAAAAATGTCCCGGCCGAAGGCCGGTTCCTCTTATCGGTGCAGGCTCGCTATCGCTTGCCAGGAAATAATCGACACCTAAATGGCACGAAAATTGACAAGAAAATGGGTCGAAAGGTGTTAAAATCGCCAAACTAATTGGCCGAACGTCTTATAATCTCAAAACTAGTGGGGCTAAACATTAGGGAGAAGGGGGTCCAGAAAAACTGTCTGCCTCCCCTTAAGCTTAGGAAGGACCTCTAGTCATAATTAGGCCTCAAACTATCTCAACCAACCCTTTTTAACTACCACAGATCCTTCCCAAGCTGCATACTATCGTTTAAATATAGCTAGACTAAAACATAACACACGTCGCTGGTACTCAAAGGGTTAATGTGCTGTGAATCTAATACATTCCCGTATGACTCATGCTGAATTATTGTCATTGTTTAAGGGGAGGTTTTTAGTGCGTTTCCTAGACTTCCATCAAGCTTGAAATTACACCACCTTAGATCCTCTTTCAAGATAAATTTGTACATTTTTCGGTTGAAAAATTTCCCGGTCAAAGGCCGGTTCCTCTCAAATTACAGGCTCGCTATCGCTCGCCAGGAAAAAATCGACACCTAAATGGCACGAAAGGTCTTAACAGTGACATAAATGGGGCGAAAGTTCTTAAAATCGTCAAACTAATGGGGCGAACGTCTTAAAATCTCAAAAGCAATGGGGCTAAACATGAGGGAGAATGAAGTTCGAAAAAAAAATCCCTCAAGTGGAAACCTCCCCTTAAGGTATTTAATGTAATGATGAACACTCCAAAATTGTGTATTGGGTATCTGTGTTTATTAATTTCACTAACACCAAACACCTCCCAAAGAAATGAATGAAAGCAAGCATGTGATCCACCGGGATTCGAACCTGGGTTACCACATACAGATTTTAAACACCCTAACCATCACACCATCAATGTAAGACGCGATAATTATGTCCGTATTAACGCCACCTTATTTGGGCACATGGCTCGAGTTAACCCTTTTGGTATCATGATTATTCTGGCTGTTAGTAGATGATTGTAATAAGCTTAGATTTTTTTTTTTGGGGGGGAGGGGGGGGGGGGTTAGTTAAAGTTTTATGTTAAGAGCTAAATTAATTTGTCTAGTGTTAGGTAGAATAATGAAGAAACAATATTACGCTATCATAATAAAGGTGTTCTACTTATACACCATACACCAACTTATACACCATACACCATACACCAACTTATACACCATACACCATACACCAACTTATACACCAGGGCGGGTGCCCGACCCCGAAAGGGGTTGAAATAGGGGAGCTAAAGGCGGCTTTCTAGGGCCTTTCCTAGCTGATGCTGAGAGGATTGGGTTCTAGTCATGTGGTGATGGGCTGGTCTATCAGAGTGAGAACTGAGCGATCTCTGCCATACCCATAGCTTACTCTGACTGTTCCTTTAACTTATATATTTTCTAGATCTCAAGTGACGGCGTCTTTTCCGTGGATTGACCTCCCAATCTACCAAGATTGGAAGCCAAAGCGTCACATTTTTCCCTTGCCCCTCAACTTTCTCTTCATAATTGCTGAGGGGCACAGGGCCCTGGGTGGGGCTTTGGTTTCCCGGGCGTTTCTGCACCCTCCTCAGCTCCCCGCCATGGAGTGGCTTCGGTCACCCAGGCTTTATTGTGGTCGGCAGGGAGGGTTCTGTGGGGGCGCTCGGTTATGGCCTTGGAATTGCTCGGGGTCTTGGGGCTGTTCGGCCAGGCAGCTTGGGGAACAACAACAACAACAACAACAACTTATACACCATTTCGCAGATTTACTCCCCAGGGTTTTGGCAGTCGAATGAAAATATTTTATTCGAAAGATAAGTATACGATGCAGCCTTTTGTGTTTTTATTTCCTGGCCAGAGGACAATGTTAGCTGAGGGATTGAGGAGGAAAAGTTCATAGAGGAAGTTTTGATGAAAGTGGTTTTGTAGAAAGTTAATGCAATTGGGGATTTCTGTCATTGTTTTTTTTTTTTTTGTATTTAAACAAAATAGGATTAACTTCTAAGCCATCGGTATATCTAATAATTATAGTCATCTTGTGAGTAACAGTTAATAGCGATCCTTTTAAATGACTTGATATGACAGATAACCAATTGTATTAAAAACCAAGTTTTAAAAATATGTACATAAATAATACAGAATACAGACCATGTGAGGATGAACACTTTATTTGTAATATTTTCGCTTACAGCCTCTTTAAGAGAAAACATTAGCGAAACATTGGCAATAAAGTTATCTTCTCAATTGATATTAGATCCCGAGGAGCGCCGCATCCTCTACCCTCCCAATTCCCCTCCATCCTTCAAGGAGTGCCACCCCCTCTAACCTCTTATTTGCCCCCTATCCCCCGAAGAAGGGCCGCACCTTCTACCCCCCTACATAATCTTCACCCCTCAAAGATCGCCGCCTCCTCTACCCTCCTACTTGCTCCCCCCCCCCCCCCCACTCCCCCTTCAAGGATTGCCACCCCCTCTACCCTCTCTTACTTGCTATCCCCCACACCCCCCTCAAGAATTGCCACCCCCTCTACCCTCTTACTTGCTATCCCCCCCACACACCCCTCAAGGATTACCCCCCCCTCTACCCTACTACATGCCCCCATTCCCCCAAGTAATGCCGCCCCCACTACCCTCCTACTTGCCCCCCTCCTCCTCCTCCTCTTCCCTTCCCATCTAGTGAGTTTCCCGGCATCTTAAAAAAGGGACCTTACTAGAACAGGTAGAAGACATTTAATCAGTTGGACAGACCAAACAACTTCAACACATTACTGAGCAGTCCAGTTCACGGTAACGGCAGAGAAAATATGATATATATGAACATGTATTTATATATCATCTATGCTTATGTAAGTTAATTTGCCAATAATATAAAATATATAAAGGTGTGTGTGTGTGTGTGTGTGTGTGTGTGTGCTATAAGGCATTATAAACAGTCGAATAAGTAAAATTGTCAAGAAAGTGAGTGATTCTTTGAAAATTAAGTTACAATGAGAATGTATAAAAGGGAGATATACCAGATAATGGAAGAAGTATTAGAACGGATACCGTAACATTTAGGAGTGACTGGAAAAGGTTTATGAGGGAGAATGTTTGAGGGCTTGGTACCCGTTTAACTTGAAAAATGTGCAAGTTCTCCTAAATGTTGTCATGCAGTAGATTTGCTGTGGCATTGCTATAACTTGTGAGGTGAACCCAATGATATCAAGGACACAGGGCTCATTGGTGACTGAATGCGGTATTGCCTGCTTTTGGCCGATGTCTTTTCCTTATGCTGTCTGCTTCCTGTCTCCTCTTTTCTACATCCTATGGTCTCTTTATCTTATTTTGATGGATTCCTGGATTCGCTTCTAACTGGATAAGGAAATTATACACAAAAATAACAAGATGTCAAACACAATTAAAATAAAATAGTGGTCGAAACTGTGGGGATGGGAACAAATTGACAAAATTATGAAACTGCGATCGGAAATTAATATTGCGGAAGGGGAGGATATATATATATATATATATGGTGTCAAGTAACACCTGATAGCTACAGCGCTACCAATTTTTGGCCAGAGAAGGGCCTTTATAACATGGTTTGACTATAGTGTATGACATGAAAACTAATTCCTTTTGAAAAATATAATATCATATATCAGAAATCCCTCTTTCCTTCACAGGTGTCGAGTTAATGACATGGTAAGTGTTTCCGACAGAACTAATTACGGTGGGAAGTGAGACTGCATAGTAAGTCGCCCATTAGGGGGTGCAGCGTCTACTATATGATATAAGTTTTAAAAAGTCGTATTTTATTAGAGTAATGTAATACATACGGTATATTTAGTTTCAAGTCAAGCTCCGTATTAACCGAGTAATACACAAAGAAGTGTCAATGTTTATGATCCAGAAAAACATAAAACTGTATTACATACAACAATTCAAATTTGTTATGCTCTAAAACAGCAACATAAGCAGCTTACAAAGCTTCAACAAATGTTGTTCCTTAGCTTTTTTCCGATTTTATCAACAGGCATTGTACAAACGTTATTTTGTATTATTATTATTATTTTTACTTTTAAGAATCCGGACAGTTCTTGAAGTCAACTTAGATCTATCCTCGGCCGTCTGTTGTGTATCATGTGTTTCAATAACATCAATGGTGCGTTATTGACTAAGATATACAACTTTATAAATGATATTAAGTGTGGTAGTAAATGTAAACAGTCCTAAAGGGAACTTGACAACTGTCTGAATGGTTTGAGGTATGGAAGAACATTAGAGGTTAAACACAAGCATACCGATGTCTCGAAATATTTTCGAACAGTTTAACCCTTTGAGTACCAGCAACGTGTGTTATGTTTTAATCTAGCTATATTTAGACTATATTATGCAGCTTAGGAAGGATCTGTGGTAGCTAAAAGGGTTGGTTGAGATAGTTTGAAGCCTTATGATTGCTAGAGGTCCTTCCCAAGCAGAATATACTCGTCTAATAATTGCTAGGATATGATAAAAAAGACGTCGCTGGAACTCAAGGGGTTAAAGTGATGCAGTTCTTGCAGTTGTTGTATTGCACTGTACAATGTGTCTGTTTTACCATTTGGAATATGTCCCTTGAATGACCTACAAGATTTGTAAGATACTAAGTACTCCTTGTAACTAACTAACTCTAACTCTCTCTCTCTCTCTCTCTCTCTCTCTCTCTCTCTCTCTCTCTCTCTCTCTCTCTCTCTCTCTCTCTCTCTCTCTCTCTCTCTCTCTCTCTCTCTCTCTCTCTCTCTCTCTCTCTCTCTCTCTCTCAGTTATCCCCCCCCCCTCTCTCTCTCCACCCTAGGTCTTTCAAGGGTGTATGCATAGTAAGCGAAAGAAAGAGATTGCAATATTGAAATTGGCTGATTGATCCTCCTGTTTCAGATGCAGTGTTCTTCAATTTAGCTTTGTGTCTGTCCCGTCACTCAAACCTGGAGCTTTGGTGTGTGTGTGTGTGTGTGTGTGTGTGTGTGTGTGTGTGTGTGTGTGTGTGTGGAAATATTATGGTTGGTGAGAGAGAGAGAGAGTGTGTGTGAGAGTGGGAGAGAGTGAGAGTGACAGTGAATGCGAGTGTGTGTGTGTGTGTAAAAGAGAGAGAGAGAGAGAGAGAGAGAGAAGGGGGAACCAGCTGCAATATTTAAAGTTTATAATGGGATGTCCCGTGGTCTAGTGGTTTAGAGGAGGATTCACGCGACTGATTTTTACATTGTCCTTTGTCTGGGTCACTCAGGTCTGGCATTTTTTGAATTAGTTTTTGTATAGAATGTCAAACAACTATAACAATCTCACGCCAGGTCGAGTTACCGATGCCAATATCAAAATAGCCACCAATATGATGCCGAAAACTAAGATGACTTATCAAATGTTGGCTGGAAGAAGCCTTATGCAAATGAGAGCTTAATTAAGGGGAGATGGGCCGTTTTTCTGGCCCCCCTTCTTCCTCATGTTTAGCCCCATTAGTTTGTTGATTTTAAGACCTTTCGCCCCATTTCTATGTCAATATTAAGACCCTTCGTGCTATTTAGGTGTCGATGTTTCCCTGGCGAACGATAGTAAACCTGTAATGTTGGAAGAACCGGCCTCGGCCTTCGGCCGGGACATTTTTCTGGCGATTTTTTTTACAAATTAAGCTAGAAAGGGGATCTAATGGATGTTTTTATAAAGTTTGATGGAGGTCTATGGAGTAAAAAAAAAAAAAAAAAAATATATATACATGAAATAATCGACCCAAAACAAATCCCTTCCCCCTTCATCCCTTCAGTAGGATGACGCTTTTCTTACATTATTCTGATATTATTAAGGGGGGTCACCGGTTTTTTTCATCTTTCTTTCCTTTTCTCTCTTTCGCTGGCTTGTATCCATTCGGCCCCATTCAGCCAACTGTTTTAAGACGTTTATCCCCATCCAGGTGTCGATTTCTTTCTGGCGAGCGATAGCGAGCCAGCATTGTATGGAAAAATGTCGGAGACATTTTTCTATCGAAAAATTAAAAATTTAGCTTGCTGTCAAAACAAAAATATATATATGCTGGCTCGCTACCGCTCGCCAGGAAAATATTGACACCTGGATGGGGGTATAAGTTTTAAAACAGTAGGCTGAATGGGGCCGGATGGATACAAGCCAGAGAGAGAGAGAGAGAGAAAGAAAGAGAAAAAAAAAAGCGAGGTGGGCTCCCTTAAGTAATTGTATATAATAGCTATAACTGCTAGTTCAGAGTTGCCAGTTAAAAGTTGATTAAAAAACCTCTCGTATGATACCGGTTTTATACAGTGCCACCACAAGGGTCCCATATTATCGGGCGTTAAAGGGGCCCAGATACCACTTATCTTATTATGTCAATGTTTGGTTGGCAGTCACTTCGCCTCATGACCACTTCGCTTCACCACCACCTCGCATCAGTCACTTCTTTCACTCACAGAAAACTTAGGATGCGATCAATTAAAATGATGTTTGGACCACTTTGTTTTACCATCAGGTTACCTTGCATCAATATTTACTAACTCTATCAATGAAACTATGAAATCTTTATATTATGTATTGTACTGCAAGAGGATTTTATGACTCCGCTTAAGAAGTATACAATTATAATCAATAATTTACCGAACAATTATAATCAATAATTTACCGAACAATTATAATCAATAATTTACCGAACAATTATAATCAATAATTTACCGAACAATTATAATCAATAATTTACCGAACAATTATAATCAATAATTTACCGAACAATTATAATCAATAATTTACCGAACAATTATAATCAATAATTTAACGAACACCTTGCTTATAACAGAGTCATTTTTAGTTATGATCACTTTTCCCTGACAGTCCTCATGTATTTCCAATATACCCTGATTAGTAATAATTGTTTCACGTTGTGGAAGTGTCGAGTTAAGGGGAGGTTTCTAGTTTGTTTCCTACTCCTCCAGCAATCTTAAAATTTCACCCCCTTGACCCCCTTTCAAGATAAATTTGTAAATTTTTCGGTAGAAAAATGTCCCCGCCGAAGGCCGATTACTCTTAAATTACAGGCTCGCTATCGCTCGCCAGGATAAAATCGACACCTAAATGGCACGAAAGGTCTTAAAATTGACAGAATGGGGCGGAAATTATTAAAAATCACCAAACTAATGGGGCAAACGGCTTAAAATCTCAAGAGCAATAGGGCTAGACATGAGGGAGAAAGGGGTCAAGAAAAAAGTCCCTCAAGTGGAAATCTCTCCTTAAAGTCCTTTTATTTAGATTTCATACAAATTATCATCAATATTTTCGGCTACCTGAGGATCTTGACTGTACGTCTTTGAATCAAAATGTTTAAAAAAGAATCCTATAACTCTGACGTATCCTTTCTAAAGCCGGTGTCACACGAGCGCTTTTTCCGTCAATTTTCCATGAGCAAGTTTTTTCTGGTAATATTTAGGGATATTTTGTCATTGTAATCGGTAACTAGATCGAAGGTAGGTTATGTTAGCTAGTTTAATTCTTATGGAACTTGTATTTTGAAGCTGCCAGACAACAATTGCCCGTAACAATTGACGGAAAAGTCGCTCGTGTGACACCGCTATAAGAGGACCAATATCGACTGGAAACCAATAGAATAAAACAAACATAAATTGATCTACTTTAAAGGGTTAAGGATCCCTCCCCTTAGCCTCACAAACTTACCTTAATGCAGAAATATATAATCGCATGTATAATACATTTCCCTTGTTAAGGGGAGGTATTTAGTTTGTTCCCTACATTTTCACCAAGCTTAAAATTACACCCCCTAGACCCCCTTTCAAGATAAATTTGTACATTTTTCGGTAGAAAAATGTCCCGGCCGGAGGCCGGTTGCTCTTATATTACAGGCTCGCTATCGCTCGCCAGGAAAAAATCGACACCTTAATGGCACGAAAGGTCTTAAAATTGACAGAAATGGGGCAAAATGTCTTAAAATGTCAAAACTACTAGGGCGAACGTCTTAAAATCTCAAAAGCAATGGGGCTAAACATGTGGGAGAAAGGGGTCAAGAAAAAAATCCCTCAAGTGGAGATCTCCCCTTAAGACAATGGAATATGTCCAACAGATTGTACCAAGACTGCAGAGACAATAATGGCAGTGATCGTGTGTCGGTTAAGGGCAGATTTCCACTTGAGGGATATTTTTTTGGAACCCATTCTCCCTCATGTTTAGCCCCATTGATTTTGAGATTATAAGACGTTCGCCCCATTAGTTTGGCGGTTTTAAGACCTTTTGCCCCATTTATGTCAATTTTAAGACTTCGTGCCACTTAGGTGACGATTTTTTTCCTGGCGAGCGATAGCGAGCCTGTAATTTAAGAGGAACCGGCTTTCGGCCGGGAAATTTTTCTACCGAAAAATGTACAAATTTATCTTGAAAGGGGTACTAGGGGGTGTACATTTAAGCTTGATGGAGGTCTAAGGAAAAAACTAAAAACCTCCCCTTAAACCTTTCAGAACGATGAGTAATTCCTTAATTTTTCTGGCTAACAATACTTAATTTTATTCGACTTAGGAAGGATCTGTGAGAGTCTGAAGGTTAATCTAGATAGTTTATATTACCGGTACGTCACTGATTTATTGTCATTCCACAGGTAAATAAAATGGTCTAGTGTTTAGCCAGGATATACTGAAGATAACCCACTGGTACTGAGAAGGTTTATCTGGCGGTGTTTAAGGGCGGTGACCTGCTTTTTGTTATGACTGTCCTTTCTCTCTTTCTCTGGCTTGTATCCATTCGGCCCCATTCAGCCAACTATTTTAAGACGTTTATCCCCATCTAGGTGTCGATTTCTTCCTGGCGCGCGATAGCGAGCCAGCATTATATGAAGAAATCCGGCTTCGCCGGAGAAATTTTTCTATCGAAAAATGTACAAATTTAGCCTGCTGTCAAACAAAAATAAAAAATATGCTGGCTCGCTACCGCTCACCAGTAAAACATTGACACCTGGATGGGGATAAACGTCTTAAAACAGTAGGCTGAATGGGGCCAAATGGATACAAGCCAGAGAAAGATAGAAAAGGACAGACCAAAAACAGGTCACCTCCCTTAAGGCAATAGCGGTTAGCAGTATACGCAATATTATTGTTTTTATCTATGACAAATAATGTAATTATTCTTGATATTTCTCTTTCTGGTGTTGTTTTTGTTTCTGTTTCTGTTGTTATAGATATTGTTGTAGATATTGTTGCATCCTTCTATTTGTATGGTTGTGTTTCCATTTGTTTCTTTTGTTCCTGTTGTTCTTAATGCTGTTGTTTCTGTTGCTGTGTCTATTTGTTATTGTTGTTGTTGTTTGTGGTGTTGTTGTTTCTGTTGCTGTATCTTTATTAATGTTGTTGTTGGTGTTGTTTGTGGTGTTGTTGTTTCTGTGGCTGTGTCTCTATTTGTTATTGTTGTTGGTGTTGTTTGTGGTGTTGTTTCTGTTGCTGTGTGTCTATTTGTTATTGTTGGTGGTGTTGTTGTTTCTGTTGTTGTGTGTCTATTTGTTATTGTTGTTGGTGTTGTTGTTTCTGTTGCTGTGTCTGTATTTGTTATTGTTGTTGTTGGTGTTGTTTGTGGTGTTGTTGTTTCTGTTGCTGTGTCTGTATTTGTTATTGTTGTTGGTGGTGTTGTTTGTGGTGTTGTTGATAGCGGTAGTAACAGCTAGCGAAGCGGCGATGAGGCGATGTAACCTGGTCCTTAGGGTGAGGCTGATGGACTGTTGAGATAAAGGGGAGATGGGTCGTTTTTCTGGTCCCCTATCTCCCTCGTGTTTAGCTCCATTTGTTTGGAGATTATAAGACGTTCGGCCCATTAGTTTGGCGATTTTAACACCTTTCGCCCCATTTAGTTGTCAAATTTAAGACCTTTCGTGCCATTTAGGTGTCGATTATTTCCTGGCGAGCGATAGCGAGCCTGAAATGTTAAGAGGAACTGGCCTTCGGCCGGGATTTTTTTTTACCGAAAAATATGCAAATTTATCTTGAAGAGGGGTCTAGGGGGTGTTTTTCTAAGCTTGGTGGAGGTCTAGCGAGAAAACTAAGGAATAAATGAATTAATAGAAAAAAAAAAAAAAAAAAAAAAAAAAAAAAAAAAAACCGCCCGTCTCCCCTTAATGCTGAGAGGCCTATTACGAGCTTCGGCCTCTGTGGATTCCCCAAAGATAACAACCTGGATTTTCTCACTTCTGATAAGTAGGGGTGAGATACTGTGTTTGAGTGTGTGTGTGTGTGTGTGTATGTGTGTGTGTGTGTGTGTGTGTGTGTGTGTGTGTGTGTGTGTGTGTGTGTGTGTGTGTGTATTACTGTATTTATATTAGATACTCTCTCTCTCTCTCTCTCTCTCTCTCTCTGCACACTTTAAAGAGTGTAGTTCACTAAACAGTCTCTCTCCTTCCACTTCGAGTATCTCCTCGGAATGGACCGCAAGGTCTCTGAGATACTAACTATTCCTTGTAACTCTCTCTCTCTCATATATATATATATATATATATATATATATATATATATATATATATATATATATATATATATATATATATACACACACGAGAGAGAGAGAGAGAAGAGAACATATATAAATTTAAGTTAATATAAAATAATGTGGATAGAGAAACGATGTAGAATAGCATACCCCACAAACATACAAATAACATACACTACAAAGTGAATTGCATGATTATAATCGTTTGGACACAGAGAAAGGGACACATTAAGATGCTATTTAACAACCTAAATTACAGAAATCAAGTAGGCGACATTAAGTGTAAAAAGCTCTCCTCTCTAACGACAGGTGGTATGCAACGTGAGCCAATCCCAATATTCCAAGCAGCCAAACTATTACTGATGACAGTGCCATCACAGCAGTTAGTGCCTCCATACCCGTGCTAACAGAACCAACCCATCTATTGGGTGGTTGGCTCATATTGGTCGCTAGGTTGTATTCCTAAGGGCCATGTTGTATCTATTGCTCTGTTATGAATGAATGATTATTAAAATGTAAAACTTGCAAACTAAACAAACCAAAACTGGGACAAAGACAATATAAAGTCAAATTAACTAATCAAAATCGTTATGTGGAAACAAGGCTTACTAAAATATGTAAATATGAAGGATCGTGTGATCTATAGCCTAATTATTGACCCAAATACTAAACATAATCTTAATAACTGGTGTTTCTCTTTAACAGGTATGAGTTGTGTGCTGATTGGTGATTCAAGATAGAGGTGAACATTGAAGGTAATTTATTTGATAATGTTGTTGCACACATTATCTGTAGGTACTTACTCTAGTTGTATTGCGGGAGTGAGCATTGCTCGTTATTTCCCGCCTCCTATATGTGTAGGTGTTATATGTATAAGAACATAAGAACATAAGAAAATGGGAGTCTGCAGAAAGCCGATTGGCCTAAGCAAGGCAGATCCCTGTCCCACACAACCCCAAATCAATTACAAAGCCCAATTATAGGCTCAACACTCTAATACCCTGAGGATCATCTTACCAAAACGGTTAGAGATTAACGCAGGATTATGGGGGTCTGCAGAGCGCTGATTGGCCCAACCCGGCTGATCCCCCTTCACACCCAACCCTTCTCGTCCATATGCTTATCCAATTTTATCTTAAAGCTCCCTACAGTTTTAGATCCCACTATAGCACTTGGTAGTCCATTCCACCCATCTACAACTCTGTTACCAAACCAATATTTGCCTATATCTTTTCTGAAACGAAATTTATCTAATTTGAAACCATTGGTACGAGTTCTTTCGCTATCACTGAGCTTTAGTACATTTGTCATGTCCCCTTTCTTAATCCCACTAACCCACTTGAACACCTCTATCATATCCCCTCTAACTCTGCGTCTCTCTAACGAATGTAAACCTAATTTCTTCAACCTTTCTTCATACGGAAGATTTCTAATATTATGGATCATTTTTGTCATTCTACGCTGTACTCTCTCCAATGAATCTATGTCCATTCTGTAATAAGGACACCAAAATTGGACAGCATAATCCATATGGGGTCTCACTAATGACAAGTAAAGTTTTAAGATAACATCAGCAGTTCTGTTACTCACACATCCTAGAGATGAACCCGAGAATCCTGTTTGCCTTATTACGAACGCCTATACACTGTTTTCTAGGCTTCAAATCATTGCTAACAAACACACCTAGATCTTTCTCGCAGTCTGAATTTTCTAATTCTAAATTAGCTAGTTTATATTTAACATTTGTTTGCATCTTCCCTATCTTTAATACCTTGCATTTGTCAATGTTAAACTTCATCTGCCAATTTACTGACCATTCATGTAAGGTATCTAGATCCCTTTGGAGGCACTCTATATCGCTATCTGAATCAATTGATCTCCCCATTTTAGTATCGTCTGCGAATTTACTTATCCTACTAGTTATACCTAAATCTAGGTCATTTATGTATATAAGAAACAACAGGGGACCTAATACCGATCCCTGGGGGACACCACTTTTGACTGCTCCCCACTCTGACTTGGTACCATTTATGCTGATTCTCTGTTTCCTACCAATTAGCCATGACCTAATCCATCCCAACAACGCCCCACCTATTCCATGTGCCTCAACCTTTCTCATCAATCTCTCATGAGGGACTCTGTCGAAAGCTTTACTGAAATCTAAATATATAATATCGTATGCCTTGTCATTATCTACTGCTTCATATACCTCTGAGAAAAAACTAAGCAAATTAGTAAGGCAAGAACGTCCCTGAGTGAATCCATGCTGAGAAGAATTGATTAAGTTAAATGTTTCTAAGTGGTTTCTCATTTTTCTAGCAATAATTGACTCTAGTAGCTTTCCTATGATTGAAGTGAGACTAATGGGACGGTAATTGGATGCTATTGATTTATCACCTTTTTTGAAAATCGGAACTACATTTGCAAGTTTCCAAGCTTCTGGAACTATACCTGTTTCTAATTAATTGTTAAAAAGAAATGTTAATGGGTAACTTAACTCATCTCTGCATTCTTTTAATACTCTGGCATATACCTCATCGGGGCCAGGCGATTTCTGAGGTTTCAGTCTGTCAATTTCCTTAAGCACATCATTTCTACTTATAGTAACCGTACTTAACCTATGTTCTATGTATCGTTGGAATGGCTGTGGATGTGTGTGTAGTCTGTATTTTTAGCCAATTGGCGACATCGGAAACGAAGGCTTAGGGTGGATCTGTATGGTACCATTCTCACTATAGACGGTACCGTCTCGCCCGAAGGCTTAGGTAGCCATCAGCTTAGGTGAACCATTATGATACCCATCTCGCCTTGTACCATTTATGGTGTGTGTGTGTGTGTGTGTGTGAGTCTGTGTGTTTTTTTTTTTGTGTATTCTAGTGAGTGCATGTTTGCGTTTGTATCTTCCTTTAGCATATACAGTCGAGGTATAATTTTGTCTGCTAACTCCCTCAACTTACACACACCAACAGTCGTCAAACTACCTCAACTCACACATACCGTACAGCGCCTCACACGAGAGCTTATAGTCAACATTCGATGATCAACATTTTTCTGGCAACATTTGTGGTTTATTTTGCACTGGTATCGGAAACAAGACTGATGATGGATGAATTTAAGCAACCGAAATATTGTAAATGTTGACCTCATAAGCTGCCAGACCAGTGTTGAGTATAAATGTTGAGGGAAAAAGCGCTCGTGTGATACCAGCTTTACATAATCATTCAAAGGAGTGTCACACGACCACTTTTCCGCTTATTTTTGTTATTTTGTTTCAGAATTCATCATGTATTAATAATTGGTTTTGTATTATTGATACTTAATGAATTCGGTTACATAAAATAATCTGTATTTAAAGTAGTAATTGTTCGTTCCAAAATAATCTAGTATGTTGCCAAAAAAGTTGCCGAAAGAATATCGTCAAAACATTAGATCGTGTAAAACCCTCTTATAGAACCATCGATCTTTCATGTATGGAAGACCCCCCACCACTTAACCCCAATCCTTCAAAACCACCCCCACCATTACCCTCAACTACCTTAACCCCTACCTCCCCTAACTCACCCCTATCCTCCACCCCACCCATTTATCCTTACCCCCTCCAACACCACCCCACCCCACCCTTTTATCCTTACCCCCTCCATCACCACCCCACCCCACCCCAATCCTTCAAAACCACCCCCACCATTACCCCTACCTCCCCCCACCTACCCCTACCCTCCATCCCACACTTTTATCCTTGCCCCCTCCATCACCACCCCACCCCACCCCAATCCTTCCAAACCACCCCCACCATTACCCTCAACTACCCTTACCCCCACCCAACGTACCCCCTCTAACCCCACACTTTTATCCCTCCCCCCACACTTTTATCCCTCCCCCCCCCCCCCCCCTCCACTCCCGTATTGTGATGTATTATCGCCCCTCCAGTAATATTTCAGTTCCACCCGGTGCTGCTCCACAATTCCACCAGCCAACAGCAATAAATCCTCGGGTGGACTAATTTTGGATAGTCACGACATTTAGACTATTTCCGGACTAACTTTCATTGAGCGGTACTAGACTATTTCCAGACTAGCTTCCATTGAGCGGTATTAGACTATTTCCAGACTAGCTTCCATTGAGCGGTATTAGACTATTTCCAGACTAGCTTCCATTGAGCGGTATTAGACTATTTCCAGACTAGCTTTCATTGAGCGGTATTAGACTATTTCCGGACTAGCTTCCCTTGAGCGGTACTATCCTATGAGCTATGACATTAGAATAGGCTTTAACCCATTCAGTACCGGTGACGACATTTCCATTATATTCTGGTAGCTATTAGACGATTTCAGTCAGCTTAGGAAGGGTCTATGGTAGTTAAAAGGATCAATTCAGATAGTTTATAGCCCTTTAATTGATAATGTCCTTCCTAAGCTGAATAGAATCCTCTGATATAGGCTATACAGTATATAGTTACCAGAATATAATGGAAATCTCGTCACCAGTACTGGAAGGGTTAAGGATGTTCACATTGTCGTTTTTAAGTTACTACATAATTATATAATAGCCAGATTGCGAAGTGGGTAGTTTAACACACGCACACGAATATTCAGTCAGTCAGCCAGTTAATAGTAGCCAATCCCGAATCCCTAAAACGTATACAGTAAAGTGGGATTATCAGTTCCTTGGTGTAAAAAGAGGTGACAAGAACATGGTGTCAATGCAACGAAAAAACACATTTTCATTAACAAATAATTACTGTGATCTGTAAACGACGATTAATATACATTTATTGCAATTTCTTGATCTCCATTAGTGATTATATATTGTGCAGACACCATCAGTTGACTGCTCTTCTCCTCTTCTCTCCTCTTCTCCTCTCCTCTCTCTCTCTCATCTCGCCTCTCCTCTCTCCTCTTCTCAGTCTCTCTCTATCTTTCCTCATCTCGGGCAATCTCTCTCAACTCCTCCGATCTCTCTAGATGTTTCTTCGATCTTCTTCCTCTCTCCTCTCTCCTCTTTGTCCTTCTCTCTCTCTCTTCTCTCTCTCTCTCTCCTTTTCTCTATAATATATATATATATATTATATATATTATATAATATATATATATATATATATATAATATATCTATATATATATAATATCTATCCCACTTACCCCACTAACACACAACTGGCTGGTCTACAATTCCTCCACATCTTCCTTAACCCACCAAAGGTATTTGGGTTTTCAAACATACATTATTCTCCTTTAGGTGTATTGTGGAGAGAAGTAACTAAGGCAATATATATATATATATATATATATATATATATATATATATATACAGTATATATATTTATTATTAGTACTTAGGCAGTGTAAGGAGTAAATATGGGAGTTTGGAGGATGAAGTGCAACAGGGGAGGAGGAATGTAGGCACGCTGAAAGTAGTGACTAGGTATTGCGAGGCAAGCATGGAAGTAAAGAAGTCACTGCCTGATAGTGTAGTGATCCCGACATTACCATATGGGAGTAAAGCATGGAACTTGTGGAGAGGCTGTATCAAAAGTGTGAAGGATCAAAATGAGTTAGTTGAGAAGTGCCTTTTGGGTCACATGGAATAACAGACACAAATAAGGAAGTACGAGAGTGATGTTGTTTTGATGTGCTGGAGTGTGTGAAGAGTAACACCTTGAGGTGGTTCGGTCATGAGGAGCGTATTGAAAGTGAGAAAATAACTACAAGAGTGTATGCGAGTGGCGTGGAAGGGCAGAGAGGGAGAGATGGAGTTAAGAGGTATATATGTGAGGTTGGTGTGGGGTGGGAGGAGGGGCGCTAGCTTGCAGATGATATAGGAGTAAGGAGGTGATCAATCCCCTCAGGCATTTAGGCGTCTAACAATACAGTAGATAGTTGTTCTTAGTTAAAATAGTTGTGCTTCTCTTGCAGTGAAATTGCTTATGCAAATTTGACCTCACCACGTTTAGTTATTCATATTTACCAATACTGTTTTGATTTGTATATGTGTTATATTTGTTAAGTCGCATAATCTTGCTATTAGCAGGATAATGACTGGATTATGATCTCGTGTCATGTTTCTATAATGTGTCTGGGCCTTTGTGAATCTCTACCTTATCAATTGTCATAAGTTATTTTCATATTATTCTTCATTATAGATTATCCATGTATAAACACTGTATACCTCCATGTATATGTCCCTTTATCAGTATTCCTCACTCGTCCTGTCCTTATAATGCGCCATCTGGCTCCTTATCTTTATCACTATATTGGCAGACTTTCACATCATTAACGACCTGTCCTTCACGGAAAATGGTGGAGGTCTTGGTGGACGATCATAAAAGCTCAAGGACAAAGAGAGAGAGAGAGTGTGTGTGTGTGTGTGTGTGTGTGTGTGTGTGTGTGTGTGTGTGTGTGTGTAAGAGAGAGAGAGAGAATTTGCGAGTGTGAGTGAATTTGCGAGTGTGAGAGTGTGTGTACAAAGGAGTACAAAGGAAATCAAGCAACAACAGATCTAGTGACCCTTCTAGGCTGCTTGTCCTCCAAAACACTGAGGATCAGTGTCAAACAGTGTTTAGAGTGGGTAAGGGAACATTGGAAAGGGAACTACTGCCCGGAACTCATGTCCGTGGCAGGACTATGAGTTAGTAGGGACCATATGGGTTAGTAACTGAGGGGAGGATAAAATAAAGTTATTCATTTGCAAACGCAGTCAGTCGTGGGTTTGATGCGAGATATTTGTCTAAGCGGAGTTTAAATGAATCAACGGTGCTGCAGTCTATAACGTCTCGGGGAAGCCCATTCCACAAGTTGACAACTCGATTGACGAAGAAATTCTTAGATTCGTGTGAGTTAAAAGATTTACCAATAATTTTGCAACCGTTTCCCCGCGTGTAATTAGATTGGTCGATAGTGAAGTACAGTTCATATTGTCGATGCCTTTGATGATTGTGTGTGCGTGCGTGCGTGCGTGTGTGTGTGTGTGTGTGTGTGTGTGTGTGTGTGTGTGTGTGTGTGTGTGTGTGTGTGTGTGTGTGTGAGAGTGTGATTGTGTCATTATAAAAGCTCTTTCCCCTCACTTACAAGAAGACGTATTGCTGCTGCTGCTGTTCTTAGAGGTCAAGGACGATGGTGTGTATGTGTGTGAGAGAGAGAGAGACAGATAGAGAGAGAGCTAATGCGAGGAGGAGTGCGCGTATTTAGTCGTTTAGTGTGTCTCAACCCCTATAAATAGAAAAAAAAAATATATATATATATATTAGAGATGGACCGAATATTCGTTTCGTATTCGTATGTCCGAATATTCGCTATGTTTTCAATATTCGTATTCGTATTTCCATTTATAGCTATTTGCAAATATGCGAATATGTTCACGAAACCAATGGAATATATACAACAATGTTAAATATTAAATTTTAAAGTTAACACAAACGAATAAATAACAGTGTAGATGTGCGTTGCGGCCGCTAAAGTGAAATGAAAGAGGACTGAGCAGTGTTGCTACTTAACTGTATTTAATAGTACCAGATCAAACTAGTGAAAAGTAGGCCTACCAAATTATTCTAAAGTGGAATCACTGCCCGGTAAACGAACGTGTGCTGGACCTGGACATTTGAACTGTCGCAATATTGCCATTTCAGACATATCCAATGTAATAGCAGGTCACTAAAATATATTCCATCATATTTCCTCACTGATTTCGTATTTAGTACCAGATATGGACTATTTTATTGGAAAATGTATAAAATGTACTTGAGAGAGTCAAATGTACCAAATCTGGCATTTTAGTACCAAAAAAGCGGCAACATTGGGACTGAGGACTGGAAACATAGAAAATTGAATGGATTTAATGTTAATTATTCAATTTTCTATGGCTGAACTCTTACAATATATTAAACAATAATTCATACAGTTCATTTATGATATTTAGGAAATTACACATTCACATCGTCATTAACTTCTGGTAATTAATATCATAGTAATTTAATTAACGTTTGTTGGTGACATAAACATAATTACCAGTTCTTGAACGATGAAATAAGGATTGAAATATTCGCTATTCGTATTCGCGAATTTTACAACAAAAAATTCGTATTCGTATTCGCAAATATTTAAAATTTATATTCGTTCCATCTCTAATATATATATATATATACCGTTGGAATCGCAACGACGAGTGGAATCCACAAACCTTTGAAAACACAAAATTCGAACATGACCTGCCAACGTACTCGGCTTCGCCTAGACGACGTGGATGTTTTTAAAATCCCAAGGTTTTTAAACAAAATAACGTTTAATTCTGGGCGAATGGCTTTTTGAAAATGGAATCTACGACCATGCGTGGAAGGTGTTGGGCGAGAGAAATCGAATGGCACCAGGTAGAATTAATTTGGACTTTTAGTTTGGGCTACAGAAGACTTTAAAAGTTGAAAAAGTGCTAATTTTTGGAGTTTCTGGAGTTCGATTCTAAACCTAAATCCTAAAGTAATGGTACGATTTTAATTTTGTTTGTGCCATTGGATTCAGCGGGTGAAAGTGTACTAGTGGTAGAAAATTGAGCAAAATCCATACATAAATAACCCGTCTATGAGTGATTTAGAAGTATTCAAAATATGGTATAAATAAAATAAAATATATACAGTATACTGTACATATATATATAATTATATATACCGTTGGAATCGCAACGACGAGAGGAATCCATATAGACCTTTGAAAACACAAAATTCGAACATGACCTGCCAAGGTACTCGCTTCGCCTAAGTTCTTGTGGTAGAAAATTGAGAAAACTCCATACATTAATAACCCGTCTATGGGTGATTTAGAAGTATTCAAAATATGGTGTATATGTCCATTCACTGACACTCTGTTATTGGCTTCCTCTTTGTTTAACATATTTTGCATTATATTCTGGCAACTATTAGACGATTGTATTCAGCTCAGGATGGACGTCTACCCATTAAAATGCTACAAACTATCTCATTTAACCCTTTTTACTACCGTAGATCCTTCTCAAGCTGTACAAAATCGTGTAAATATAGCTAGAAGATAATTAAAAAGACGCTGCGGTACAGAAGGGGTTAAGGGGGGATGGTTCACTTTTTGGTCGATTTTTTCATGTACTAATTATTTATCTAGTTTCCTCTCTAGACCTCCATCAAACTTAAAAATAACATCCAGTAGATTCCCCTTCTAGATTAATTTGTAAAACATTTGGTAGAAAAATGTCAGGGCCGAAGGCCGGTTCTTCCAATATTACAGGCTCACTATCGTTCGCCAGGAAAAATATCGACACCTAAATATCACAGAAGGTCTTAATGTTGACAAGTAAATGGGGCGGAAGGTCTTAAAATCGACAAACTAATGGGGTAAGCATCTTAAAATCTGAAAACTAATGGGGGGGCTAAACATAAGGGAGAAGGGGATCTAGAAAAACGACCCATCTCCCCTAAATATACTATCACTTTATCTAGTCCTTTGGTTCATTCGTAGTTTTTCTGCTTCTTCTCTTCCTATTTTGTTTATATTTCCTTTTCTTCAATTGCCAATAATACAGATCTTATTATTTAGTAATATTGTCTAGTGTAGTCATCCACAAAAACATCTTTATATCTTATACACTGTGCTTTTTCCAATTTTCTTTGCACTTTTAAGAACATAAGAACATAAGAACATAAGAAAATGGGAGTCTGCAGAAAGCCGATTGGCCTAAGCAAGGCAGATCCCTGTCCCACACAACCCCAATTACAAAGCCCAATTATAGGCTCAACACTCTAATACCCTGAGGATCATCTTACCAAAACGGTTAGAGATTAACGCATGATTACGGGGGTCTGCAGAGCGCTGATTGGCCCAACCCTGCTGATCCCCCTTCATCAAATTTAATTATTAATTTAGATATTAATCATCACAAATTCCTTATTAATATATACCGGTAGTATCTTTAATTTTGTTCTACTACTACTACTACTACTACTACTACTACTACTTTTTGTTTTACTACTACTACTACTACTACTACTTTTTTTTTTTTTTTTTACTACTACTACATTGATATTTATTTAATATTTGTCATACATTTCATGTTACTACTACTACCACCACTACCTTATATTTAATATTGTACACATATTTTATTTCACAAGCATCAGACTATTCTACACCATGCAACTTCAATCCAGTCTCCTTCCTATGCGACCCTCTGCCACTGCTGCCTCGTAGTCTACTGCTGCCACCGTCACTGGTTGTGGTGCAGACCTTCTTATTCCCCGCAGGCACTACTACCGTACTACTACTACTACTAAAAGTACTATTATATCTACTTTTTTTTTTTTTTTTTTTTTTTTTAAACCACTCAGCCTGTGCATCCCCTCTTTGGACCCTACACCAGGTCAGAACAGTCATCAAAGCGTCCGACTTGGTAGTCATTCAGCTACTTACTATTCCGGGGTCAGCACTCAGTCTCATCATCGTGGATTACTACTACTACATTGGTTTTTATTTAATATTGTTCATACATTTTATTTTACAAGCATCAGATATTACTATTCAACACCATGCAACTTCAATCCAGTCTCCTTCCTATGCGACCCTCTGCCACTGCTGCCTCGTAGTCCACTTCTGCCACCCACCGTCGCTGGTTGTGGTGCAGACAGTCTTGTTCCCCGCAGGCATAGTAGTGCTGATCTGAGCAACGAGAAAGATAGACGGCACCTCATCCAGGCTACAACGTGGCTCCTGGGCTGTTTCTTCTTCTCTGCGATGATCTCTGCAAGCCGTGAATAGAAGCACAGGGCCCTAGGTCCCATCCCTCCAGATGTGGTGAAGACTAGTGGGGTAAAGCTACCATGTTCGATATTTAAGATCCTTTCCCCGTATGCCCTGACCTTCTCTTGTTCATTCCTCTTGTGTGCAGCCTCCAGAGACAGCCCGCTGTAGCTATGGGCCATTGGGTCGAATATTCTTACGTCAAAGAATGCTCGCTGTGCTCTTGTCCAAAAACTTCTTGCACTAACGTCCACTCGTGCTTCGTTGGATGTGTTGGCCGTCCTGTGCTGCAAGATCTCTCCCTCCAAGGGAATGAGTGATGGTTCGCGCACCACATCTCGACACACCTCCCTGAGCATGTTCGCCGTTACATCTCTTACTTCATCGTGCCTGATGCTGATGAATCCTCCCTTCTTACATATCATGCTGTGGTCTGCATCGTTGTTGATTCCACAAACGCATCGATCGGGCAGTCCTTCAATCGGCCAATCATACCTCAGTGCAATAGCAACATTAAATTCTTGTTTGTT
>CM064492.1:83394685-83413490 GCA_032716605.1 Paralithodes platypus | reverse complement strand
AGTGTATGTGTGTGTGTGTGTGTGTGAGTGAGTGAGTGAGTGAGTAAGTAAAAGTAAATAGGCACGAGAGAGAGAAAGAGAGAGAGCGTGTGTTTATGTGTGTGAGTAAGTAAAAGTAAATAGGTACGAGAGAGAGAGAGAGTGTGTGTTTGTGTGTGTGAGTAAGTAAAAGTAAATAGGTACGAGAGAGAGAGAGTGTGTTTGTGTGTGTGAGTAAGTAAAAGTAAATAGGTACGAGATGACGAGCGTGGAGGAGCGATAGTGTGTGTTTGTGTGTGTGAGTAAGTAAAAGTAAATAGGTACGAGAGAGAGAGAGAGAGTGTGTGTTTGTGTGTGTGAGTAAGTAAAAGTAAATAGGTACGAGAGAGAGAGAGAGTGTGTTTGTGTGTGTGAGTAAGTAAAAGTAAATAGGTACGAGAGAGAGAGAGAGTGTGTGTTTGTGTGTGTGAGTAAGTAAAAGTAAATAGGTACGAGAGAGAGAGAGAGAGTGTTTATGTGTGTGAGTAAGTAAAAGTAAATAGGTACGAGAGAGAGAGAGTGTGTGTTTGTGTGTGAGTAAGTAAAAGTAAATAGGTACGAGAGAGAGAGTGTGTGTTTGTGTGTGTGAGTAAGTAAAAGTAAATAGGTACGAGAGAGAGAGAGAGAGTGTGTGTTTGTGTGTGGGATGTAAGTAAAAAGTAAAAGTAAATAGGTACGAGAGAGAGAGAGAGTGTGTTTGTGTGTGTGAGTAAGTAAAAGTAAATAGGTACGAGAGAGAGAGAGAGAGTGTGTGAGTAAGTAAAATTAAATAGGTACGAGAGAGAGAGAGAGTGTGTTTATGTGTGTGAGTAAGTAAAAGTAAATAGGTACGAGAGAGAGAGAGAGAGAGAGAGAGAGAGAGGTATAGGTATGTACAGTCGCCCACATATATTCACAGCCTCTCCGTTATTTTAATACATAGAAGTTAAAATCGTTTTAACTGACTTACAAGAATAAGCTTACCAAGAAACATCACTTAAATATATAAATGTATATCTGCATAACAACCTGCATTCCTATTTCACTATTACTATTTCTCCTTCCATACGTAGAATCCAGTGGGGGTGCAAATTTGTGGGAGTAACTTTAGAAGAATGAGTCGGTATATCAGAGACCTTACGACCCATTTCAAGGGGATACTGCGCTTAAAACAAAACAAAATAACATTGCACGGCTTAAAACACCCATCACAAGTTTGCGAAATACTATGAACCCCCTTCTTACGGTAGTTTATTGAAGAACTATTTACATCTTGTGAGGGAAGTTGGTTCAAGTGGAGATCTTTTATGTGAGAAAGTTCCCCCATATACAAGTTCTAAACCTCTTCAACTCTGGCTTCGACCCATGATTGCGTATTTTAGTCATGTTTAGGGCAAGAATCTCCTTTACATAATATTGGTATTCTTTATTTCGGATTATAATTTCGTGAAAGTATAAGTTGGTATTTCTATTTCGGATTATATTTTCGTGAAAGTATAAGTTGGTATTTCTATTTCGGATTATATTTTCGTGAAAGTATAAGTTGGTATTTCTATTTCGGATTATATTTTTGTGAACGTATTAGCCTCACTACCTACGAGATTTCAACACAGAGCTACCAACCGATACTTGTAGCTCAGTCTCCTAACTGGTGGAATATGCTTCATATCCTTAGGTTGGAGCCTGATGTATATCTATATTGTTATCGATTACTGTACATCATATTATTCCACGATACTTCAGAAGCGGTCATATCATATCGAAAGGAAGTCTGAGAGAGAGAGAGAGAGAGAGAGAGAGAGAGAGAGAGAGAGAGAGAGAGAGAGAGAGAGAGAAGAGGGTGGAGTGCAGGGAATGTACCATATAAGGGTAGGGTAGTGGAGGTGGAGGTAGGGAAGGGTTAGGTGTTGGGGGGCGGTAAGGGCGAGGGAGGGTAGGGTGGAGGGTGGGGAATTTCGACCTTATGGCGGGGAGATGGTCACAATGGGAGAGTGAGAGAGAGTGAGTGTGTGTGTGTGTGTGTGTGTGTGTGTGTGTGTGTGTGTGAGAGAGAGAGAGAGGATGTACTGATGAAACGTGGGACGATTGTATGAATGAATTGCAGTGAGGAAATAGAAGAGAGTGAGTGTGTATGTGTGTGTGTGTGAGAGAGAGAGAGGCAGGATAAGTCACAAACAGCCTCATAAAGATCACCAGATTATATTGTGCCTTGCTTTCCTTTGTAAGCCTTTGTACCTTGATGATTCTACGAAAAATAGGTGGGGGTGTATTTTTAGAGTTGGCTGCAGTAAAGATTATAGCCTAGGTGTGCTGCAGAAGAGTCGTGCATGGAGATATAGATAGGTATATTTATGTATTCTTTATTTGTCTGTCAGTACTAGCTCCAACACTTACAGGAACTTGGATGTGCGATGTTGTATGTTTGTCTATTCTTTGTTTGCCTCTCAGTACTAGCTCCAACACCTACGGGAACTTAGATGTGCGATGTTGTATGTTTATGTATTCACCTCTCAGTACTAGCTCCAACACCTACGGGAACTTGGATGTGCGATGTTGTTTGTTGTTTATTAATGTATTCTTTGTTCACCTCTCAGTACTAGCTCCAACGCCTACGGGAACTTGGATGTGCGATGTTGTTTATTAATGCATTCTTTGTTCACCTCTCAGTACTAGCTCCAACACCTACGGGAACTTGAATGTGCGATGTTGTTTATTAATGCATTCTTTGTTTACCTCTCAGTACTAGCTCCAACACCTACGGGAACTTGGATGTGCGATGTTGTTTATTAATGCATTCTTTGTTTACCTCTCAGTACTAGCTCCAACACCTACGGGAACTTGGATGTGCGATGTTGTTTATTAATGCATTCTTTGTTTACCTCTCGGTACTAGCTCCAACACCTACGGGAACTTGGATGTGCGATGTTGTTTATTAATGCATTCTTTGTTTACCTCTCAGTACTAGCTCCAACACCTACGGGAACTTGGATGTGCGATGTTGTTTATTAATGCATTCTTTGTTTACCTCTCAGTACAAGCCACATCACCCAGGGGAACTTTGAATAGCCGTGGTGTATACTAATTGCATTCTTTTAGGGAAACTTTGAATAGCCATGGTGTAGAGGTAAAGGTAGACAGACACAGAGAGAGAGAGAGAGTGTGAGAGAGAAAGAAAGTGAGAGAGAGAGAGAGAGACACATCAATACCTTCTTCATCAACCGTCATCTGCTTATCCCTCTCAACCAACCCCCACTCTGTGTTGATACCTACACCTGTGGGGTTTAGTAGGATTCAGTTGTATATTGATATGTGTGTGTGGGTGTAGGTGTGTGTGTGTGTGAGAGAGAGAGAGAGAGAGAGAGAGAGAGAGAGAGAGAGTGTGTGTGTGTGTGTGTGAGAGAGAGAGTGAGAGAGAGACACATCAATACCTTCTTCATCAACCGTCATCTGCTTATCCCTCTCAACCAACCCCCACTCTGTGTTGATACCTACACCTGTGGGGTTTAGTAGGATTCAGTTGTATATTGATATGTGTGTGTGGGTGTAGGTGTGTGTGTGTGTGTGTGAGAGAGAGAGAGAGAGTGTGTGTGTGTGTGTGTGTGAGAGAGAGAGTGAGAGAGAGACACATCAATACCTTCTTCATCAACCGTCATCTGCTTATCCCTCTCAACCAACCCCCACTCTGTGTTGATACCTACACCTGTGGGGTTTAGTAGGATTCAGTTGTATATTGATATGTGTGTGTGGGTGTAGGTGTGTGTGTGTGAGAGAGAGAGAGAGAGTGTGTGTGTGTGTGTGTGTGAGAGATAGAGTGAGAGAGAGACACATCAATACCTTCTTCATCAACCGTCATCTGCTTATCCCTCTCAACCAACCCCCACTCTGTGTTGATACCTACACCTGTGGGGTTTAGTAGGATTCAGTTGTATTTATTGATGTATATGTGTGGGTGTAGGTGTGTGTGTGTGAGAGAGTGAGTGAGTGAGTGAGTGAGTGAGTGAGTGAGTTAGCTACAACCATCTCCTTCAACCATAGGAGAGCGACCAACCACACACACCCTAACCCCTCTCGACCAACCCCCACTCTGTGGTGTTGATACCTACACCTGTGGGGTTTAGTAGGATTCAGTATACCTACACCTGTGGGGTTTAGTAGGATTCAGTAACTTGTATTTATCTATGTATGTGTCATTCTTTTATATTTACTTATATTTATTTCGTATGTGAATTGATATATATTTTTAGCTGTTTGTTTTCTTTGATTTGTTTGTGAATTTATTTATGTTTTAGCTGTTTGTTTTCTTTTATTTGTACCTATGTGAATTTATATATTTTAGCTGTATGTTTTATTCTATTTGTATGTGAATTTATTTATTTTGTTAGCTGTTTGTTTTGTCTTATTTGTATGTGAAATTAGTTATATTTTTAGCTGTTTGATTTATTTTATTTGTACGTGAAATGATATATATTTTTAGCGGTTTGATTGATTTTATTTGTACGTGAAATGATATATTTTAGCGGTTTATTTTCTTTTATTTGTATGTGAATATATATATATATATATATATATATATATTTTTTTTTTTTAGCTGTTGGCTTTATTTATGTCGTTTAAAAATAGCTAAGATATAACAAACATTTGGGTCACGTGATTGAAAGGGTTAAAGTGAGGCTGATGGACTGTTGAGGTTAAGGGGAGATGGGTCGTTTTTCTGGTCCCCTTCCTCCCTCGTGTTTAGCTCCATATGTTTTGAAATTATAAGACGTTCGACCCATTAGTTTGGCGATTTTAAGACCTTTCGCCCCATTTCGTTGTCAATTTTAAGCCTTAGATGCCATTTAGGTGTCGATTATTTCCTGGCGAGCGATAGCGAGCCTGAAATTTTAAGAGAAACCAGCCTTCGGCCGGAAAAAATTTCTACCGAAAAATGTACAAATTTATCTTGAAGGGGAGTCTAAGGGGTGTTTTTCTAAGCTTGATGGAGGTCTAGCGAAAAATCTAAGAAATAAAGGAATAAATAAATTAATAAAAAAAAAAAAAAAAAAAAACGGTCAGTCTACCGTTAAAATAATGTGTACGAGCTTGTTATTTGGTGACGTCATGGGTCATTGATTGTGGGCGGACGGTTTTTGCCGCGAACGAAAATGGATTGCGATTCGGTGGCGTAATTTCCGCGTCATTATTATAAGCGCCTTATGTTTTCTTGTACGGTGGTGCTAATAAGTCACGTCTCGGCTGGCATTACGTTTGGCTCGCTCTGTGCTGTATTAATGTCTGTCAGATGTTGAATAGGGGGGGTAAGTCTAGGTATACATGTTTTGTATATCTCACTCGAAATGAAGAAATCCTGTTTAGATATTGCTGATACAAATGATTGATGATAATATATTTGGTGCCGAGACATCACTTATTTGGCCGACTGTACTCTTATTCATTTTGTGTTATGGGAATATTGTACTGGCGATTCTATTTAGTAATATCCGTTTGGTTAATATTACGTTGCATATACCTTTATTTGTATTGCAACTATTAAATTATCAGTTGCTTCTACTACCTATTCTGCGTTTAAAGGGGGTATTATAGAAGGATATGTACTGTATGTAATGGTTGTGAAGATACTGCTTGTTCAAACATAATATCCGCAGGACAATCCAAGCAACCAACCGCTTACCTATATACATGTAGAGAATGGCAACGGTGTCAATTTTAACCAGGTAGGTAACCAAGTTCTGAGCCACTTATTTAATGTACTGAATATTTAAATCACTGTCTAGGGTTTGTTATTTTAATGATGGTACCAATATTACTGCAAAGTTATTTTATTTATGGCCGCAAAGAGTACGATATTGTTAACTAATGTTACAATTTGCCGTCAATGTATATTATGTACTATCACAGCAGGGCAGGTGCCCAACCCCGAAAGGGGTTGAAATAGGGGACCTATCCCCCCGCCAAAGGCGACTTTCTAGGGCCTTTCCTAGCTGATGCTGAGAGGATTGGGTTCTAGTCATGTGGTGATGGGCTGGTCTATCAGAGTGAGAACTGAGCGATCTCTGCCATACCCATAGCTTACTCTGACTGTTCCTTTTACTTATATATTTTCTAGATCTCAAGTGACGGCGTCTTTTCCGTGGATTGACCTCCCTACTGCCAACCTAGAGGTTGGCAGATTGGGAGCCAAAGCGTCACATTTTTCCTTTGCCCCTCAACTTTCCCTTCATAATTGCTGAGGGGCACAGGGCCTTGGGTGGGGCTTGGGTTTCCCGGGCGTTTCCGCACCCTCCTCAGCTCCCTGCCTTGGAGTGGCTTCGGTCACCCGGGCTTTATTAGTGGTAAGCAAGGAGGGTTTTGTGGGGCCGCTCGTTTATGGCCTTGGCCTTGCTCAGGACCTTGGGGCCGTTCGGCCAGACAGCCTGGGGAACAGCAACAACAACAACTATCACAGCAAATCACTGTCTACGAGTATGTATTTGATGTATTAAGGCTATAAAACTATGCTCTAGGAGTCTAGGTATTTTAGTTAATACACCATCACCACTATTTTTCATGAATTTTAGGGACCTGCTTTTTGCAACCTTATCGACCGACACCTATGTTATGCATGCCCACCTAACTCAGACGTGTTCTTTTATTAGCAGACACAATCACACTAAAGGTATTCCATATAATCAATGTGTAGGTGTTTCAATTACAGGGCGCAACAATATTACCCCGGTAGTTTATGTATTGGGGTGTCAAAACCATACTGTATGTCTAGGTATTTTATTTATTAACCCTGTGAGGATTATGACGCGTTTTTACAGTTTATTATGACTCATATAATTAGGAAGGAGAAAATATCTATCTATCTCTCTATCTATCTCTCTATCTATCTATCTATCTATCTATCTATCTATCTATCTATCTATCTATCTATCTATCTCTCTCTCTCTCTCTCTCTCTCTCTCTCTCTTTCTCTTTCTCTCTCTCTCTCTCTATCTATCTATCTATCTATCTATCTATATCACGATATATCGTATAATTTATCGTACACAAAGCTAAGATATCAGGATTCGATACAGATTCAAATAGGCCAAGAGAAAACCGGAATGATTTTAGACCCCGGGTGTTATCTCGTAAACACACAAACAGTCTTGCGTAAGGGCAGGCTTGTATAGAGTTAAGGCCGCGTCATACAGAGGCCGAACGTACTAGGACAAAGTCCCGAATAGGATGACTTGCAAAAAATATTCAAATTTCAGGCGGGTCCGGGTATATTCTGCACAATTCGGCATACGTTCCTGAATATTCGTAGGTTGGTCTGATGTTGGTCATGTATGTTGCCGACATTCCGGAGAGTCGGGAAAAAATTAGTGGCTACACTAAATTTCCACGAACATTCCATTCTGGTAAAAAAAACGTTACAAAATGGTCGGATGTTGGTCGGGAATTATTCGTAACTCGTTCGGAAGTTGTTCTGATTAATTCGTAGTTCGGTCTTCTGTTTCGGGACTTGTTCGGTACTTTTTTCAATTGCCGAATTTGTTAGGAACTACCCGAACAAATCCCGAACAATTCCCGACAAAACTTCGATAAATTCACGATGAATCCTCGTATTCCAGAATAAAACCCGCACGAGTTACGATATTTCAGAACAAGTTACGATAAAATTCAGACAAATATACGAATAATGTAGGATGTCTGCTCGATGTATCTTGTTTAATTAGGAATTAAATCCGAATTGATTTCGAACAAGTAGAATTAGCCTCCTTCTAAAATTAGAGGTTCGCTATTGCTCGCCAGGCAAAAATCGACACCTAAAAGGCACGAAAGGTCTTATAGGCTAATATTGATAACAGAATGAGGCGAAAGGTCTCAAAATAGCCAAACTAAGGGAACGAATGTCTTAAACCTCAAAACTAATATGCTAAACATGTGGGAGAAGGGGGTCCAGAAAAAGCGAGCATGTTAATGATACCGGTACCGTACCTCTGTTCTGCCTCTGGGTTCGAACACTACGATTATTTATGGGTATATCGTTATTCTGGCCTTCATTAGTTGCTTTTATTGAGATTAGGAAGGACAATAATTAGGTTAGGCTACGTTAGTCTTACGTTAGGTGGTACATTATAATACAGTAAACTCGATTACAATACTTTGTTATTATAGCTTACATTTTGTCTAGGTGTATTTGAAAACGAATGAGAGGTGGAAGGATGGAGTGAGGAAGTACTGTACATGAACAAAGGCGGTGCTGGTTGGGGGGAGGGGCGTCGACTGACTGGGGACAGAGGTGCTACAGTCGTAAAACAGTCTGATGTTGTTCTCATCATGCTCATCTCTATCGGTTGCTTGTCGACATCTCATCGGTTAAGGTCGGTTAATTATCCTAAAGCATTCCAATGTCATTTGGATCTGTGTCTGATGATTCGGGTATGGTCGAAAATCATTCTTTGCATAACGAGTGTAAGTTCGATTCATGTTCGGTAGTTGTTCGAGATTTTGTCGTAGGTCGTTCTTGACTATCGGATATTATTCTGAACTCGTTCGGGCCATGTTCGTAATCTTCAAATTTCGGGAGAGTCTCGGCTGTATTCGGTAAAAATGTGCAAGTCATCCTATTCGGGAACTTGTCCTCCAACGTTCGGGCTCTGTATGACGCGGCCTTTATTCATATATTTATCTATTATTTGTTTTAGTTTCCTCCCAAGACCTCCATCAAGCTTAATACATTACCCTCAAGATCCCCTTTCGAGACACATTTGTACATTTTTCAGTAGAATAATATCCCAGCTGAAATTACAGGTTCGCTATTGCTCGCCTGGAAAATATCGACACCTAAATGGCAGAAAAGGTCTGCAAATCGCCAAACTAATGGGGCTAAAGATGAGGGAGAAAGGGGTCCATAAAAACAATCTCTCCTTAAGTATTTGTAGCAGGTTTTGTAGTCTATGTTAGGGTGACTTGTTGGTGTCTAGGGTGGTGTGGTGTGGTGTGGAGCAGTGCGCCGCGTTGACATCACTGTTTTCTATAGCACACACACACACACACACACACACACACACACACACACACACATAATGAACCACAAACGTACTTCACACACACACACACACACACACACACACACACACACACACACACACACACACACACACCACCCCCGGAGATGACTTACACACAAGGTCAAGGAAGAGGGACAGAGGCAGGGAGGGGGGGGGAGTTGATGGAAACGAGTAGCATGAGCAATTGAGCATGTCCTTGAGCATGAGAGAGAGAGAGAGAGAGAGAGAGAGAGAGAGAGAGACAGAGAGACAGAGAGACAGAGAGAGAGAGAGAGAGAGAACACCCACACAGATGTCTACAGCCAGTACAGAACAAATAGGCCATTACTGCACCATGTAAATATAGTACAGGGTTACAAATCACAGTACCCCGGAGCTCAGATTACAGCAATGAAACCAAAGTAATAGCAAACAAGAAGATACAAAGAAACAGTACAATACATGAAAGATTACAAAGAAAACTGGGATTTTTTTTTTTTTTTTTTTTTTGCGTATAAAGAGGGGAATAGGTAGGTTGATATATTTATAGCGAGGTGTATAGGCAAATATATAGTGAGATAGATGGTACGTAGATGTATAGTATGTATACAGATAGATTGCCTGATAACGGATAGATGGATGGAAAGATAGATATACAGTAGCTTAAGAATGGATGTATGGAAAGATAGATAGATAGATAAATAGATGCATAACAGATAGATGGATAAATAGATAGATAAATGGATAGATAAATAAATAAGTATTTACATAGATAGAATTATTGATGACAAACAGCTTAAGGGCAGATGTCCACTTGAGGGATTTTTTTCTTGACTCCTTTCTCCCTCATGTTTAGCCCCATTGTTGTTCTAATTTTAAGACGTTTGCCCCATTATTTTGACTATTTTAAGAACTTTCAACCCATTTCTGTCAATTTTAAAACCTTTCGTGCCTTTTAGGTGTCAATTTTATCCTGGCGAGCGATAGCGAGCCTGTAATTTAAGAGGTACACATTTATCTTGAAAGGGGCTCAAGGGGGTGTAATCTTAAGCTTGAAGGATATCTAGGGACCAAACTAAAAACCTCCCCTTAAGGCTACCAAGCAGCAACACAGAAAGACGTTACAACACTCCGCAGTTAAGGGGGTAGTACTCGCTTTTTATGGACCCCCTTCTCCCTCATGTTTAGCATATTAATTTTGAGGTTTTAAGACGTTCGTTCCGTTAGTTTGGCGATTTTGAGATCTTTCGCCTCATTTTGTTATTAATATTAAGACCTTTCGTGCCATTTAGGTGGCGATTTTTTCCTGGCGAGCGATAGCGAGCCTCTAATATTAGAAGGAAGCGGCCATCGGCCGGGACATTTTTCTACCGAAAAATGTACAAATTTATCTTGAAAGGGGGTCTAGAGGGTGTTTTTCTAAGCTTGATGGAGGTCTAGCGAGGAAACTCAAAAATATGTTAATAAATAAATATATAGACTAAAAAACAAGCACTACCCCCTTAAACCAGTACATTACAAATCAAGACATGCCAGAGCCTTAATTACATAATGGGTTCTGAGTATTAGCCACACACAACTTACTATCACCCTCCCTCATGTTTACCCCCATTAGTTTTCACATTTTAAGACGTTCGCCCCATTAGTTTGTGGAATTTAAGACCTTTCGTTTTATTTGTTGATCATTATCAAGCCCTTTCGCGCCTTTTAGGTGTCGATTATCGCATTTTGACCATTTGTTCTGGCTTTCATATAGACGATTATATACTGCTTAGGAATGAAGAGATACGTAGGAGAGTGGGGCAGCAGGAACATTTGTCGGCCAGAGTGGACAGAAGGGTGCTGAGCTGGTATGGTCATGTTGAACGAATGGAAGATGAAAGGCTTATACAGAGAATATGCGAGTCAGATACAAGGGGAGATAGAAGGGTAGGGAAGACCCCCATTGAGATGGAGAGACTGTGTAAGACAAGCTTTGGATGATAGAGGAATGACTAATAGATCAGGCAAGGGAAGTTGTAATACACAGGAATGAATGGAGAATGCTTGTGAATAGCAAGGTCCATAGATACATCTATGGACCTTGGTGAATAGTTGAGTGAACACGTGGTCATTTGGCAGAAGGGGTCGGGTGTCAGTTGGACTAGATAATAGTCCGTCAGGCGCCTGGCCCAGGGAGCAGGTAAATATGAAGGGTACGCCTGGAAGTGTGGTGGGCGGGCTTGTGGATTCGGCTCGCTGCCTGTCTGCCTGCTGAGACCGGAACTTCTCCGGGTGGTCGGGGGCCCGGGGAGAACTGGAGTGACCTTGGTGATCCCTGGTCTCTGGGTCTTCTCCTGGTATCCTAGACGTGTGTGAATATGTGTTTTGTGTTTGTGTGTTCATTGTTTTTCTGTTGTTGTCCCTGTTCGGGCTCTGTCTCGAATCGCCCCCCACCCAAGAAACAAATACAAAAATAAAGGGGAATAAATAGAATAAAATAGAATATAATGATCTGTGCGCATTTAAAGGGTTAAGGGGAGATATTTAGTTTGTTCCCTAGACCTCCATCAACCTTAAAATTACACCCCCTTGAGTCCCTTTCAAGATAAATTTGTACATTTTTCGGTAGAAAAATGTCCCGGCCGAAGGCCGGTTCCTCTTAAATTACAGGCTCGCTATCGCTCGCCAGGATAAAATCGACACCTAAATGGCACGAAAGGTCTTAATATGGGGTGAAAGTTCTTAAAATCGCTAAACTAATGGGGCAAACATTTTATAATATCAAAAGCAATGGGGCTAAACATGAGGGAGAAAGGGGTCAAGAAAAAAATCCCTCGAGTGGATATCTCCCCTTAAGTTTATATCAATTATCCCTCAACATAAGAACATAAGAACATAAGAAAATGGGAGTCTGCAGGAAGCCGATTGGCCTAAGCAAGGCAGATCCCTGTCCCACACAACCCCAGTTCAATTACAAAGCCCAATTATAGGCTCAACACTCTAATACCCTGAGGACCATCTTACCAAAACGGTTAGAGATTAACGCAGGATTATGGGGGTATGCAGAGTGCTGATTGGCCCAACCCTGCTGATCCCCCTTCACACCCAACCCTTCTCGTCCATATGCTTATCCAATTTTATCTTAAAGCTCCCTACCGTTTTAGATCCCACTATAGCACTTGGTAGTCTATTCCACCCATCTACAACTCTGTTACCAAACCAATATTTGCCTATATCTTTTCTGAAACGAAATTTATCTAATTTGAAACCATTGGTACGAGTTCTTTCGCTATCACTGAGCTTTAGTACATTTGTCATGTCCCCTTTGTTAATCCCACTAACCCACTTGACGTTCCACATACCCTTCTTAATCTGAATATAATCATCTAATAATCATCTAATAATCATCTAATAATCATCTAATAATCATCTAATAATCATCTAATAATCATCTAATAATCATCTAATAATAGCCAGCAAACAAAACAGAAAGGCGCATCGGATCTTGAGAGGGTTAAGAAGTGCCCGCCAGTAAATTACATAATGAGTTGTTGTTGAACATAATGAGTTCAAAAATAGAGTAGGCTAACACTTAAAGCCGGTATCACACGAGCACTTTTCCCCTCAACACTTATCCTCAACACTGGCCTGGCGTCTAATGAGGTCAACAATTATCCTCAACACTGGTCTGGCATCTAATGAGGTCAACACTGGCCTGGCATCTAATGAGGTCAACACTGGTCTGGCATCTAATGAGGTCAACATGTACAATATTTCGGTCCCCTAAATTCATCAACCATCAGTCTAGTTTCCGATACCAGTGTCAAATATTCCAGAAATGTTGTCAGATTTTTTTTTATCATCGAATGTGATGACTATATTAACTCTCGTGTGATACCGGCTTTTATAGTCACTCCCTAACTACAAAGAATAAAGGACTATATTACAGGGTACAGCAGATTACAAAAATATACGCATGTTTCATTTAGTTTGCAGAAATAGATAGATAGATAGATAGATAGATAGATAGATAGAGAGAGAGAGAGAGATAGAGAGATAACTTTGATTAATTGATAGATAGATAGTTTGATAGATAGAGAGAGATAGAGAGATAACTTTGATTAATTGATAGATAGATAGCTTGATAGATAGAGAGAGAGAGAGAGATATATAGAGTGATAACTTTGATTAATTGATAGATAGATAGTTTGATAGATAGAGAGAGATAGAGAGATAACTTTGATTAATTGATAGTTAGGCATTTAGTTAATGAGATAAATTGAAAGATAGATACATAGCTAGATTGATAGATACTAAATATATAATTATATATATGAAGGAAAGTCAAAGATACATAGTTAGATATTCAGTTAACGAGATAGATTGACAGATATTTATATAAATAGATAGATACTAGATAGATAGTTATATATACAAAGTAAAGTCAAAGATACACAGTATAAGCGTAGAAGGCGTTACATAAGTCGCTGAAAGTAATAGCGATACAAAAGTTAAAAATACTTGATAACTACAAAGAGTACAGAGAGGGATTAGAGGGTACAGCATATTACAACGATAAAGTACATATTTATCATTTAGTTTGCAGAGATAGATAGATAGATAGTTAGATATTTAGTTAATGAGAAAGTGGAATAAAGTATGATATATTATTACTTACTTGGCAGATATATATATATATATATATATATATATATATATATATATATATATATATAGAGAGAGAGAGAGAGAGAGAGAGAGAGAGAGAGAGAGAGAGAGAGAGAGAGAGAGAGAGAGAGAGAGACTAGTTTGGTAAACATATAGATAGGACATATAAAAATACAAAATAGTAAGACCTTAAGAAAACGGGCGTCTGCAGAAAGCTGATTGGCCCACACAAGGCAGATATCTTTCACACCCAGTCCATCACGTCCATGTGCGAAGAAGGGTTACATAAAAGAGTACAAAGTAATATAGCTATAATAAGACGTACAGTACACTCCTTCCCTAACTACAAAGAGTACACAGAATTACAGGGTACAGGCCATTATAAATACGGTCGTAGCACTTTAGTCATAATTGTTATATATACTTTAACGCTGATGTCATATTCTGTTATGTACCACTCATATAATTATGTGTGATTAGTAGTTAAAGGGATGTATATATATTTATATTAGTAGTATTGTAAGATATATATATATATATATATATATATATATATATATATATATATATATATATATATATATATATATATATATATATATATATTTTTTTTTTTTTTGTGTTTTTTTTTTTTTTGCGCTCTAGACCTCCATCAAGCTTAACCCATTCCGTACCGGAGACGTCCTCTTCATTATATTCTGGTTACAATTAGACGATTTTATTCAGCTTAGGTAAGATACCTAACAATTAATAGGCTACCTTACCTTGATACCTTGTGATGTGTTCGCCACTCTTCTAGCGGCACCGAGGAGCGCGTCGCCCCTCGTTATGGGTGGTGATCTACAGACTATCTTAATGGAAGGATCTGTGGTATTTAAAGGGATTACCATTTAGCTACCACAGATCCTTCCTAAACTGAATAAAATGGTCTCATAGATGACAGAATATGATGAAAAGGACGTCACCGGTACTGAATGGGTTAAGTAAAATACTGATATCGAGAGAGAGAGAGAGAGAGAGAGAGAGAGAGAGAGAGATCGTTCCTTACGAGACGACACCTTAAGTACAAAGGCCGACCTGTGAAGTACCGGTAGAAATTACAAGGGTGTTATAGTGGTACAAAGAGGTGTAGGGGGGGGGGGGGGGGGGGGCATGCTGAGGGTACCCGGGTCTTTAATTAGGGAGAGAGAGGTACAGTTTTCGATACACACACATATATATATAGAGAGAGAGAGAGTAACTTAGAGTTACATAGATACACAGACCACACATACCCCGAGGTCCTTACTAGGCAGCCCGAGAGAGAGAGAGAGAAATGTAGAAAAATACTGATAGATATACAGCTTTAGATACACACACACAGAGGGCGAGATAGATAGATAAATAGAGAGAGAGAGAGAGAGAGAGATAGATAGATAGAGAGAGAGAGAGAGAGAGAGAGAGAGAGAGAGAGAGAGAGAGAGAGAGAGAGAGAGAGAGAGAGAGAGAAAATACACATTTCAAAGCATTACAGTAATACCAAGAGGTGTGTGTGGGGGAGGGGGGGGGGGGCATAGACGGGTTACAGTGGCCTTTAATTCTGCCGAGACACGGGAGAATTATTCATGGAAGATGGTATATATAGAATGGAGAGAGAGAGAGAGAGAGAGAGAGAGAGAGGGGGGAGGGAGGGAGGGAAGCATGGAAAAGGAGAGAGAGGAATTATAGGAGAGCAAGGAGAAAGAGGCAAGGGGAGAGAGAGAGAGAGGAAATGAAGGAACGAATATGGGAGGAAGGAAAAAAAGGAGAATAGGAGGAAGAGAGGAAAGAAGAGAGAAGAACGGGGAAGGAAGGAAGGAACGAATAAGGGAGGAAAGATAGAAGGAAGGATGGAATGGAAGTACGGAGGAGAGGAAGTGATGAAATTAAAATGTAAAACTTGCAAACTAAACAAACCAAAATTGGGACAAGGACAATATAAAGTCCTAACACATAGTCCGTGGCCGGTCCTGGTTCGTCAACGAATACAAGTAAAGGAAGGAAGAATTTGTGAGAGGGAGAGAAGGATAAAGCAGAGAAGAGGTACATAATTACAAAGTGTTATGCAGTGGTACAAAAGAGGGGGAGGGGGGGGGGGTTTGGTCTTTAATTCTGGCGAGAAAAGTGGGAATTATTCATGACAGGAAGATTGTAAACAGAGAGAGAGAGAGAGTGTGTGTGAGTGTGTGAGTGTGAGAGAGAGAGATAGAGAGAGAGTGTGTGTGTGTGTGTGTGTGAGAGAGAGAGAGAGAGAGAGAGAGAGAGAGAGAGAGAGAGAAGGATGGAAAGGAAGGAAGGAAAGAAGATAAGATGAGAGGGAGTAAGATAGAGATATTTGAAAGAAAAAGGATGGGAGACAGAGAGAGAGAGGAAGAATAAATGAAGACAAGATGGACTGACGGTAAGGAGGGAAAGAAGGTAATAATAATAATACTAATAATATAATATTTTGCATGTAATCAATGTTGAACATTTAATTTAAGGGGAGATATCCACTTGAGGGATTTTTTTCTTGACCCCTTTCTCCCTCATGTTTAGCCCCATTGCTTTTCTAATTTTAAAACGTTCGCCCCATTATTTTAACGATTTTAAGAACTTTCGACCCATTTCTGTCAATTTTAAGACCTTTCGTGCCATTTAGGTGTCGATTTTATCCTGGCGAGCGATAGCGAGCCTGTTATTTAAGAGGAACCGGCTTTCAGCCGGGACATTTTTCTACCGAAAAATGTACAAATTTATCTTGAAAGGGACTCAAGGGGGTGTAATTTTAAGCTTGATGGAGGTCTAGGGAACAAACTAAATACCTCCCCTTAAGTAACGTGTGTGAAATAGGTATGATCGAATATGCAATGTAATATGTGACCTTCAGAACATATCCTTATATTGGACATATTTCAGTTCAGTATTGGAACCAATTGCCTTGATGGAGAAACTTTATTCGTGACCATCCCATCGCCAATCAGGGCAGCTTTTGTTCATGTTTGTATGCAGGGGACAACAGGAATCCAAATTGAATGTGTGTTGGAGTCAAAATGTCTGGACTCACGAAGCTTGAAGCAGTTTAAGGGGGGAAGGTTTACTTTTTGGGCGATTTTTGCATGTATTCATTATTTTTCTAGTTTCCTCCTTAGACCTCCATCAAATAATAAAAAAAAAACAACACATCCATTAGATCCCCCTTCTAGATTGATTTGTACATTTTTCGGTACAAAAATGTTCCGGCCGAAGGCCGGTTCTTCCAACATTACATGCTCACTATCGTTCGCCAGGGAAAAAATCGACACTTAAATAGCACGAAAGGTCTAAATATTGACGAAGAAATGGGGCGATAGGTCTTAAAATCGACTAACTAATGGGGCAAACATCTTAACATCTGAAAACTAATGGGGCTAATCATGAGGGAGAAAGTGGTCCAGAAAACCGGCCCCATCCCCCCTTATAAGTCATACGATGAGGGAAAGATAGATTGAGGGCGAGAGTTCCAGAATTTACTTGTTGAGTGGAAGAAAGACGGGGACAATCGGTTCACTCTATTCACTCTAACTGTCTTGATAGCGTAATGCAGAAGTGCGCGGAATATTTCGATGTGAGTATCCTAGGTTCGAGTCCTTGGAGTGCCACATGTATTTGTTGATTTCATTAATTGAGTTTAGAGGTGAAGTTGGTTGGTGGGAAAAACATATTAATACATAGTCAGATTTCGAGGATAGGTTCGAAGGCTGAACATTCTATCCCCTGTTAACCCTTTCAAGCTCCAATACGCGTTTCTGTTCTGTGTCTGGCTACTATTAGACAATTGTATTCAGATTAGTAACGGTATATGGAAGTCAGAGGGTTGATGGAGATAGTATTTACCCTATTAACACCCACAGATACTTCCTAAGCTGCATAACATCGTCTAATGATAGCCAAAATAAACTGCTAAAACGCGTCGGAGCTTCAAAGGGTTAACAACAAGAACAACAACTACACTATATATAGTTTGTTTATTTTCAGTTGGCGGTAAATTGCAAAGTACCCACTAAGATTTCTCAATTATTTTGATAATTCTGTAACGAAATCTGTTCTTAAGGGGAGGTTTTTAGTTGATTCCTTAGACTTCCATCAAGCTTAAAATTACTCCCCCTTGACCCCCTTTCAAGATAAATTTGTACATTTTTCGGTAGAAAAATGTCCACCGAAAAATGTCCCGGCCGAAGGCCGGTTCCCCTTAAATTACAGGCTCGCTATCGCTCGCCAGGAAAAAATCGACACCTAAATTGCACGAATGGTCTTAAAATTGACAGAAATGGGGCGAGGGTTCTTAAAATCGCCAAACTAATGGGGCAAGCGTCTTTAAATCTCACAAGGAATGGGGCTAAACATGAGGGAGAAAGAGGTTCAGAAAGAAATCCTCCCGGTGGAAATGTCCCCTTAATTATAATAAAGCTTGCCATTAATAAGATACAGAGACAGAGTAGTTTTATAGTTGATCATTAATTATAATTATCGAGTAATCAGCTGGTAAGGAAGGCAGGCATTTTACCATCGGCTGAAAACAGACTTATAGATTGTTTGTTTATATCGGTACCCTATTAAGGGGAGGTTTTTAGTGTGTTTCCTAGACCTCCATCAAGCTTGAAATTACACCCCCTTGACCCCCTTTCAAGATAAATTTGTAAATTTTTCGGTAGAAAAATGTCCCGGCCGAAGGCCGGTTCCTCTTAAATTACAGGCTCGCTATCGCTCGCCAGGATAAAATCGATCCCTACATGGCACGAAAGGTCTTAAAATTGACAGAAATGGGTCGAAAGTTCTTAAAATCGTCAAAATAATGGGGCGAACGTCTTAAAATTACAAAAAGCAATGGGGCTAAACATGAGGGAGAAGGGAGTCAAGACAAAAATCCCTCAAGTGGAAACCTCCCCTTAATAACAGGCGATATATAAGACGGAGGCTATTGTAAATAACCTGTCGTAACTCTCCCCCAAGACGGCCTTCCTTAGCAACACTACTACTACCGGTATACCTCCAGTGTGACCTCCAGTGTGACCTGTATAATGAGACCACCGACCATGGGAGAGTATAACCTGTATCTAACGGGTACCTGAACAAATTAGGGGGCAGATACTCAAACA
>CM064492.1:83374685-83389685 GCA_032716605.1 Paralithodes platypus | reverse complement strand
GCGACTCATGAATTCTAAACTAACCCTTATAACTACGACAGATCCTTCCTAAGCTGCATAAAAGCGTCTAAATATATCTAGAATTAATGGAAAAGACGTCAGACGCATGGACAGATTTTTCTTTCTTTTTTCACTCCCAACACCAAACACCTCCCGACGAAATTAATGAAAACATGTGATCCTACCGGGATTCGAACCTGGGTTACCACATGCAGATCTTAAATATTCTAACCATTACACCATCAAAAAAGTTAATATGTTAATTGTACTCATTTGTGAAACCTTTATTTGTTTATATTGACAAACTTATAATTATAGATATAGAGTTATGAATATCAGGCAAAGAGATTGATATACATAGAGAGAGTGTGTGTGTGTTGTGGGCAAGTAGGTGTCATGCTTTGTATGCCTGTCTTGTGAGTCTGTGTGTATGTGCTTTGTGCGTGTGTAGGCGTCTGAGTGTGTGTGTGTCGAGCTATGTGTGTGTGTGTGTGTGTGTGTGTGTGTGTGTGTGTGTGTGTGTGTGTGTGTGTGTGGTTTGAGCGTATAATTGTGCTGGAGTTTTTGTTTACTACTCCCCGTTTTCTGTGAGCCTGGGCAACTAAGGTAAAGATGCCAGATGTCGCCACGTCTTCTTGTTGTTGTGTGCTAATGTGGCCCATATCAGCATTCTAACCTTTACCTTTTACCCTTCACTTTCCCTCTTGTTTAAGGGAGCCCACCTCGCTTTTTTTTTTTATCTTTCTCTCCCTCTCTCTTTGGCTTTAATCCATTCGGCCTCATTCAGCCTATTGTATTAAGACGTTTACCCCCATCCAGGTGTCAATTTTTTCCTGACGAGCGGTAGCGAGCCAGCATATATATATTTCTGTTTTGACAGCAAGCTAAATTTGTACATTTTTCGATTGAAAAATGTCTCCGGCGAAGCTGGATTTCTTCATACAATGCTGGCTCGCTATCGCTCGCCAGGAAGAAATCGACACCTGGATGGGGATAAACGTAATAAAACAGTTGGCTGAATAGGGCTGAATGGGGCCTAATGGATACAAGCCAGAGAAAGAGAGAACATGAGAGAAAGATAAAAAAAAGCATGTGAACCCCCTTAATAAGATGTGGTATGGTAGGGTATCATATAGCCTTATAATAGCCCGGACTCTTGATATATATATATATATATACACAACTATAACCTGTTCCAAGTAGGTGGGCCAGGCATCCTGAACAACCCTATAACCTCGGTAACTCTATAAAGGGCTGGAGCAAATGGGCTGTACTTGGCCACACCTATTCCCTGCGGCTGACTAACTCTTCTCAAATGGTAGACAAAGTAACTCGATGGCTCTGTAGTCGGTTAAGGGGGTCACCGGCGTTTTGTTTATCTTTCTCTCCTTTTCTCTCTTTCCCTGGCTTGTATCCATTCGTTTAAGGGGAGATGGTTCACTTTTTGGTTGATTTTTGCATGTATTCATTATTTTTTCTAGTTTCCTCCCTAGTACTCCATCAAATTTAAAAAAAAATCAATTAGATCCCCCTACTAGATTAATTTGTACATTTTTCGGTAGGAAAATGTTCCGGCCGAAGGCTGGTTCTGCCAACATTACAGGCTCACTATCGTTCGCCAGAGAAAAAATCGACACCTAAATAGCACGAGAGGTCTAAATATTGACGAAGAAATGGGGAAAAAGGTCTTAAAATCGACTAACTAATGTGGCAAACATCTTAACATCTAAAAACTAATGGGGCTAAACATGAGGAAGAAAGTGGACCAGAAAACCGGCCCAGTAATAGAGTTTAGTGTGCAAGAGTTTTGGCCTACTTACTTGGAACGGGGTATAGCTATAAGATCAGGTGTTGTGTATAAAACCGGTATCACACGAGAGCTTTTATACTCAACATTTTGTTGGCAACATTTCTGGAATATTTTGCAACGGTATCGGACACGAGACTGACAATAGATGAATTTACGTAACCGAAATATTATATAGGTTGACCTCATAAGCTGCCAGACCAGTGTTGAGGGAAAAAGCGCTCGTGTGATACCGGCTTAAGTTCTGACGTTGTGATAGGTGGGATGTTGTTTAGTTTATATACAATACGTATGAACATGTGTTTTATTTGTTTATGTTTACCAGTTTAATACTTGTTTTTATGGTCTTCACTCACACTCACTCTAACTCGCACTGTCTGTCTCTCTCATACTCACACGCACTCACTCTCTCTCTCTCTCGTTGCTATCTCTATTATAATTAGTCCTGGCCACCTCGCAGGCATTGTAAGATCTATGTGGCCAGTGTATATATGTACATCTATGTAAATAGCTCTCTCCATCACACACACACTATCTCTCTCTCTCCCTCACGCTCTCTCTCTCCCATCTCTCTCTCTCTCTCCCATCTCTCTCTCTCTCTCCCCATCTCTCTCTCTCTCTCCCCATCTCTCTCTCTCTCTCTCTCTCTCTCTCTCTCTCTCTCTCTCTCTCTCTCTCTCTCTCTCTCTCTCTCTCTCTCTCTCTCTCTCTCTCTCTCTCTCTCTCTCTCTCTCTCTCTCTCTCTCTCTCTCCCTCCCTCCCTCCCCCCCCCCCCCCCATCTCTCTCAGGTTGTCAAGTCACGAACTCAGATTTTTCCAGTAGTCGGCCAATTTAACCTGTGAATCTCTTGATAGATCGTCTGGGGAAAGATGACGGCTGGGTTGACAGACAGACGGGTTGATAGGTAGGTAGGTGACAGGCAGACAGAGATTCGAGGATGGTCTTATTTAGTCGTATATGTGTATTGTAAATTGTGGTTATTTATGTATGTTTGTATGTTGTTTATTGTGTCAACCATCATTGTCATTTCTTTTAGCACACACACACACACACAAATGTATATACATTATATATATATATATATATATACCGGGTATAATTATATATATATATATATATATATATATATATATATATATATATATATATATAATATAATTATACAGTATATGCTAAATAAAGATACACAGATGGTTGATGAAAGTAAAAATGTATAGGTAAGACACAGATCTAGAGTATTAATTTAAAATGTGTATACACATATAGCAAATTAAACTCTAACCGTACATACAATGACATAAAATATATAAGTAAATAAAAGATAAATAAATAAATGAATAAATAATATAAAAATAAAATAAAAATCATCAGCAACAATGTCAGTGAAAGGAAGTGCCACTGATGACCTCAACAGCAATACAGTGACCGTCTGGAAGAGTCATTATATAGCTCTAGTTCTGTCTGTCTGTCTGTCTGTCTGTCTGCCTGTTTATCTGTCTATCTATCTATCTATCTATCTAGTTAGTTATCTGTCTTTCTGTCTGTCTATCTCTTACCTCGACAGCAATAATACAGTGACCGTCTGGAGGAGTCATTATACATAATTATCTAGTTCTGTCTGTGTGTCTGCCTGTCTGTCTGTCTATCTCACTCTCTGTTTATCTATGTATTTGTCTGTCTTTCTATCTATTTATTTGTCTGTCTTTGGGTTTGTCTATCTATGACCTCGACAGAAATACTACAGTTACCGTCTGGGGGAGTCCTTATATATCTCTGTCTGTCTGTCTGTCTGTTTCTTTATCTGTATGTCTGGCTGGCTGTCTGTCTGTTTATCTATCTATCTATCTATTTATGACCTCAACATAAATACAGTGACCATCTGGAGAATTCATTATAGACCTCTCCTCTCTCTCTCTCTCTCTCTCTCTCTCTCTCTCTCTCTCTCTCTCTCTCTCTCTCTCTCTCTCTCTCTCTCTCTCTCTCTCTTCCCAGCACAATAACCCCCCCCCTTCCCTCCATAATTCATCTACCCCCCCCCCCCACCCCCACCCCTCTATAGAAACAGCTACACCCTCTATCTATCTATCTATCTGACCGTGCTCCCCATTCTCCTCCTCCCCCCCCCCCCCCCCCCCTTGATCTTTCCTCAGGTGGGGGGGGGGGGGGGGGATCTATTTATGGGAACCTATATTGTGGGTTTGGGCTGTCTCCTTGTGTTGTCACTATTATATTTCGGGATCCTCCATGTTTGATTTATGATATATAATTTATTGTATTTATATATTAGTACCTGTCTGACTGTTTTTGTGTGTGTCTATATATTGTTCTGGTTACTAATTTGTATTGTCACCTGTCTTGTCTGTTTATGTGTATGTTTTTGGTCCATTATATATATATATACTGTATATACAGTATATATATATATATATATATATATATATATATATATATATCTAATATTTGTGTATGTTTTGTATAATAAATATGTATTTTATAATTACTCAAACTTCCCAAATTGACTAATTCCTTGAACGTGACGATAGTGCGTTGTTATGCGTGCGATTAGTTTGCTTGGGAAACAGATTAACTTGCTCATGTAGTGATATACGCCCTATGTGGTGGTTTGGTGTTCTTTTATTTCAAAATTTCATTTGATTAAAGCGTTATTTCCACATAGCGATTTTGATAAGTTTTTTGCCTTTATATTGTGTCGTCCCTGTTTTGGTCTGTTTGTTTATTTTGCAAGTTCTACATTATAATAACAACTGCCTTCATTAATATTTTTACTGCATCTATGTATGTATGTATGTATGTATGTATGTATGTATGTGTGTGTGTATGTATGTATGTATGTATGTGTACACCTTTATGCTCATAGACCTGGCTTGCATAAATCATCATCTACTGTATGCGTACTTGAATATCATTGTGTCTATCATTCCATTACACACACAGACACGCTCGCTCGCTCGCTCTCTCTCTCTCTCTCTCTCTCTCTCTCTCTCTCTCTCTCTCTCTCTCTCTCTCTCTCTCTCTCTCTCTCTCTCTCTCTCTCTCTCTCTCTCTCTCTCTCTCTCTCTCTCTCTCTCTGTCAGTGGCGGCGTGAACATAGATATAAAGAGTGACAGGTTCAAAGGAAGGTGGGGGGGGATGTTGGAAGAGAGAGAGAGAGAGAGAGAGAGAGAATGAGAGTGAGTGTGAGGTATGAGGGAGGGAGAGAGAGAGAGAAGGGGGTACCAGGGAAGGATAAATAGAGAAGGAGGGAGGGGGTAGAAGAGATAAGGGAAGGGGAGGTAGGTAGGTAGGTAGATAGGTAGATAGGTAGACAAGGAAAGAACTTTTGGTAGGAAGGTTAGAAGGAGTGAGGAGATTGGTTAGTAGATAGGTAGGTAGGTTAGTAAGTATGCATCTACAGTACATTAGTTATTAGAGAGATTGTTAGGTTAGTAATTAGGCATGGAGGTAGATTGGTAGTGATATTTGCAGGTAGGTAGACAGGTTAGTAGGTAGGTAGGTAGGTTGATAGTTTAGTATGTAAGTTGATAGATGGGTAGGTAGGTTAGTAAGTATGCATCTACAGTCAATTAGTTATCAAGGAGATTGTATGCAGTTATTAAGTAGGTAGGTAGGTAGACTGGCCAGTAGATAGATAGGTTAGTAGGTAGGTAGATTGGTTAATAGGTAGGTAGGTAGGTGGGTAGGTCGGTCAGTGAAGGGGGTAGATGGGGCGGGGGGGGGGGGAGAGGCGGATCCATAAACTTATAAATTGAGTTAGAGGGAAAGAGGATGGAGGCATTTATATGAATTAAGAGAGAGAGAGAAAGAGTGTGTGTGTGTGTGTGATATATATATATATATATATATATATATATATATATATATATATATATATATATAGAGAGAGAGAGAGAGAGCAGTAAAATCGTAATCATATCATAAGGGGTGCCTATTGCCAATTATATAATTATTCTCTCTCTCTCTCTCTCTCTTTCTCTCTCTATCATTCTCACTCACTCACATTCTCACTCACTCTCACTCACTCTCACTCTCACTCAATCAAATGCATCAAGGATTATTGCGTATATATATTACTATGACGTTACTCTCTTATTATTGCGTATATATATATTACTATGACGTTACTCTCTTATTATTGCGTATATATATATTACTATGACGTTACTCTCTTATTATTGCGTATATATATATTACTATGACGTTACTCTCTTATTATTGCGTATATATATATTACTATGACGTTACTCTCTTATTATTGCGTATATATATATTACTATGACGTTACTCTCTTATTATTGCGTATATATATATTACTATGACGTTACTCTCTTATTATTGCGTATATATATATTACTATGACGTTACTCTCTTATTATTGCGTATATATATATTACTATGACGTTACTCTCTTATTATTGCGTATATATATTACTATGACGTTACTATCTTTTTCCCAGATATACAAAAGATCAATTATAACTGTGTTATGTTACTAACCCATCTGTCCCCTACTAACTTCCTAACCCTGCTACGGACATTAGTTCTAGGGCAGTAGTTCCCTTTCCAATTTTCCCTTACCCACTCCAAGCCACTGTTTGGACACTTCATCCTCAGTGTTTTGGAAGACAAACAGCCTAGAGGGGGTCACTAGATATGTTGTTGCTTGATTTCCTTTGTACTCCTTTGTACTCATACATACATCAATCAACCCATCAATTTGTTCATTTGCTGGGGTCTATTTTATAATGAAACATGAAATTGGCTTGGTATGTAAATCGTGACTGTTTTTTGTGTGTGTGTGTGTGTGTGTGAGAGAGAGAGAGAGAGAGAGAGAGAGAGAGAGAGTGTATGTGTGTGAGTGAGTGAGTGAATGAGTAAGTGAGTGAGTGTGTGTGTGTGTGTGTGTGTATTTGAGAGACTTAATGTGTGTGTGTGTGTGTGTGTGTGTGTGTGTGTGAGAGAGAGAGAGAGAGAGTAAATCAAAGCTACAAGCATCAACAATCGCAATCAATCATTTCCCGTTAAGAGAGGGTGAGCGTGTGTGTGTTTGTTTGTAGTGTCTCTGTGTGTGAGTGTGTGTGTGTGTATATATACCGTATATGTGTGAAAGAGAGAGAGAGAGAGAGAGAGAGAGAGAGAGAGAGAGAGAGAGAGAGAGAGAGAGAGAGAGAGAGAGAGAGAGAGAGAATAAAAAGAGTTATATGATTTGATACTTTTATTATGCAACAAAGGAAGCATCACAAAGGCACACACACACGAGAGAGAGAGAGATTTACATAGATACACTGGCCACACAGACCTAACGATCCAAACGAGGTGGTCAGGACTTAATTCTAGTAGAGATGGCATATCCAATAGAAAAGGGAAGTTCAAGGAAAGGATAGACAAGAAGAAGAAAAAGAAGAAGAGAGAGAGAGAGAGAGAGAGAGAGAGAGAGAGAGAGAGAGCAATACAGTCTAGTGAAAGTGAGAGGGGAGAGAAAGAGAGCCAAAAATAAATAAATAGAGAAAAAAGAAAAGAAAAAATAGGACAAAAATATATAGGGGTCCAAGAGGGGAGAGGAAGAATAATAAAAGTTGCAAGAAAAAATCCGTCCCTGAATAAAAAGAGAATAAAAGAGACAATTTGCAATCAAAGCAATCCTGTAAGAAATGTGGCTCTCGGATTTCTTAATTGTGTAAATAGACAGAGGATATATATATATATATATACAGTATGTTGTGGATATATATTTTAGGAATTATTGTACTACAGTAAATATAGTGTAGTTGGGTATATATTATATGAAGCAGTTCGATAACAAATATACATCGTTATATATATAGCATATAACAGTTGGTTGGATAATATGGTGATGGATAAATATGCATTAAATACCAGTCGGGTTACGGGTAGATAATTTATAAAAATCCATAAAAAAATACCTGTCAATATTTTATGTATAAATATATACAGTATACATAGAAGGTAGCAGACATAGAGACATAATACATTCATGATAACAGCATACATAATCAACGCATATCTATACATTCCATAATATATTCATAGTAACAGCATACATAATCAACGCATATCTATACATTCCATAATATATTCATAGTAACAGCATACATAATCAACGCATATCTATACAGTCCATAATATATTCATAGTAACAGCATACATAATCAACGCATATCTATACAGTCCATAATATATTCATAGTAACAGCATATATATAATCAATGCATATCTATACATTCCGCTCCCCAGGTGAAGGTATTGAGGGATAAGCCTTTACAAATAGTAATGTCACCACATAAACATATCATTGAACATTTCGGCCCTCACACACCAGTTCGGCTCCATCCAGCCATAACATATTATGAACCGAACTAGAAAGGCTCGCGGAAAGCATTACCGAGCCCACTACACTACGCAAGAATGGCTTAAGGGGGTACTGCTTGGTTTTTGGTCTATATATGTATATATTTTATATATTTTTTTAGTTTCCTCGATAGACCTCCATCAAGCTTAAAAAAAAACACCTAGACTCACCTTCAAGATAAATTTGTGCATTTTTCGATGGAAACATGTTCCGGCCGAGGCCGGTTCCTCCTAAAATTACAGGCTCGCTATCGCTCGCCAGGAAAAAATCGACATCTAAATGGCACGAAAGGTCTTGAAATTGACAACGAAATGGGGCGAAAGGTATTAAAATCGCCTAACTAATGGAAGGAACGTCATAAAATCTAAAAAACTAATATGCTAAACACGAAAGAGAAGGGGGTCCATAAAAAGCGAGTAGTACCCTCTTAAAAATAGAGGACCAGGTGTTTCCAAGCTGGTTGAGTTACCCGGGGAACCGAATGTGGCCCGCTGAGCCGAAAGTGTCGCTAAAAAGGGCGCCAAGGAAGGGGGAGGATGGCGTGGGGCTGCGTATTTTAGAGAAACTGGACAGTGTTCGCCATTTTGGTTTGACGTTTACGCTTTTAGGTCCAGTTTTGGGGTCTATTTCGAGGGATAATGTCGGTATTTTTAAACATCAGCCATTTCGGAGACACTATAATTTTGTCTAGGAGTTTGAATTATGGGATTTGCGGCAAAATTCTTAAACATTACCATGGTTAAGTCCTACGCATCGAAAATAGAAACTAGTAAAAACAAAATCTCACTCCATTACAAACTTGAGATCCTATAATTATATTACTTATTATAGGATCTCTTATTACAAATTAGTTCATTTCTAGTTTTCCCTCACAAATCAACGCTCAGTCTCTTAATTTAATGTTCGTTCAAAAGAACGCCCTTCCCACAAGTCTAAGAATATGGCCGATAGTCTGTAAAAGTGATTTTGGGCTAGTCTCCCCAATATGGCGGCGGTGTCCAGGTGCCGCTACTTAAGGAGGGTCAGTGTCGTTTCCGATGGGCTTAGTGTGTGGTCGATAAGCTGGACACGTAGAGGTATACATGGGTGCACATAGGTATACACAGAGGTATACATGGAGACACATTACAGGTATACATGGGTGCACATAGGTATACACATTACAGGTATACATGGAGACACAGAGGTATACATGGGTGTACATAGGTATATTAATTACAGGTATACATGGATACACATTAGAGGTATACATGGATACACATAGGTATACACATTAGAGGTATACATGTGAGGTAGGCTATACAAGAAAGATACACAAGGGTTATACATGGATATTCATAAAACAGGTTCAAATGAGAGGTCTTTTAGGATTCAAGAAGTAATGCATTAGATGAATACATGGCCATATTAACATTATGTAGAAGCATACATAAGAACGTTGCCAATAGGTGCCTATGGATATAATATAGTATGTATGATGTATATAATATGCAGTATAATATTATACATGAAAGGTGAATTGAAGGAGTATATATATATATATAATGTACAGTACACGCATTCATACATATTGACGTGTGTGAGGTGTAAATAAGATGTAAATATACACAGCGACCGATAACAGTGTATTGGATGGCTATATATCACTCAGTACACACACTCATATAGATGTACATTGATTCGTGTACACAGGAGACGCACACTCAGGCATTCACACACACACACATAAGCATCCACACACACACACACTAAAACACTCACACGCACACGCACACACACACACTCACTCTCTTACTCTCACTATCTCTCCCATACACACTCACACACTAAACAATCCATACACACACACACACACACACACACACACACACACACACACACACACACACACACACACACACACACACACACACACACACACACACACACACACACACACACACACACACACACACACACACACACACACACACACACACACACACACCCACACCCACACACACACACACACACACACACACACTACTATAACTACCATCATTACCACATTCTCTTATACCGTTACTATTGTTATTATAATTGGGACCTACCACAACACACACACACACACACACACACACACACACACACACACACACACACACACACACACACTAACACTACTATAACTACCATCATTACCACATTCTCTTATACCGTTACTATTGTTATTATAATTGGGACCTACCACAACACACACACACACACACACACACCCACACACACACACACACACACACACACACTACTATAACTACCATCATTACCACATTCTCTTATACCGTTACTATTGTTATTATAAAGTTGGGGGAGACCTACCAACCAACAGCAATGATTGAACTGGCGGTATTATGATTTTAGGGTTGTTCGTTATTTATCACAACTATTACTATCAGCATCACTTGAATGGTTTGTGTTTAATTGGCATCCTTATTAAATACCATTACTACCATGTCAGAATAGTTAAATACCCTAAAAATATCCTAAACTACCACAACTACCTCCACTATACACCACAACTACCACCATTATTGTCTTCGTCCTGACCATTAGCAGCCACAACTACCACCCTCACCTACCACCATTACCTCCTCCGCCCTGGCCACAAGCTACCACAACTACCACCATCAATATCCACCACCATTACCATCAATATTGGTGGAGGTGCTACAACCATTCCGACTCTCCCTTTCTACCACAACTACAAACATTTTCTTTCGCCCGCCGCCACTACCACAATCGACTACCACATTACCGTCAGACTTAACTACCGCCTTCACTGCCTACCACAATCACTGCCACCACTACCACCGTCACCACTGCCACTATCACCAATATCCCCATCACCACTGCTACCATAACCAAAACCACTACCACCATCACCAATATCCCCATCACCACTACCACAATCACCACTGCTACCATAACCAAAACCACTACCACCATCACCACTACTATCACCATCACCAATATCCCCATCACCACTGCTACCATAACCAAAACCACTACCACCATCACCACTATTATCACCATCACCAATATCCCCATCACCACTGCTACCATAACCAAAACCACTACCACCATCACCACTATTATCACCATCACCAATATCCCCATCACCACTACCACAATCACCACTGCTACCATAACCAAAACCACTACCACCATCACCACTACTATCACCATCACCAATATCCCCATCACCACTACCACAATCACCACTGCTACCATAATCAAAACCACTACCACTACCACTACTATCACCATTACTAACATTCCCTCCACTATCACCACCACCACTACCACAACTACCACTACCACCACCACTAATACTACCACTATTATCATTACCACCAATACTATATAAAACAAAGGTAGCGCCAACGAACTTGACAATCATCTTGATCCTTGACCTCTCTAACTCTAATGACCTAGAGCAATCTGCCTAGAAATATCCACACCTATTTCCTGGTGGACTCTTCCCAAATGATAGAAATATCAGCCCGATTGCTTTTATTCATTTCGAGTTATAAGAAATTAAAGGGTCAAGGATATTGTCAAATTCGCTGGCGTTACCTATACCATCACCACCACCACAACTACTACCACTACAACTACTACCACCACTACCACCACAACTACTACCACCACAACTACTACCACTACAACTACTACCACTACCACCACAACTACTACCACCACTACCACCACAACTACTACCACTACTACCACCACAACTACTACCACCACTACCACCACAACTACTACCACCACTACCACCACAACTACTACCACCAACTTACCACACACAACTTACTACCAATACACTACTACTACCACAACTACTACCACCACTACCACCACAACTACTACCACCACTACCACCACAACTACTACCACCACTACCACCACAACTACTACCACCACAACTACTACCACCACTACCACCACAACTACTACCACCACAAACCTACCACAACTAATACCACCACTACCAACCCACAAACTACTACACACTATCCACACAAATACTACCACTACTAATACCACCACCACACTACTACCACCACTACTCACCACAACTACTCCCAAACACTACAACCAAAACATACTACCAATACTACCAACCAAACACTACTACCACCACTACCCAACCACAACTACTAACACCCCACAACTAATTACCAACCACTATAGCCACCACAACTACTACCACCACTTACCACCAACCAACTACTATCACCACCAGAACTACCACACACAAGGACCACCACAACTACTACCACCACTACCACCACAACTACCACCACAACTACTACCACCACTACCACCACAACTACTACCACCACTACCACCACAAATACCACCAAAACTACCACCACAACTACATACCCACCACTAACCACCACAAAAACTCATACTACCACCACTACCACCACCACCACTATTTGCACCATCACCACCACCACCACCACAACAACCACATCAAAGGCTACCACACCTACCATTCTATCGTTTTCCTGTACCATTCATCTCCATGCTCTCACGCCACAGAGAGAGAGAGAGAGAGAGAGAGAGAGAGAGAGAGAGAGAGAGAGAGAGAGACAGAGAGAGAGAGAGAGAGAGAGAGTTGGTTTATTGTTACTTTTATATGTTGTAGATGGGAGAGAGAGAGAGAGAGTTGGTTCATTATTACTTATATAAATGCTGTTGGTACCCTTTTGTAATTTGTTGAAAGCAGGCGTAGTTTTTTGTCAGCACCAAGATGAGTTTGTTGCTTGTTTTTGTTTGTTTCTCGGTATTCACATGTTTTTTTCTTCTGGGATATAGCAGGCGGTTACCGTCTCCCCCTGAGCAAGGGAGATGGGTAATGGTATCTGGTTGAATAATCTAAGAATGATATGTTGTTGCAAAGGAGAATTGGCTGAGAGAGAGAGAGAGAGAGAGAGAGAGAGGCAGGGGAGATGAGAGAGGAGAGACGGGGGCGAGAGATGGCGGGAGAGAGAGAGAGAGAGAGAGAGAGAGAGGACAGGTGGTTAAAAGGCTAGACATGGGAAGTGAGCAATAGGGGATGTGGGAGGGTGGGTGGGTGGGTAAGGAGGATGGGAGGGTGGGGGTAGGTGGTGGTGGGAGGGTAGGTAGGTAGTTGGTGGGATAGGATAGGATAGGTATGGGTTATATAAAGGTCATAAAGGTTATATAAATGGGAAAGGATAGAGAAAGTCAAAGGGGCCTCTCACACATACTATCTATCTATATAGCTACCTATTTATCTATATCTATCTACAGTATTGGACCTGTTTATGATTTACTATGGTATGGTCCTATCTCTCTATCTATTTATACCTTATCTATGTATGTTTGAATAAATGTATATATCTATCTGTATATTTAACATTAATTATATATATTGTTTTTAAATTCATTTTGCACATTAACTTAATTAAGTTGATAATCGAGAATTAAGAAAGCACTAGCTCTATAATGATGTAGTGCAAACTCATCTCTCTCTCTCTCTCTCTCTCTCTCTCTCTCTCTCTCTCTCTCTTCATATAAACATATGTGTATAATATAGTTTTGATGTGCACAGTCCATACCAAACAAACTCTCACTCTCACTCACTTTCACACACACACACACACACACACACACACACACACACACACACACACACACACACACACACACACACACACACACCTACGTCACCAATATTCGTGATCGTCCGTCCTCAACACAACCTTAAGTTAAGGCACCTTTCGTGACGCCGTAAATCCGTAGCCACAAACACGTCACTAACACAAGGTACGGTGGCCCAAATAAGTCATGTCCCGGCACCAAGTATATTCCGATCAATAATTGGTATCATCACTTAAGGGGGGGGGGGGGGTCACCGGTTTTTTTTATTTTGTTTTTCTTTCTCTCCTTTTCTCTCTGTCCCTGGCTTGTATCCATTCGGCCCCATTCAGCCAACTGTTTTAAGACGTTTCGCCCCATCACAGGTTGTCGATTTCATACTGGACGAAAGCGAGAGCGAGCCTGCATTGTATGGAGAAATTCGGCTTCGCCGGAGACGTTTTTCTATTGAAAAATGTACAAATTTAGCTTGCTGTCAAAACAAAGATATATATATGCTGGCTCGCTACCGCTCGCCAGGAAAATATTGACACCTGGATGGGGGTAAAAGTCTTAAAACAATAGGCTGAATGGGGCCGAATAGATACAAGCCAAAGAGAGAGGGAGAGAAGGAGACAAAAAAAGTAGGTGACCCCCCTTTAAAGTGGGGAAAAATGGAGCGAAGGGTCTTAAAATCTCTCGTTTATACATCGCCTTCACACGCTATTATAACCAATGAACGCCCAACTGTTGTGAGTTTAGTCCTCGGGTAGCCAGTCAGTTTATATACCACGGTGAATTATTGACTCACTAAACGTATCCAATGACACACATAACACAAAGGGGGTTCGGAGTGTACGTTTAAATGTTTGATTAACCCCTTCACCACCATTAAGTAATTGTCATCCTATTCTGGTTACCATTAGACGATCTTCTTTAGTGTATGATCTACCTATGTGACTTAAGGGGGGTGACCTGCTTTTTGTTATTTCTGTCCTTTTCTCTCTTTCTCTGGCTTGTATCCATTCGGCCCCATTCAGCCAACTATTATAAGACGTTTATCCCCATTTAGGTGTCGATTTCTTCCTGACGATGCGATAGCGAGGCCAGCAATTATATGAAGAAATCCGGCTTCGCCGGAGAAATTTT
>CM064492.1:83339539-83374585 GCA_032716605.1 Paralithodes platypus | reverse complement strand
CTCTCACTCTTACTCACTCTCTCTCTATCTCTCACTCACTCCCTCACACACACTCTCTCTCGCTCTCTCTCTCTCTCTCTGTATTAATTATATATATATATATGTGTATATATATATATATATATATATATATATATATACATACATACAGTATATACTGTATATACAGTATATATACTACAATATATATATACTACAATATATATATCATATTCCCCCTCTCTCCCCCTTCTCTATCTCTCTCTCTTACTCACTCTCTCTCTATCTCTCACTCACTCCCTCTCACACACACTCTCTCTCGCTCTCTCTCTCTCTCTCTGTATATATATATATATATATATACATACAGTATATTCTGTATATACAGTATATATACTACAATATATATATACTACAATATATATATCATATTCCCCCTCTCTCCCCCTTCTCTATCTCTCACTCTTACTCACTCTCTCTCTATCTCTCACTCACTCTCTCTATCTCTCACTCACTCCCTCACACACACACACTCTCTCTCTCTCTCTCTCTCTCTCTCTCTCTCTCTCTCTCTCTCTCTCTCTCTCTCCACTCCCGTGAGCAGCCAGCCAGGTGAGAGGAAACAATATGATTGATTGTGTTGGGGCAAGAACCACAGCCATTGGAAAAGAAGCGAAGGTTTTGGGGGGAGTACAAAGGAAATCAAGCAACAACAGGTCTAGTGACCCTTCTAGGCTGCTTGTCCTCCAAAACACTGAGGATCAAAGTGTCCAAACAGTGGTTTAGAGTGGGTAAGGGAACATTGGAAAGGGAACTACTGCCCTTAGGACTAGGAAGTTAGTAGGGGACATATGGGTTAGTAACTGAGGGGAGGATAAAATAAAGTTATTCATTTACAAACGCAGTCAGTCGCGGGTTTGATGCGAGATATTTGTCTAGGCGGAATTTAAATGAATCAACGGTGCTGCAGTCTATAACGTCTCGGGAGGGGAGAGAAGAGGAGGAGGAGGCGGAGAAGAGGAGGAGGAGGAGGAAATTGAAGTAAGAAGAGGGACATTAAAGACATTAAAGGACACGAGGAGAGAGAAATTGTAGGAAGAATAGGATGAGGATAGAGATACAAATGGAAAGAGAGGAGGAAGATTGATTGATTGATTTGTATTGTCAATTGTGTACATACATAATATACAATAATACATCATAATACATATATTTGAATGATTGGCATATGTAGCTAGCTAAGCAAAAACTCTATGTAGCTAGCCTTATAGACGTAAGTAAATATTTAATGCTAGGTTACACGGTTATTAAAAATATAATATATACAAAACATTACAGTATATTACCTGACTTTATCATGGAATCAGCAAGAATCAACTTTGTTCATTATTTTCAGTAGTCTTAAGAATAGGTTATGACAGTAGTTACATTGAACACTATTAATGGAGAAATGAAATTAGGACTGGCTTTACATTAAAAATCATCGCTATTTAGTATTGATCATAAAAGGTGTTTCTTAATAGACTTTTTGAACACAAAATATAGAAAACAGCCAGCAGAATGTCTGGAATGTGTTCGTACAGGGTTGTTCCCATTCAATTAGCTCTCCTATAGCTAAGACAACGTTGTGCATGTGATGTTCTGCAAATTAGGGGAGTCGTAGCCAACTCCTGGGCTCCTCTGGTATTTAAAGTTATTGGACCATGATATTGATAAATCGCCCTCCAAACACACAAGACCATTTAAAGATTTATACACAAAGGTTCACTGCCTGAGCAAACAAAAATATCACCTAAATTTAGTAAACCATGTTCTTTAAATATTGGACCTGTATGAGCATTATAAGATTGGTAAGTCATTATGCGAAGTATTTTCTTTTGTGCCAAGACTAAAGAGTCCAGGTAAGTCTTGTTTGCTCCTCCCCAGATAGCAGAACAGTAAATTATATGAGGGTAAGCCAAAGAAAGGTAAAGTAGCTTTAAGTTATCAATATTCAAGGAATCTCTAGTTTTGTAAAGAATGCCAGTAATTTTCGATAATTTTACGTTAATGTCATTAATATGAGGTTTCCATGTCATTCCACCATCTATCGTAATACCAAGAAATTTTACACCATTAACTTTAATAATTACATGGTTATTTATTTTAATCTCAATATTTAAAGAGAGGGAAAAGGAAGAATTGAGATGAGGAGATGGAAATAGAAGAAAGAAAAGGAGGAGGATAGAGATAAAGGTGGAAGGAGAGGAGGAGGAAAGGGAAAAGGAAGAATTTGGATAAGGAGGAGATGGCAGTGGAAGGAAGGAGAGGAGGGGAGAGATGGGGGAGGAGGAAAACTGAAGAGAGAGACATTTGCAAGTAGGAGGACGTCGAGAAGGAGAATGAACGAATAGAAGATGGAAACGACAGAGGGAATAGGAAGGAGGAATAAGAAGAGAGGGAGAAAAACAATATAGAGATTGGAAAGGAGGAAGAAGTGGGGGTAAGAGAGATGATTAAGGAAGAGGGGGAATAATTGCAAGATAATGAGCAACAGGAGGTTTAGGAAGTGGCTATGGTGAAGTAAGGAAGGGGTGTAAAGGCGAATATACTGTATATATTTATATACTGTATACACACACACACACACACACACACACACACACACACAAAATGTATCCTTATTTTTCCTCCCACTATCATTCTCTTATTGAATCATCAAGTATTGCTCCAGTCAACTAATCGACCGTAGAGGAACAAAATACGAACGGTAACTAATATTTAATGCATTGAAGCCATGCATAATTCACTACTACCGTGATATCTAGGCCACAGTGAACACTGAGCGGAAGTTTATATTAACCTTCTACACTGGTGTTAGCAGTGTTCTCTCTCTCTCTCTCTCTCTCTCTCTCTCTCTCTCTCTCTCTCTCTCTCTCTCTCTCTCTCTCTCTCTCTCTCTCTCTCTCTCTCTCTCTCTCTCTCTCTCTCTCTCTCTCTCTCTCTCTCTCTCTCTCGCGCCTCCCAGTGTGTCTTGCTACTAACTTTCTGACTTTCTTATACTTGCGCCTTTTTCTTCCCGTTGGCTTGCGATATTTCTGACTTCGGAGAATTTTAGTGGTGGTTGTACCCTCTAGGACCTATATCGTGGCTTTAATCCTATTTGGTCCCAGCGGGGCCTCCTTGGAGCCCCCCTGCTTCGCTCCATTAGTTTGGATATTATAAGACGTTTCACCCCATTAGTCCTGCGATAAGATGTCGCTTCATCCCATTCAGGTGTAATCTATTTATATTTATTTACTCAGATCCAATCCCCACTTTTCCTTTTTTTTTGGGGGGGGGGGGACTTAAAACAGACCAAGAACAGGGACAACACAAAACATAACAGGTGTAATAATAATAATAATAATAATAATTATTATTATTATTATTATTATTATTATTATTATTATTATTATTATTATTATTATTATTATTATTATTATTATTATTATTATTATTATAATAATAATAATAATCCGAGATAGGTTGGTCCTTCGGGAATCGTAGTCTATATAAGGAAGAACAAAATAACCAGTAAAGCAGCGACACAACATGTTTATTTTCATACCAGACATCTGGTATGAAAATAAACATGTGTCGCTGCCTCACTGGGTATTTTGTTTCTCTTAATAATAATAATAATAATAATAATAATAATAATAATGCAAATAATAATAATTATAATAATAATGCAAATAATAATAAGAATAACAAATCTAAATAATAATAATAATAATAATAATATAAATAATGATAATAATAATATAAATAATGATAATAATAATAATATTATAAATAATTATAATAATAATATAAATAATGATAATAATAATAATAATAATAATATAAATAATGATAATAATAATAATAATAATATAAATAATGATAATAATAATAATATTATAAATAATGATAATAATAATATAAATAATGATGATAATAATAATATAAATAATGATGATAATAATAATAATAATATAAATAATGATAATAATAATAATAATAACAATATAAATAATGATAATAATAATAATAATAATATAAATAATAATAATAATAATATAAATAATAATAATAATAATAATAATATAAATAATAATAATAATAATAATACTTAACACTATTATATAATTATAGGCTTTCGTTATACCTCTTAACCCTTACAGTACCGGCGACGTCTTTTTGTTTTTATTTCAGCTGCATTTAGAGAAAGTTATGAAGCTTAAGAAGAATGTATGGTAGCATAAGAGGATTAATGGAGATAGTCTGTAATCTTTTAAGGGGAGATATCCACTTGAGGGATTTTTTTCTGGACCCCTTTCTCCCTCATGTTTTGCCCCATTGCTTTTGAGATTTTAAGACCTTCGCCCTAGTAGTTTGGACATTTTGCCCCATTTCTGTCAATTTTAAGACCTTTCGTGCCGTTAAGGTGTCAATTTTTTCTGGCGAGCGATAGCGAGCCTGTAATTTAAGAGCAACCGGCCTTCGGCCGGGACATTTTTCTACCGAAAAATGTACAAATTTATCTTGAAAGGGGGTCTAGGGGGTGTAATTTAAAGCTTGATGAAAAAGTAGGGAACAAACTAAATACCTCCCCTTAAGCTGAATTGAACTGTCTAATAGTTGCCAGACTATAATGAAAAGGAGATCACCAGTACTGAAAGAGTTAACCCCTTCTGTACCGGAAGTCTTTTTTGTATTTTATTCTGGCTACTATTAGACGATTTTATTCAGTTTAAAAAAAGGTCCCCAGCAAGTAACAGGCTTCGAACTATCTCACTTAACCCTTTTTACTACCACAGATCCTTTTTACTACCACAGACCCTTTTTACTACCACAGACCCTTTTTACTACCACAGACCCTTTTTACTACCACAGACCCTTTTTACTACCACAGACCCTTTTAACTACCACAGACCCTTTTAACTACCACAGACCCTTTTAACTACCACAGACCCTTTTAACTACCACAGACCCTTTTAACTACCACAGACCCTTTTAACTACCACAGATCCTTCTTTACTACCACAGATCCTTTTTACTACCACAGATCCTTTTTACTACCACAGATCCTTTTTACTACCACAGACCCTTTTTACTACCACAGACCCTTTTTACTACCACAGACCCTTTTTACTACCACAGATCCTTTTTACTACCACAGACCCTTTTTACTACCACAGATCCTTTTTACTACCACAGATCCTTTGTACTACCACAGACCCTTTGTACTACCACAGACCCTTTGTACTACCACAGACCCTTTGTACTACCACAGCTCCTTTGTACTACCACAGACCCTTTGTACTACCACAGACCCTTTGTACTACCACAGACCCTTTGTACTACCACAGACCCTTTGTACTACCACAGACCCTTTGTACTACCACAGATCCTTTTTACTACCACAGACCCTTTTTACTACCACAGATCCTTTTTACTACCACAGACCCTTTTTACTACCACAGATCCTTTTTACTACCACAGACCCTTTTTACTACCACAGACCTTTTTACTACCACAGACCTTTTTACTACCACAGACCTTTTTACTACCACAGACCTTTTTACTACCACAGACCTTTTTACTACCACAGACCTTTTTACTACCACAGACCCTTTTTACTACCACAGATCCTTTTTACTACCACAGACCCTTTTTACTACCACAGACCCTTTTTACTACCACAGATCCTTTTTACTACCACAGACCCTTTTTACTACCACAGACCCTTTTTACTACCACATATCCTTTTTACTACCACAGACCCTTTTTACTACCACAGACCCTTTTTTAACTGCACAAATTCCTCTCAAAATAGCAAGTATAAGAATAAAAAGACGTCGCCGGTACAGAAGGGGTTAAGGGTATGTTTTCCCTTATAACTAAAAAAAATATATATCCAGTTGATGATAAATTCCTATCTTGCCAACCTGATGACTCGGCTATTGCCAAGATTGTGTAGCGAAATAGGTTGCTAGTTATGAACATTTGGCAATAACATGACGCAGACATAACAGTATCATAGTTTTTCATTAAGAGAGCCCACCTCGCTTTTTGTTTTCTCTTTCTCTCCCTCTCTCTTTGGCTTGTATCCATTCTGCCCCATTCAAGCTATTGTTTTAAGACGTTTACCCCCATCCAGGTGTCAATATTTTCCTGGCGAGCGGTAGCGAGCCAGCATATACAGTATATATTATTGTTTTGACAGCAAGCTAAATTTGTACATTTTTCGATAGAAAAATGTCTTCGGCGAAGCCGGATTTCTCCATACAATGCTTGCTCGCTATCGCTCGCCAGGAACAAATCCACACCTGGATGGGGATAAACGTCTTAGAACAGTTGGCTGAATGGGGCTGAATGAACACAAGCCAGGGAAAGAGAGAAAAGGAGATAACAAAAAAAGAAAGGTGACCCCCCTTAAGAATCGAGAAATAAAATGCAATACTCGAGTACTGTACCGGTACACTTGTATAGATATATATAAGTAACACCCCGTTCTTAACATTAATAAGTAACACCCCGTTCTTAACATTAATAAGTAACACCCCGTTCTTAACATTAATAAGTAACACCCCGTTCTTAACATTAATAAATAACACCCCGTTCTTAACATTAATAAATAACACCCCGTTCTTAACATTAATAAATAACACCCCGTTCTTAACATTAATAAGTAACACCCCGTTCTTAACATTAATAAGTAACACCCCGTTCTTAACATTAATAAGTAACACCCCGTTCTTGACATTAATAAGTAACCCCGTTCTTAACATTAATAAGTAACACCCCGTTCTTAACATTAATAAGTAACACCCCGTTCTTAACATTAATAAGTAACACCCCGTTCTTAACATTAATAAATAACACCCCGTTCTTAACATTAATAAGTAACACCCCGTTCTTGACATTAATCATCAATTACAAACCCCAATGCACTTGAATAAACTAATGAAAGCATATGGTCCTCCCGGGATTCGAACTCAGGACACCACACCCAGAACATAAGCATCTAATGGGAATGGGAATTACGGAGCTATAGTCCATTCATTATAAGTAAGCTATACACCATTAATCTATCTGTAACTCAGAATAAGGGCTAGAGCAAATGGGATCTAAATTATACACCGGTTACCAGACTGACTCTTCCCAAATGGTAGAAATAAGCTCAATTACTTTAGTAATTTTCGAGTTACGGGGGCCGGGAGCTAGGAATCCTACTTCCCTTGAAAAATCCTTCTACTAACGAGACAGAGTAACGGCGAGGGAACGCGAAAGTGGTCCAGAACCTAAGAACTGGAACTATAAATGCTCTTTCTTGAGTCGGCCACCCCCAGCTATGGGTATGTGCTTGCGTATACTGTATACTAGTACACCATACATACATACATACATACATGTTCGAGTTTCAGAGGCTAGGGGTCGCAATTTCTGGCCTACTTATACCGAATGGACTATAGGACGCGATTCTTGACCGTGACTGTATAATTATGCCCTTCACTTGTTAATGTATATGTATGTATATAAATACTCGGGGTGGCCGACTCGAGACAGAGCCCGAACAGAAACAACACATAAAGTTTCAGTTCTTAGGGTCCGGGACCACTTTCGCGTTCCCTCGCCCCTTACTCTGTCTTGTCTAGTAGGTTAATTTTACAAGAGGAGGAGGATTCCTAGCCCCCTGCCCCCGAAGGAAAAAGTAGGACAGTAACAGCAGAGACGGGCAGAAATGGCTAAGGTTGGGTAGAGGATGTCAAACCTCACTCTGGATAGGACCAGCCCTCACCACTTTTTAATAGTTTATTTATTTATGTATTTGTCTTCGCTTGCTACTTTAACGGTATCTAATCAGAAAATGATCTTTCTGACCACTTCGCCCCATTAATTAGGTGATTTTGTATACGTTTCGACCCATAATTCTGGCGATTTTAAGACGTATCGCCATATTCAATTGTTTTTATTTTATGTGTATTTTCTAGCGAGCGGCTGCGAGCCTGTACTCTAGGAGAAACCAAGCCGGAACATTTTCTACTGGAAAATGCGCAGATTAAGATTGAAGCGGTGGGGGGGGGGGAGGAAGATTGAAGGGGTGGGGGGGGGGGTGAGGAAGATTGAAGCGGTTGGGGGGGGGGGGGGGGTGTGAGGAAGATGAAGCGGTTGGGGATGGGGTGAGGAAGATTGAAGCGGTTGGGGAGGGGTGAGGAAGATTGAAGCGGTTGGGGAGGGGTGAGGAAGATTGAAGCGGTTGGGGGGGGGAGGGGGGGGGTTGAGGAAGAAGGGGGCCTGCAGACACTTTTATTGAATGAAGGGAGTCTCGGGAGCAAACTTATTTATAACAAATCTTCGATAGTATGTGTGGCAGTTGTTACGCCGTGCAGCCCCTTGCTTGACAGGGCTAGGGCGTGCCCTTTTTACAGGGACTTGCTGGACATTTTCGAAGAATTGCTAAACCGAGCTGCCCAAACTCTTGCCGTCTACTAGTGGCACGGCGTGGGATCGAACTGCAGACCCTTCGATCAGCAGTCAGACCCGCTACCAACCATGCGTGTAAAATAGGAATCATAGGAAACTATGAACAATTTGAAACCCTGAAATATTATACAGTATATATACAGTATACTGTATGTACTGTATATATTTATTTTGTTTTTTTGTTTATTATTGCAAATATTATTAGTATTATTATGTTTCTTACACCAACCAACTTCACATTTAAACTCAATCAATGAAATCAACAAATACATGTGGCACTCCGAGGACTCGGACCTAGGATACTCACATCGAAATTCAGCGCACTATGCATTACGCTATCAAGACAGCAGTTTAAAGCTGTCAGTTGTACAGTATGTACAGTATATTATACATTTACGAGTCACAGCTATATCGTATTTGTTTTAATATCTCGAGTTCCATAGCACATTGGTTTTCTGTACATATGATAGTCGTAATAATGATCATTGTCTCCCCCCCCCCCCCGGATCCTGAGGGAGTTGGGTGTGTGGCTCTCAGCAAAGTTTAATAGCCAATCTGTGCGGAAGCTGATATTGTGCCAACTTTGTCCACCCTCCCTTGTTTTGTTGGGGGTTTGTTTTGGTGTGTGTGTGTGTGTGTGTGTGTGTTGTAAGGGGTTGGGGTATGTATTTGTGTGGATGTGTTGGGTTGCTTGTGGGGGGTGTTATTGTATGCAGTATGACTACATGAATGGTAAATAATAATAAAAGTAATACAGACGAATATAATAATAATTGTGATTATTATATGATCAATTGCTACTATTATTGCTACTACTAGCAATAATAATAATTATAACAATGATAATAATATTTCTACTACTACTACTAATACTAAAATGTAGTTAAAATCTGGCTCTATGGTTTAATTTCATTCTTTGTATTTTACCGAACTAGGCCTATTCCTGTGTATATATAGAAGTTACTTTGTGGATGGGTTTACTTTGTTAATGCAACCTCATACATTAGTTTAGCCCATAATTTTTGGACTTAATAGGTACCGATATGTGGGTTGTGTGTGTGTGTGGAATATGAGAGAGAGAGAGAGAGAGAGAGAGAGAGAGAGAGAGCGAGAGAGAGAGAGAGAGAGAGAGAGAGAGAGAGAGAGAGAGAGAGAGAGAGAGAGAGAGAGAGAGAGAGAGAGAGAGAGAGAGAGAGAGAGAGAGAGAGAGAGAGAGAGAGAGAGAGAGAGAGAGAGAGAGAGAGAGAGAGAGAGAGAGAGAGAGAGAGAGAGAGAGAATTAAGACCGATGGAGGAGGCTGATCTCTACCTTGGAAGATTGATCGTTTGCCCCGCCCCCCTACTTTCCTACTTCTCCCTCTCTATTTCTACCTATATGTCTATCTATCTTTCTATCTGTCTGTATATATCTCTATTTCTACCTATTTGTCTAACTATCTGTATATCTATCTTTCTATCTATCCATCAGTCTGTATATACAGTATTTATCTATCTACCTATCTATTTGTTTGTCTTTCAGTCTATCTATCGTTCGATCTGTCTATCTATCAGTCTGTATATATCTATCTATTTCTACCTATATGTCTACTGTATATGTCTGTCTATCTATCTCTCAGTCTGTATATATCTATCTAGTGTATATCCGTCTCTCTGTCTGTCTATACTGTATATCTGTCTGCATGTCTCTTCTTCCTTCCTTCTTTCTTTCTTGTTTGTCATACACCTTGTTTATTCCATCCTTCTACTTTGCCTTTGTATTCGTTTCTCTCACCTTCCTTCTTAATTATCATCCTTTATATCCTCCTAAATTATCCTCCTTTATATCCTCCTAAATTATCCTCCTTCCTATCCTCCTAGATTATCATCCTTTATATCCTCGTAAATTATCCTCCTAAATTATCCTCCTTTATATCCTCCTAAATTATCCTCCTAATTTATCTTCCTCCTAAATTATCCTTCTTCATATCCTACACAAATAATACTAAATTATGCTCTTAACTTATCCTACCTTCATATCCTCCCAACCCAGGCAGTACCTATGCCATGCTTCGTACTATATGCTGTCAACTATTAGACGATTTTATCCAGCTTAGGCAAGACGTCTGCCCATTCAAAGGCTACAGACACTCTCACTTAATCCTTTTAGCGACCATATATCTTTTCTAAGCTTAATAAAATCGTCTAAATGTAGCTGAAATCAAATATATAAAGACGTCACGGGTACTGTAAGGGTTAAAATAGATCTCCTTCATCGGCTTCCTTGTTGACCCTATTTTGGTATCGTAATTAAGAGCGGTCACCAGCTTTTTTAATATTTTACTCCTTTTCTCTCTTTCCCTGGCTTGTATCCATTCAGCCAACTGTTTTAAGACGTTTATCCCCATCCAGGTGTCGATTTCTTCCTGGCGAGCGATAGCGAGCCTGCATTGTATGGAGAAATCCGGCTTCGCCGAAACATTTTTCTATCGAAAAATGTACAAATTTAGCTTGCTGTCAAAACAAAAATATATATATGCTGGCTCGCTACCGCTCGCCAGGAAAATATTGACACCTGGATGGGGGTAAACGTCTTGAAATAGTAGACTGAATGGGGCCGAATTTATACAAGCCAAAGAGAGAGGGAGAGAAAGAGAAAAAAAGCGAGGTGGGCTCCCTCAAACAAGGGAATGAGATGTTGAGGTTGGTCGTGTACAGTCGAAGTCCGTAATTTCTGGACACTTTTAGGAGGCACAGTTATTATGATACACGGGCGAACTATGTTGATAAACTACCTGAACCACTAAGATCAAATTACTGGAATAGTTTAGTTAATGTTCACCGTTTGTGTTTTAATCATTAAGAGGCGTTTAAGTATTCCTGACAATACAGTATTAGGGTATATTTGAGTGTACATAGAGGCTAATAACTCCCAGGGCTCCAATATGGCGGTAGGTGGCCCATCTCTGTTCCTGGGGTGTCTCTTACCCCAACTTGTACACGAGCGGGCAGAAGTAGGTTGGATAAAAAGTATGTTGGGGGCCTGAGCGAGGCCACCTCCAGTACCAGGCCGCGTCGACCATACTGTGACGTCAGCAAGGTGGTGCGACATTCACGGACCGCTCTGTCTCCCAAGTCTATAATTACTGTGACGTCAGCAAGGTGGTGCGACATTCACGGACCGCTCTGTCTCTCAAGTCTATAATTACTCTCCCTTTTATATTTTATCAGTTTAGTTTTAAATTAAAGTACACATAAAACTATACAGTATTTATCTTTTACTGTGTACGCAAAATTATATTATATATTATTATGCCGATATTATAACAACATACTTTGGTATTTACTGCAAATTACACTCATACCTTGAACAAGTATTTGTACAAGATGAAAACGTATTACAAGTATATCACTATTACTTTTATCCTATTGGAAAATATAATACAAAATGCTATTATACATTACTATATTTTATACACTGCCAATAAAGAGAGTCTTACTGGAGAGCCAATATAAGCGACATCCACTATTATTCGTGAACAAATACATATAAGTAACTAACTAAATGTATTACTATATAAATTAATATAAACATATAATTAATGTAACACACACACACACACACACACACACACACACATATAAAGGAATGACCTTTGTACTAGGCCTAATCCAATCTCCGTTCCGGGATTATACTTTTTAAATCCAATTCCCTTACTTAACCACACCTGCAGACACACTCACCTTCACAATCACACACACACACACACACCTGCAGTCACACACACACCTGCAGACACACTCACCTTCACAATCACACACACACACACACACACCTGCAGTCACACACACACACGCTCACACACACAGTCACACACACACGCACAATACAATAATTATACAATACAGTACACATAGTCTATTTGTCTAGGGTTTGAAGCTTTCTCTTCATGCCTACATTCTGATTAGCTCTGGTAGCTGCTGGGATGTTATTTTCTTTAGCACAGTAATTATTTAATATTGCATTTGTAGAAGCATATACCACCATACTTTCTCTTTTTTCGGTGTTATGACCATTTTCACACATATCACTAGGGAACAGGAGATCAGCATCTGCTAAAGCCGTAACTGTGAGCTGTGTTGCTATATTTCTTTGGTTAGTAGCATTTCGAAAGGCAGGAAGTTGAACAAGTGTTTTAATAACAATATAGTTATACATGACCATGTTGGCTGTCACACTATCTGGGCAAATAAGGGAACCTCTGCTAATTCCAGCAATGTAACTTAGATTTTCAGGGATGTCTTCACCACTATCTGAACACGTAATCATTTCTTTACATGCACTACATTTCATTTTCTTTATCACCGAGTAACATCAATAGCCAGCTAAATAAACTATCACTGGGCTGATGTCTTTACACCTATCAATATCCTCCTTACAAACTTCAACATTCGTATGACATAAACCAAAATCAATTTCCTCATCTGTTTTTACTTCTTCATAATTAAGGTCTTCAAAATTCCTTAACATGGCCTTCATGTCGAGTATGGGTAAACTTAGTTTTAACACTGACATCATCCGTATCTTCTTTTCACACTTATATATTTGGCGTACAGAAATATTGTAATTTCCTCCTGCTAACTGCCGATAGTGACCAAATCTTGCTTCCAAATGGTCTGTTTGAAATGTTCCTGTTAGTATGTAATCCATCTTCAGTTCTGTTATGCAATAATTTGTAATTTCTCTAACAGACACACACACACACATACACACACACACGGACACACGCACTCCTCACCACACACACGCACTACTCACACACATACAGTACACACACACGCACTCACTCTCACTGTTTTTAACTATTTATAGTTTCTATATATTTAACTATATCTATCTATCAATCTATCTTTTTAACTATATAGTATCTATATTTAACTATATCTATCTATCAATCTATATATATCCTCCTTACAAGCTTCAACATTCGTATGACATAAACCAAAATTAATTTCCTCATCTGTTTTTACTTCTTCATAGTTAATTTCTTCAAAATTCCTTAAAATGACCTTGTCGAGTATGGGTAAACATAGTTTTAATATAGGCTACTTATAAAGTATTTAGAAGGGGGCAATCATTTGGAAACACAGCGCGATCTTCCCCATATCTCACTCAAATGTATACTGACCTGTGAGGGTAGTGCGAAAATGAACCCTACCTTTGCCTACGTCACAGAATTTAAAGGTCCCATCCGTGCGGCCTGGTACTCTCGGTGGCCTCGGCCTGAGGTTGTAAACTGTACACGAGCGGGCAGAAGTAGGTTGAAGGAAAGTAGGTTGGCGGCCTGAGGTTATAAGCTGTACACGAGAGGGCAGAAGTAGGTTGGATGTAAAGTTAGGTTGGGGGCCTGAGGTTAGAAGAGCTGTTAGGGAGAGTGGTGGTGTGGATGTCAGAGTTTCTCATTAAGGTGCAGAGAGAGGGGGGGGGGGGGTTGGTAGAGCCGCGTCGTTCATATTAATTACACTCCTATTATTAACTTCATTAGAGTGTTAGGCCCGTTGCTTAGGGTTTCATGTACTGATTTGCATAAGTTCGTTATTAGGGTATAGTGTTCCCATGTTTAGTAATGTTAAGAGTTTTGATGTTATATATTATTTAACACTATCTGGTACACATCGTGAGGGGTTATCGTGATGTTTTGTTAATTATTTGTTTAGGATATTGTAGGCCTTTGCCATTTTCGAGCAATGTATTTTAGTTGATCCATTAGGGTAACAAAAAACACCTTACCAGACTTCCTGCAAACTAAAAGATGACCACCCAGACCCCCTTCAAGCTAAATTTGTACCTTTTTCGATAGATAACCGGCCCGGCCAAAGGCCGATTTCTTCCAAGTTACAGCCTTGCTTTCGCTCGCGCAGAAAAAAATTAACACCTGAATTGGGTGAAGCGTCATATTTTCGCCAAACTAATGGGGGTGAAACGTCTTAAAACTTCTAAACTAATGGAACGAAAAAGGGGAGATCCGAAAAGATCGACCTCGGGCCAACTAGGGTTAAGCAGAGAGTAACTAGATAGTATGGTCCATGCCTTGTCATGAATGAACTGCTTATTAAAACCTTTCTTTCTCTTTAATGTTAGGTACCGGTATCTCTTTCTCTTTAATGTTAGGTATCTCTTTCTCTTTAATGTTAGGTATCTCTTTCTCTTTAATGTTAGGTATCTCTTTCTCTTTAATGTTAGGTATCTCTTTCTCTTTAATGTTAGGTATCTCTTTCTCTTTAATGTTAGGTATCTCTTTCTCTTTAATGTTAGGTATCTCTTTCTCTTTAATGTTAGGTATCTCTTTCTCTTTAATGTTAGGTATCTTTCTCTTTTATGTTAGATATCTCTTTCTCTTTAATGTTAGGTATCTCTTTCTCTTCAATGTTAGGTATCTCTTTCTCTTTAATGTTAGGTATCTCTTTCTCTTTAATGTTAGGTATCTCTTTCTCTTTAATGTTAGGTATCTCTTTCTCTTTAATGTTAGGTATCTCTTTCTCTTTAATGTTAGGTATCTCTTTCTCTTTAATGTTAGGTATCTCTTTCTCTTTAATGTTAGGTATCTCTTTCTCTTCAATGTTAGGTATCTCTTTCTCTTTAATGTTAGGTATCTCTTTCTCTTTAATGTTAGGTATCTCTCTCTTTAATGTTAGGTATCTCTTTCTCTTTAATGTTAGGTATCTCTTTCTCTTTAATGTTAGGTATCTCTTTCTCTTTAATGTTAGGTATCTCTTTCTCTTTAATGTTAGGTATCTCTTTCTCTTTAATGTTAGGTATCTCTTTCTCTTTAATGTTAGGTATCTCTTTCTCTTTAATGTTAGGTATCTCTTTCTCTTTAATGTTAGGTATCTCTTTCTCTTTAATGTTAGGTATCTCTTTCTCTTTAATGTTAGGTATCTCTTTCTCTTTAATGTTAGGTATCTCTTTCTCTTTAATGTTAGGTATCTCTTTCTCTTTAATGTTAGGTATCTCTTTCTCTTTAATGTTAGGTATCTCTTTCTCTTTAATGTTAGGTATCTCTTTCTCTTTAATGTTAGGTATCTCTTTCTCTTTAATGTTAGGTATATCTTTCTCTTTAATGTTAGGTATCTCTTTCTCTTTAATGTTAGGTATCTCTTTCTGTAATGTTAGGTATCTCTTTCTCTTTAATGTTAGGTATCTCTTTCTCTTTAATGTTAGGTATCTCTTTCTCTTTAATGTTAGGTATCTCTTTCTCTTTTATGTTAGGTATCTCTTTCTCTTTAATGTTAGGTATCTCTTTCTCTTTAATGTTAGGTATCTCTTTCTCTTTAATGTTAGGTATCTCTTTCTCTTTAATGTTAGGTATCTCTTTAATGTTAGGTATCTCTTTCTCTTTAATGTTAGGTATCTCTTTCTCTTTAATGTTAGGTATCTCTTTCTCTTTAATGTTAGGTATCTCTTTCTCTTCAATGTTAGGTATCTCTTTCTCTTTAATGTTAGGTATCTTTAATGTTAGGTATCTCTTTCTCTTTTATGTTAGGTATCTCTTTCTCTTTAATGTTAGGTATCTCTTTCTCTTTAATGTTAGGTATCTCTTTCTCTTTAATGTTAGGTATCTCTTTCTCTTCAATGTTAGGTATCTTCAGGAATGGATCAACATGTTGCTGCAATTACACAGTGAATAAATCATAAAGGTGTATACAACATTGGGTAAGTAATTGCGATTTACCTTTCTATCCTTGAATCTCCACCAAACCAAGGATATGAGCAAGGTATATACAATCCTTGAGTATATTGATAGCGCTTTACCCTTCTATCCTTGAATTAGATGGGTTTATCACCATCGCTATATCTTTAGATGGGTAGAATTTTATGGACACTTTAATTACTCTTTCTTAGCCACTGTTTTGTACCGTGTAGTATTATGGTTAAGGGGGTAGTGCTTGGTGTTTGGTCTATATATTTATATATTTTTGAGTTTCCTCGCTACACCTCCATCAAGCTTTAAAAAACACTCCCTAGACCCCCTTTCAAGATTTTTTTTTAAATTTTTCGGTAGAAAAATGTCCCGGCCGATTCCTTCTAAAATTAGAGGATCGCTATCGCTCGCCAGGAAAAAAGTTACACCTATAGGGCACGAAAGGTCTAAATATTGACAAAAAAATGAGGCGAAAGGTCTCAAAATCGCCAAACTAACAGAACGAACGTCTTATAGCCTCGCAACTAATATGATAAACATGAGGGAGAAGGGGGTCCAGAAGAAGCGAGTAGTACCCCATTAACGCCATGTAGTTCCCACCCTTTGAAAGTCAACCTCTTTACCTCTATTATCCTGATGCCAAAGAGAGAGAGAGAGAGAGAGAGAGAGAGAGAGAGAGAGAGAGAGAGAGAGAGAGAGAGAGAGGGGGGGAGGGAGAGGGAGAGAGAGAGAGAGGGGGGGAGGGAGAGGGAGAGAGGGGGGGGGGAGATAAATCGACGCCTGATGCCTCCTGATCTATATTTCTTTCTTCGCGTTGAAAAGGTGTGTGCGTGTGAGCTAGAGCGAGCTAAGTCTCTCTCTCTCTCTCTCTCTCTCTCTCTCTCTCTCTCTCTCTCTCTCTCTCTCTCTCTCTCTCTCGCTGTGTCTTTAGAATCACGGAAAATAGATAGCTGATGGTGTTTTAAGATTCTAAAAGGTTTTAGTGAAATATATGCCAATAATCTATTTAAGATAGCCAACGAAAATTCCACAAGAGGAAACAAATTATAACTAATAGGCAGGAAAGGGAACCATGATACAACGCAATGTAATCGGATTTAATTGGTCCGAAAGTGGTCAGAAAAATGACAGATGCCATTCATAAATGTCAAGTTTTATAAATAGGTAATAAATACAAAAAATGTGAATACAAGATGAAAGGCCAACCAATAAAAACAAGTGCTTGTGTTAAAAACTCAGGGGGTTCCAATATCTGAAAACCTAAAACTCAGGGGGTTCCAATATCTGAAAACCTAAAACTCAGGGGGTTCCAATATCTGAAAACCTAAAGACCTCAGATAAATGTGCAGCAGCTGCGAACATGGCCAATAGAGCATTGGATTTATTAAAAGAAACTTTACTTATAACAATGAGAACATTATAGTACCATTATTTAAAAGCATATTGATTATTGAGGCCCCATCTTGACTATGACGTACATATTTGGTCTCCGTATCTGAACAAGGACATTGAGAAACTCGAGTCAGAACAGCGTAGGGCGACAAAGTTGATACCGTCACTGAGAGTATCATGGCAGATTTAAAAAAAAAATGGTTTTCACTTAAGGGTAAGTTTCTAGTTTGTTTCCTACTCCTCCAGCAATCTTAAATTTCACCCCCTCGAACCCCTTTCAAGATAAATTTGTACATTTTTCGGTAGAAAAATGTCCCGCCCAAAGGCCGGTTACCCTTAAATTACAGGCTCGCTATCGATCGCCAGGATAAAATCGACACCTAAATGGCACGAAAGGTCTTAAAATTGACAGAATGGGGCGGAAATTCTTAAAATCACCAAACTAATGGGGCAAACGTCTTAAAATCTCAGGAGCAATGGGGCTAGACATGAGGGAGAAGGGGGTCAAGAAAAAGTCCCTCAAGTGGAAATCTCCCCTTAAGAAAAGAAGATTGCAATGTCACTTAAATTAATGTTTAAAGATATTAAATTGTTTTGACAAAATTGATGATTCACTGTTCAAAATCAATATTAGTTCATCAACTCGGGCAAATGTATTAAAATAAAAAACCATAAGGGCAAATTTCAATGTCACAAAGCACTTCTTCACCTACAGTGTGGTCAACGAGTGGAACAAATTGCCAGAGAAAGTTGTACATAATTGACACATTTAAAATGAGGCTTGACACTCATTTCGAGGAGGTTAGAGTAATATATATATATATATATATATATATATATTGACTTGGTATGAATTGAAATATATTCACCTAGTGGGTTTCCCTTCTCCTTAACATAAATAGGATAGAGGGTTGAATGTCTTTTAGACTGACGTAGTGTAGTTGATTAAAGCGTCGGCTATCGTCCTGACGGTCGGCGGTTCGAACTCCACTGAGAGATAAGAAACATATATATATATATATATATATATATATAATATATATATATATATATATATATATATATATATATATATATATATATATATATATATATATTTGGTTAAGTGCCAGTAGCATACAATAGTTCTCAACTTCGTTTTTTACAATTAATTTCCCAGTAGAAATTTTCTCAATCGGCTGGGGGCCTTTTTTCCCAACTAAATTTAATGCCGACCCAAAGTCAGAAGGAGTGGTGGGTGGGGAGTGAGCCTTCTGCTTTGCTGTCTTTACCTTCCACTTTGTAGCAAATCTCATATTGAAAATTAGTCCGGACTGCCCAGTAGGGATCGCAAGGTCTGTGTAGTCTGTGTATATATGCAACTCTCTGTAACTCTCTCTCATCTACCACATCTCGTAGGTCCTTTGTCCAGCTAATACCCCCCCCCCCCCATAACCCTTCACCCCCCGCCCCCTGCCCCCACTACACTATACCGTCAAGGGTACTCAATAATCACTCTTCGATCCCCACCTCTCTTCCGTCTCTCTCTCTCTCTCTCTCCCCCCCCCCCTCCTACCCTACCTTCACCCCCCCCCCCCACCCCCCCACCTCTCTCCGTCTCTTTGATTTTACGGACTTTTCTTCCTTTTCCGTTCGTGTTTCGGTGATGATGATGATGATGCTTAAGCCCTTTCTGTATATACCCTTTTAATATTATGGGTACGCAAAGGGTAATTCAAGAGCTCATAATAACATAACCTTATAAAGGTTTATTGGCATACAATAAACCTATCCAATATGAGAATAGGCAGGTAAATCTCCATCTACAGTTTATTCCCAGTTTTTAATATTAAATCGAAAAGGGTAATTCAAGAGGTCATAATAACGTAACCTTATAAAGCTTTACTGATATTTATAAGCCTATCCAATATGAGAATAGGCAGGTAAATCTCCATCTACTGTATATACCCAGTGAATTATATAACTTTTTTTTAAACTCTATAATTATATACCTGTGATATTTACAGTGTTCAGAATAATTGCCGTTTGCGTATTCCTCACCCCTATCCTAGTATATACACTACTTTATTTAATTAATGCTAGCTAATTAAAGTGAATTGTGTTTTTTATTGTAGGCTACTGCTATTAAATTACTTGTCGCTTTTGTTTTTATCTTTCTCTCCCTCTCTCTCTTTGGCTTGTATCCATTCGGCCCCGTTCAGCCTACTGTTTTAAGACGTTTACCCCCACCCAGGTGTCAATATTTTCCTGGGGAGCGGTAGCGAGCCAGCATATATATTTTTTTGTTTTGACAGCAAGCTAAATTTGTAAATTTTTTCGATAGAAAAATGTCTCCGGCGAAGCCGGATTTCTCCATACAATGCTGGCTCGCTATCGCTCGCCAGGAAGAAATCGACACCTGGATGGGGATAAACGTCTTAAAACAGTTGGCTGAATGGGGCCGAAATGGATACAAGCCAGAGAAAGAGAGAAAAGGAGAGAAAGAGAAACAAAAACAGGTGACCCCCTTAACTTTGATTATTTGATTATGAGGGAGGGATTGTAGACTGTTCGGTAATTATGAGGGAGGGATTGTAGACTGTTCGGTAATTATGAGGGAGGGATGTAGACTGTTCGGTAATTATGAGGGAGGGATGTAGACTGTTCGGTAATTATGAGGGAGGGATTGTAGACTGTTCGGTAATTATGAGGGAGGGATTGTAGACTGTTCGGTAATTATGAGGGAGGGATTGTAGACTGTTCGGTAATTATGAGGGAGGGATGTAGACTGTTCGGTAATTATGAGGGAGGGATGTAGACTGTTCGGTAATTATGAGGGAGGGATTGTAGACTGTTCGGTAATTATGAGGGAGGGATTGTAGACTGTTCGGTAATTATGAGGGAGGGATTGTAGACTGTTCGGTAATTATGAGAGGGATTGTAGACTGTTCGGTAATTATGAGGGAGGGATGTAGACTGTTCGGTGATTATGAGGGAGGGATTGTAGACTGTTCGGTAATTATGAGGGAGGGATTGTAGACTGTTCGGTAATTATGAGGGAGGGATTGTAGACTGTTCGGTAATTATGAGGGAGGGATTGTAGACTGTTCGGTAATTATGAGGGAGGGATTGTAGACTGTTCGGTAATTATGAGGGAGGGATTGTAGACTGTTCGGTAATTATGAGGGAGGGATTGTAGACTGTTCGGTAATTATGAGGGATTGTAGACTGTTCGGTAATTATGAGGGAGGGATTGTAGACTGTTTCGGTGATTATGAGGGAGGGATTGTAGACTGTTCGGTAATTATGAGGGAGGATTGTAGACTGTTCGGTGATTATGAGGGAGGGATTGTAGACTGTTCGGTAATTATGAGGGAGGGATTGTAGACTGTTCGGTAATTATGAGGGAGGGATTGTAGACTGTTCGGTAATTATGAGGGAGGGATTGTAGACTGTTCGGTATTATGAGGGAGGGATTGTAGACTGTTCGGTAATTATGAGGGAGGGATTGTAGACTGTTCGGTAATTATGAGGGATTGTAGACTGTTCGGTAATTATGAGGGAGGGATTGTAGACTGTTCGGTAATTATGAGGGAGGGATGTAGACTGTTCGGTAATTATGAGGGAGGGATTGTAGACTGTTCGGTGATTATGAGGGAGGGATTGTAGACTGTTCGGTAATTATGAGGGAGGGATTGTAGACTGTTCGGTAATTATGAGGGAGGGATTGTAGACTGTTCGGTAATTATGAGGGAGGGATGTAGACTGTTCGGTAATTATGAGGGAGGGATTGTAGACTGTTCGGTAATTATGAGGGAGGGATTGTAGACTGTTCGGTAATTATGAGGGAGGGATTGTAGACTGTTCGGTAATACTGTTAAAGGAAACTGTTGTATTTCTGGATTTGAACTCTACAAGATCTAAAATATGATCGCATCAAGTTATTTGATAATTATTCTCCTCTACAGAGCCTATAGTGAGGACAATAGGAACTATGGTTAAATTGAACATGAATAATACATGTTGAGGAACTGTATGCTGGGTATTTACTGTATATATATATATATATATATATATATATATATATATACACCTGTATATATATATATATATATATATATATATATATATATATATATACCGGTATATATGTATATATATATATATATATATATATACTGTATATATATATACCGGTATATATATATATATATATATATATCATTCAGTACCAGCCACGTATTTTGCATATGATTTCAGCTACATTTAGACGATTTTATGATGCTTTGGAAGGAATCCGAAGGATATATGGTAGCTTAAAGGATTAATTGAGATTGTCTGCACATGTATTATTAGTAGATGTCCTTCCTAAGCTGAATAAAAGTGTTTAATAATTGCCAGAGTATAATGAAAAGGATGTCACCGGTATTGTATATATATATATATATAGCCTACAGTATATATATTGCGTATGAAAGGAAAGCGGACACCGGACAGAACACTATTACTTTAGACTCCACCCCAAAGCGACTGATTGGAGAACGAACAAATCCCAACCAACTATATATATATGTATTATTTTTTTTTCACCGTTGCGATTACTGTGGGGGAAAATATCTAAAAAATAAATAAATAAATCTTCATTTTCCGTGATGAAATATAGAACGTGTGTTTTTTTTAAGCCTATTACCTTTGGTAGAATGTTGTCACAGTATATTTATGAATAATTATATAGTTTATGATTAATTTGTGGGGAAAATTAGGAATTCTTATATACATTTGTGACTGATTATGAGAATGTAAACTAGAGAGAGAGAGAGAGAGAGCCTCAAACCCCCACAATACACTCGAAACGCCCACAATACACCAAGTCCCCACAATAAACAACAAACAGTCTATAAGCCCCCACAATGCACAACAGGCATCATCTAAGCCCCACAATACCCACAAAGCCCCCATGATACACTACAAACCCCCTCTTAAGCCCCCCACAATACCCACCAAGCCCCCACGATATACAACAAACCTCCTCTAAGCCCCCACAATAACCACCAAGCCCCCACGATACAACACAAACCCCTTTTAAGCCCCCACAATAACCACCAAACCCCCACGATACACTACAAACCCCCTCTAAGGCCCCCACGATACACTACAAATCTCCTCTTAAGCCCCCACGATACATTACAAACCCCCTCTTAAGCCCCCACGATACACTACAAATCTCTTAAGCCCCCACGATACACTACAAACCCCCTCTTAACCCCCCACGATACACTACAAACCCCCTCTTAAGCCCCACGATACAGTACAAACCCCCTCTTAACCCCCCACGATACACTCCAAACCCCCTCTTAAGCCCCCACGATACACTACAAACCCCCTCTTAAGCCCCCACGATACACTAGAACATAAGAAAATGGGAGTCTGCAGAAAGCCAATTGGGCTAAGCAAGGCAGATCCCTGTCCCACACAACCCCAATTCAATTACAAAGCCCAATTATAGGCTCAACACTCTAATACCCTGAGGATCATCTTACCAAAACGGGTAGAGATTAACGCAGGATTATGGGGGTCTGCAGAGTGCTGATTGGCCCAACCCGGCTGATCCCCCTTCACACCCAACCCTTCTCGTCCATATGCTTATCTAATTTTATCTTAAAGCTCCCCACCGTTTTAGATCCCACTATAGCACTTGGTAGTCCATTCCACCCATCTACAACTCTGTTACCAAACCAATATTTGCCTATATCTTTTCTGAAACGAAATTTATCTAATTTGAAACCATTGGTACGAGTTCTTTCGCTATCACTGAGCTTTAGTACATCTGTCATGTCCCCTTTGTTAATCCCACTAACCCACTTGAACACTTCTATCATATCCCCTCTAACTCTGCGTCTCTCTAACGAATGTAAACCTAATTTCTTCAACCTTTCTTCATACGGAAGATTTATAATATTATGGATCATTTTTGTCATTCTACGCTGTACTCTCTCCAATGAATCTATGTCCATTCTGTAATAAGGACACCAAAATTGGACAGCATAATCCATATGGGGTCTCACTAATGACAAGTAAAGTTTTAAGAAAACATCAGCAGTTCTGTTACTCAAACTCCTAGAGATGAACCCGAGAATCCTGTTTGCCTTATTACGAACGCTTATACACTGTTTTCTAGGCTTCAAATCATTGCAAACAAACACACCTAGATCTTTCTCGCAGTCTGAATTTTCTAATTCTAAATTAGCTAGTTTATATTTAACATTTGTTTTCATCTTCCCTACAGTATCTTTAATACCTTGCATTTGTCAATGTTAAACTTCATCTGCCAATTTACTGACCATTCATGTAAGGTATCTAGATCCCTTTGGAGGCACTCTATATCGCTATCTGAATCAATTGATCTCCCCATTTTAGTATCGTCTGCGAATTTACTTATCCTACTAGTTATACCTAAATCTAGGTCATTTATGTATATAAGAAACAACAGGGGACCTAATACCGATCCCTGGGGGACACCACTTTTGACTGCTTCCCACTCTGACTTGGTACCATTTATGCTGACTCTCTGTTTCCTACCAATTAGCAATGACCTAATACATCCCAACAACGATCCTCCTATTCCATGTGCCTCAACCTTTCTCATCAATCTCTCATGAGGGACTCTGTCGAAAGCTTTACTGAAATCTAAATAAATAATATCATATGACTTGTCACTATCTACTGCTTCATATACCTCTGAGAAAAAGCTAAGCAAATTAGTAAGGCAAGAACGTCCCTGAGTGAATCCATGCTGAGAAGAATTTATTAAGTTAAATTTTTCTAAGTGGCTTCTAATTTTCCTAGCAATAATAGACTAGCAACTTTCCTATGATTGATGTGAGACTAATGGGACGGTAATTGGATGCTATCGATTTATCACCTTTTTTGAAGATCGGAACTACGTTTGCAAGCTTCCAAGCTTCTGGAACTAAACCTGTTTCTAATGACTTGTTAAATGCTAATGGGCTACTTAACTCATCTCTGCATTCTTTTAATACTCTAGCATATACCTCGTCAGGACCAGGCGATTTTTGAGGTTTCAGTCTGTCAATTTCCTTAAGCACATCATTTCTACTTATACTAACTGTACTTAACATAATATTATTTTCTATACTATCACTATATACAATATTGACTTCTGGAATCTGTGCCAAATTTTCATTAGTGAAAACGGAAAGAAACTGACTATTTAATGTACTGCACATTTCTAAATAATTTTCTGTTATTTCTCCTATTGAAGTTTTTAGGGGGCCTATTACATCTCTAACTTTAGATTTATATAGTTGGTAAAAAGCTTTAGGGTTATTTTTTGAGTCACTGGCTATCCTTATTTCATAATTTCTTTTTGCTTTCCTGATTTCCTTTTTGACCTGTCTTGATCAGAGTCTGATAGTATATAATATGTAGATGATTTTCGCCTTTCTTTATTTTTCTATATATTCTTTTCTTTTTTCCTATAAGATCTATTAGCTTATTAGTCATCCATTGTGGTTGGTTCTGCGTCGACCTAAATCTTCTTTTAGGGATATATTTATTTTGAGCATTGTGGAGTGAAGCAATAAACTGGTTATATGTAGGTGGCAAGTTTAACTCTGGCATATCCTGACTTAAGTGCTTAACAATAGGGTCCACCCTTAAGTCTCTTCTTAGCCCACCATAATCGGCTTTTCTGAAATCTGGGATAAGTGTCGTATTCTCTTTAGCATTCCCTGTCCATTGTATATTAAAATAAATAGATTTATGATCACTATTTCCTAGGTGGTCACCAATCTCTACATCATTTATCATATGTTCATTGTTACTGAAAACTAAATCAAGAATATTAATACCCGGGTACCTCTAGTCGGCGTATCTATGAATTGAAATAAAAAACTATCTTGTACTACCTCAATAACTCTACTGAATCGGAGTCGCCTATTTGGTGCTGCCAATCAATGTTCGGAAAATTAAAATCCCCCATAATGCACACATTGCTAAACCTTGATGCTATTTTAATTTCCTCCCATAACGATGTTCCGCCATTTCTACTCATATTAGGCGGTCTATATATAACTCTAATAACTATGGTCTCACTACCTTCGTTAACCTCTACCCAAACACTTTCATTATCATTATTTAGTCTAATACCTGATTTAATACAGCTTTTTAATGTACTCCTGACAAACACTGCTATACCCCCGCCCCTCCTACTTGTTCGGTCATATTTAAACAAACTATATCCTGGAATATCAAATTCTGCTAAAAAATGCCTAGATTCTGTATTAATCCACGTTTCAGTTAGCGCTATTATGTCTATATTTTCTGTGCTAACGAGTGCTCTAAGTTCGTTCATTTTGTTACATAAACTCCTACAATTTGTATAATATACCCTCAACCTATTACTTTTATTTGCAACTAATTTTCTATTGTGTTTTAGCTAACTTATTATTTCCTGTTGAACTACTAGCTCTAGACGGAAATTCTACTCTATCAGTATTCTCATCTTTACTATCAGTTACATGTGTAGTGTTATCGATACTACTATTACACATCACTATATCCGCACTATCTTGACTGATTATTTCTATTATTTCTAGAATCCCCCTCTTAAGCCCCCACAAGCCTCACCAAACCCCTAGGACAATACAAACCCCCCTCTTAAGCCCTACAAGGCCCCACGATACACTACAAGCCCCCTCTTAATCCCCCACAATACACAACAGGCATACTCTAAGCGCCCCACAATACCCACCAAGCCCCCACGATACACTACAAACCCTCTCTTAAGCCCCCACAATACCCACCAAGACTCCACGGTACACTACAAACCCCCTCTTAAGCCCCCACAATACCCACCAAGCATCCACGATACACACCAAACCCCCTCTTAAGCCTCACAATACCCACGAAGCCCCCATGATACACACCAAACCCCCTCTTAAGCTACCACAATACCCTCCAAGCCCCCACAATACCCACCAAACCTCTTAAGCCCCCACAATACCCACCAAGCCCCCACGATATACTACAAGCCCCCACGATACACTACAAACCCCCTCTTAAGCCCCTAGCGATACACTACAAACCCTCTCTTAAGCCCCCACAATACCCACCAAGCCCCCACGATACACTACAAACCCTCTCTTAAGCCCCCACAATACCCACCAAGCCCCCACGATACACTACAAACCCCTTCCTAAGCCCCCACAAGCGACACCACCATCGCCTCTCCCAATCGTAAGCCACGGATTCCAATAAGCCCAATTATTGTCTGCCGGGAGATTCCATTACACGTTTTGTGTAAGGCTGTGTTTTATTGATTGAGTTACCTATTATATTCATTTTTGTATTTAGCTTTATTATGTATTTAGTAGTTTAGTTATTTTTGTTATAGGGGAAATACGACACGACTATGTCTCTGCACTATATTGATGTAAGGTTTTCCTACTTAAGGGGAGATTTCCACCTGGAGGATTTTTTTCTGAAACTCTTTCTCCCTCATGTTTAGCCCCATTGCTTGTGAGATTTAAAGACGCTTGCCCCATTAGTTTGGCGATTTCAAGAACCCTCGCCCCATTTCTGTCAATTTTAAGACCATTCGTGCCATTTAGGTGTCGATTTTTTCCTGGCGAGCGATAGCGAGCCTGTAATTTAAGGGGAATCGGCCTTCGGCCGGGAAATTTTTCTACCGAAAAATGTACACATTTATCTTGAAAGGGGGTCAAGGGGGAGTAATTTTAAGCTTAATGGAACTCTAGGGAAACAACTAAAAACCTCCCCTTAACGGCATATTTCGCTACAAAATGTTCGTCATGGATGGGTAATGAAGACTGGGTACATGAGAATAACCGCCGGCTGTAAGAAAACTGACTATAGCGCAGTATGGTATATAATATGAGCCGTTAAGGGGGCCTACCTCGTTTTTTTCCTTCTCTTTTCTCTCCCTCTCTCTTTGGCTTGTATCCATTCGGCCCCATTCAGCCTACTGTTTTAAGGCGTTTACCCCCATCCAGGTGTCAATATTTTCCTGGCGAGCGGTAGCGAACCAGCATATATATATTTTTGTTTTGACAGCAAGCTAAATTTGTACATTTTTCGATAGAAAAATGTCTTCGGCGATGCCGGATTTCTCCATACAATGCTGGCTCGTTATCGCTCGCCAGGAAGAAATCGACACTTGGATGGGGATAAACGTCTTAAACAGTTGGCTGAATGGGGCCGAATGGATACAAGCCAGAGAAAAGGAGAGAGAGAGAAAACAAAAACAGGTGACCCCCCTTAACAGTATTTGGTCCAAGGGAGGTCATTTTGGAACCCCCCCCCCCCCTGTTTCGCTCCATTAGTTTGAAAATTTTAAGGCGTTTCAACCCATTAGTTTGGCGATAGCGCGACTGTCATTTAGAAAACATCGGGGACGACGGACCAGATTGTGTTAAGTTTGTGACCATTAATGTTGCAGTAAAGCTATTATTGGTAGAAGAGAGAGAGAGAGAGAGAGAGAGAGAGAGAGAGAGAGAGAGAGAGAGAGACGTAACAGAACTAACGTTGACAGATAACTCCCCCCCGCCCCTCATATTTCCTCCCCCTCCCCTCCCTCGCCCCTCATATTTCCTCCTCCCCCTCCCCCCTTCCCTCCCCCATATTGCACCACCTGGGAACACCTGGGTGGCATTCCGTTGAGCCATTGATAAGGAGAGTTTTCAGTAATCTACACTGTAAATATCAAAGGTATATAAAGGATATGATAAAGGTATATATGAATAAGTATTGGATATATTGATAGTCATATAGGCTACCTGTCTAGGGCCGGTGTGGATATATATATATATATATATATACTGTATATGGCTGATCAAATAGGGTTAAAGACCGTTTATATCAGATTTCACCCCTCATTTTGTGTTTTGTAAAGCAATTAGGTATTATGAGTGTACAGTACGGCACCGTATATGTAAAGGATATATACAGTATACATTTGTAAGCTACTGTAAAACAATGTAAAGGATATATACAGTATATATTTGTAAGATACTGTAAAACAATGTAGGTATGAACAGGGTAATTAAAGCGCCCATAATAAACTACTCATTTTGTTTTTATGTGTATTAAGGAGACGAAAGGCAAAGTTGCCTGTAACAAGTCCCCCCCCTGTTGAAAGCGTGATAGAGAACCAAATTGAAGGTAAGTTAGAGTCATAATGTATGGACACACAGTGTTTAAAGGGGAGATATCCACTTGAGGGATTTTTTCTTAACCTCTTTCTCCCTCATGTTTAGCCCCATTGCTTTTGAGATTTTAACCACGTTCGCCCCATTATTTTGACGATTTTAAAAACTTTCGACCCATTTCTGTCAATTTTAAGACCTTTCGTGCCATTTAGGTGTCGATTTTATCCTGGCGAGCGATAGCGAGCCTGAAATATAAGAGGAACCGGCTTTCAGCCGGGAAATTTTTCTACCGAAAAATGTACAAATTTATCTTGAAAGAGGGTAAAGGGGGTGAAATTTTAAGATTGCTGGAGGAGTAGAAAACAAACTAAAAACCTCCCCTTAAAGCAATTTAAGTCATAGGATGAGGGCAAGACAGGTTGAGGGAGAGAGTTCCAGATATTACTTGTTGAGTAGGAGGAGGACTGGGAAAATTGGTATATTGGTGATACTGTAATCAAACCATCTTATATAAATCTCGAAAGGTAAATAACCATCAATATACCCAGTAATTGACCACTTGCGAGTTTCGTTCTATAAGGAAGTTGGAGATGTAGATATTGATACTCAGCAGAAATACCTGTTAAGATGCGGTTGTTTTAGTACATTTATAAACCCATAAAACCCAATTCAACGTACTCTAAAGCCACTAGAAACCTACATGATGATTGCATTTCTAATATACCATCGATGTCTACAGCTCCAACTTCCTTGTAGCCTGAAACTCGTAAGTAGTAAGTTATATATACAATTACCATACCCTTTTTATGTTCAGATCCACACACACACACACACACACACACACACACACACACACACACACACACACACACACACACACACACACACACAGCCCGTAGCCTAGTAGGTAGAGCTCTCGTCTCACACACAGGGGTCGGGGGTTCAATCCCCGGCCGGGCGGAGACAAATTGGGCTTGTCTCCTTTCATGTGTTAGCCTCAGTTCACCTAGCTGTAAATAGGTACCTGGAATAAGTGGACGACGTTGTGACGTCCCATCTTGGGTTGGCAAAAATGGTACAAGGCGAGATGGGTATCATATGGTTCACCTAAGCTGATGGCTACCTAAGCCTTCGGGCGAGACGGTACCGTCTATAGTGAGAATGGTACCATACAGATCCACCCTAAGCCTTCGTTTCCGATGTCGCCAATTGGCTAAAATACAGACTACACACACATCCACAGCCATTCCAACAGTACATAAAACACTTAACATGCATTTCACGCAATACATTCCCAGTTAAGGAGGCGCGATAATAATGTTCCCAGTTAAGGAGGCGCGATAATAATGAGCTTAGCTCGCATTGCGTGGATTCCCCTTGACGAACAAGTAACTGAGTAACACTGAGTAACTGAGTAACACACACTCACACACTCACACACTCACACACATATATATATATATATATATGCGGGGGGAAAACATCCGGTTGACTTAGGTTGTGTGTTACGTGGGCTATGGTATAATCAGTGAAGTAAGCCGTTATTAACTCGATCTCAACAGGTTACCAAACGTATCGCATTGAAGCAACATGACCTCGAAAATATTTTTCGCCACACACATACACACTCAACTAAGTCCCACCATGTTACCAAGCCTACCATCCTGATGAAATAGGTAATATATACACATATACATAAAATAATGTATAATTAACATACACACGACATCAATTCAATCCCAAAAGGTTACCAAACTTCGCCCGGAAGCCGCATGATCCGGATCCGGGCTGGTAATACAAGTATTGGCTTATCTTTTATACCTTTAGGGGGGGTAGTACTCGCTTTTTCTGGACCCCCTTCTCCCTTATTTTTAGCAGATTAATTTTGAGGTTTTAAAACTTTTGTTCCGTTAGTATGGCGATCTTGAGACCTTTCGCCTCATTATTGTGTCAATATTAAGACCTTTTGTGCCCTTTAGCTGTCGATTTTTTCCTGGCGAGCGATAGCGAGCCTCTAATTTTAGAAGGAACCGGCCTTCGGCCTGGACATGTTTCTACCGAAAAATTTACAAATTTAGCTTGTCAGGGGGTCTAAGGGGTGTTTTTCTAAGCTTGATGGAGGTCTAGAGTGGAAACTTAAAAATAAATAAATAAATAAATATACTATACAGGGTGTCTATAAATATACTATACAGGGTGTCTATAAAGTCTCTTTACAATTTAAAATATTTATTACAAAAGCAAATGAACAGACAAATATGTGGACATTATTACAAAATGAGGAGTAGATATTGAATTTTTGTTTGCCTCATTTAGTACACCTCTACATGGGCACCATTAGTTGCACGAAGCACATCAAGACGGTACTCGATTTCTTGCCATGTTCGCTGTAGCATAGCCTCATCAATGGTCGCAATGGCATCAGTGATCATTTGCTTTAGGTCAGTGATGTCCCGTATCTCTGTTCGATACACGATATCTTTAACATAACCCCATAGAAAGAAGTCCAGGGGAGTGATATCTGGTGAACGAGGTGGCCAGGGAATCGGGCCATCCCTTCCAATCCACCGGTCTGTGAATGTTTGATTTAGGAACTCACGAACACGCAGTCCCCAATGTGGTGGTGCACCATCTTGCTGATAAATGATGGTTGGTTGAAGGTCATCTAGTTGTGGTGCCACATATTCAGTCAAAAGGTCAAGGTAAACATTTGCAGTAATTGTTTTCTCGTGGAAGAAAAATGGACCAATGGACAAATGCAATGTTATTAAAAACTTTGATAACCACCGAGTACATACAACAAATCTGATTAAAATATCTCATCAATTGCCTTGGTAATAATTATTTTAAATTGTAAAGAGACTTTATGGACACCCTGTATAACCCAAAAACCAAGCACTACCCCCTTAATAAACGCGGCCATATTCTTGATTGATTACACAGTGAATACCTTTATATTGATTACACAATGAATACCTTTATATTGATTACACAGTGAATACCTTTATATTGATTACACAGTGAATACCTTTATATTGATTACACAGTGAACACCTTTATATTGATTACAGTGAATACCTTTATATTGATTACACAGTGAATACCTTTATATTGATTACACAATGAATACCTTTATATTGATTACACAGTGAATACCTTTATATTGATTACACAGTGAATACCTTTATATTGATTACACAATGAATACCTTTATATTGATTACACATTGAATACCTTTATATTGATTACAGTGAATACCTTTATATTGATTACACAGTGAATACCTTTATATTGATTACACAGTGAATACCTTTATATTGATTACAGTGAATACCTTTATATTGATTACACAGTGAATACCTTTATATTGATTACACAGTGAATACCTTTATATTGATTACACAGTGAATACCTTTATATTGATTACAGTGAATACCTTTATATTGATTACACAGTGAATACCTTTATATTGATTACAGTGAATATCTTTATATTGATTACACAGTGAATACCTTTATATTGATTACACAGTGAATACCTTTATATTGATTACACAGTGAATACCTTTATATTGATTACACAGTGAATACCTATATATTGATTACACATTTTTTTTTTTTTTTTTTTTTTTTTTTTTTTTTTTTTTTTCTATATTCCAACTTACTTCCTCTCGGGCATAGGCTTAGAGCCTTAACATTCACCGCTTTACAATGAACAGTGAAGCCCGTGAGGTCTTGTTCCAGTCTAGGGAGTGAGACATGTGAAGCACGTAGAGTACAACGAGCACCTGCCATCTTGCCTTCACATGAGGCACGGTGCTCACTCATGGCCCGAAACGACCCCATCTCTGAATCATCTCGTTCCCGTGCTTCACTGTCTCACTCTCTACACTCGGACTCTCACACTTACACCCACACAACGCCACCTGTTGAGCAGATAACTCACCAGGCATTGCACCCCTATAGCATATTTTGAATATGGGAATATTCATACACTGCTATTTAATCAGGGAACAATGAGGGTATTTTATTGACGTTTCGGTGGGCTTGTGGTAATGCACTGATACCAGGTACAGCACAAATTCCATCCCAATAATATCTTCCCATTGATACATCGGGATTTGAACCCGGGACCTTTGGATTACCAGGCCAGTGGCAAGACCACTCCACCACACCTCCCCTGAATACCTTTATATTGATTACACAGTGAAAACCTTTATATTGATTACACAGTGAAAACCTTTGCATTGATAAACCAAATATGTAGGATAACCAGTACTTAACTTTTGTTGTTGTGTTAAGTTGCATAATTTTCCATGTTTTCGTTTCTTTTTAAATTATACTCCCGATTTGTTATGTTTCAATTTGTTATGTTTCAATTTCGTCACAATGCGGGGAGGGCATATACTAATTATACTGTATATAGGCTAATTTTGTCGTAGTTGTTCAATTGGCGTATGACTTTTATTTTTTCTAATTACATTTATGGCTTCCTTAATATATGATGTTATAGTGGGTTTTGTGCCGTAATATTATGTATCTGTCCCGCCTATCTAGTTTATATATAGCTGTCGTATTTATTATATTGTTTATATCTAGTTATCTATGAATCCTAGTCTCATATATTATTGATCTATCCCATATACAGGTATATATCGTATCACTCACGCTCTCACTCTCACGCTCTCTCTTTATCTATATCTATATCTCTTACTCTCTCTCTCTCTCTCTCTCTCTCTCTCTCTCTCTCTCTCTCTCTCTCTCTCTCTCTTTCACTCCTACACACACACTCTCTCTCTCTCTGACTACCAGGAATCATGTCGAAGCAAAATTAGATTGTTTCTAAAATAGCCTACACATGACGTTGCTGATGATATATTGAGGTAGCGTTAAGCCGGTATCACACCAGCGCTTTTTCACTCAACATTTATCCTTAACACTGGTCTGGCAGCTTATGAGGTCAACGTTTAGAATATTTCGGTCACCTAAATTTATCTATCAACAGTCTAGTTTCCGATACCAGTGCAACATATTCCAGAAATGTTGCCAGAAAAATGTTGATCATCGAATGTTGACTATAAATGCTCTCGTGTGATACCGGCTTTATTGACTTTATGATTATCAAGGGTACCCGTTTATCATCACCCCCCCCCCCTCTACCTCCATCATAATCACTATCATAATCAGCAGTAAGTTCATCATCATCATCATCACTACCTTCACCATCACCGGTATCATTATCATCGGCATTAATATCACCATTATCATCACCATCATTATCACTATCACCTTTATCATTATCATCAACGGCATTACCATAGCCATCATCATCATCATTATCATCATTACCTTCACCACCACCGTTATCATTATCACCATCATTATCATTATCTTCATAATTTGCATTATCATCAACGGCATTAACATAACCATCATTATCATCACCATTATTATTACCTTCACCACCACCGTTATCATTAGGCTATCACCATCATTATCATTATCGTCATTATCGTCATTATCTTCATCACCGTAGCTTCTTCACTATAGTCCATTCAATATAATAAGGCCAAAAATCGTGACCCTTAAGGGGGACCACCTCGCTTGTTTTCTCTTTCTCTCCCTCTCTTTGGCTTGTATCCATTCGGCCCCATTCAGCCTACTGTTTCAAGACGTTTACCCCCATCCAGGTGTCAATATTTTCCTGGCGAGCGTTAGCGAGCCAGCATATATATATATATATATTTTTTTTTTTTTTTTACAGGAAGCTAAATTTGTAAATTTTTCGATAGAAAAATGTCTCCGGCCGAAGCCGGGTTTCTCCATACAATGCTGGCTCGCTATCGCTCGCCAGACAGAAATTGACACCTGGATGGGGATAAACGACATAAAACAGTTGGCTAAATGGGGCCGAATGGATAGAAGCCAGAGAAGGAGAGAAAAAGAGAGAAAGATAAAAAAAGCAGGTGACCCCTGTTAACCTCAGTAACTCAGACTAAAAAACGTCCCAGAGCAAATGGGGTGTTGCAGAATCTCTCACAACATCCTCTAGTGCCCCCCCTCTGGGACTTTTAAACCTCTTCCCTTAAATGGTAGAAATATTAAGGGGCGAGAATTTACCACTCTAGTTTTTAGTTTATGATGCGTGTTATATGAGGGTAGTTCATCAACATCAAGCCTTTTTTGGCCTACATTATAAACGAATGGAACTATAGTGTTATCCCATATTACCATTCTTTATCAACATCAACCGTCACTACCGCACCCTCCATTTAAACAAATTACTTTAAAGAAGGGGGAGATGGGGTCCCGGTTTTTTTTTGTTCTGGTCCCCCTT
>CM064492.1:83253939-83339439 GCA_032716605.1 Paralithodes platypus | reverse complement strand
AGAATAAACTTAAAAAGCCGTCGCCGGTACAGAAGGGGTTAAGGGGAGGTTTTTAGTTTGGTCTCTAGATATCCATCAAGCTTAAGATTACACCCCCTTGAGCCCCTTTCAAGATAAATTTGTACATTTTTCGGTAGAAATGTCCCGGCTGAAAGCCGGTTCCTCTTAATTACAGGCTCGCTATCGCTCGCCAGGATAAAATCGACACCTAAATTGCACGAAAGGTCTTAAAATTGACGGAAATGGGGCGAAAGTTCTTAAAATCGACAAACTAATGGGGCGACTGTCTTAAAATCTCAAAAGCAATGGGGCTAAACATGAGGGAGAAAGGGGTCCAGAAAAAAATCCCTCAAGTCGATATCTCCCCTTAACATACAGATAGTGGAGTGGTACTTGAAAAGTAGACAGAATGGATAAAAAACACCATCTGAGGAAGAGCACTTTATTGACAACGTTTCGCAGATAGCTTCATCAGGTCACTAACCTAGTGACCTGATGAAGCTATCTGCGAAACGTTGTCAATAAAGTGCTCTTCCTCAGATGGTGTTTTTTATCCAACATACAGATACTTGTACAGACAATTGTAAAGTCACTCACGTAACATTCGTGGACCTCACCTGTTTCTAATTATGGAAGTATTTTTTCTGGAATCGAATAAATTAATACAATTTTTGTGTCTATGTGGATGAGGGAGACAAAAGGCAAAACTGCCAGTGACGAGTGCCTCCCATAGAGTTAAAAGAGTGACAGGGCCAAAATCAAAGAATGATCGAGCCAAAATGTCTGGACACACGGAGTTTGAAACAATTTAAGTCATAGGATGAGGGAAAGATGGATTCAGGGAAAGTGTTCCAGAGCTCAGCATTTGAAGAGAAGAAAGATTGGGAGTAACGTTTCACTCTTGAGTTGGAGAGTTATACATCAACTACAAAACTATATATAGTAGGCTACTAATTGAAAAGCAAGTTCCATCCAAAAAATCAATTGCAATTCCATAAAGAAAAAACACAGCAGGTTCACTAACCTCTATGACTGACTGTACAAGGGGTGAGAACTGGGTTACACATAAAATTCGTGGTCCCACCTTCAAATGCGCAGTAGATAAATATAGCGAGGAAGCCGTACAGGATAAAAGGAAAACATACGAAATGTGAGATTGGGGAAAGGAGGAAGAGAGAGAGAGAGAGAGAGAGAGAGAGAGAGAGAGAGAGAGAGAGAGAGAGAGCACAAGGAATCAAAGGGTTAATTGCTATCTCAATTAAACAACCGAGTGGTCGTTCCTAAGCAACCAGGATCACAAGAGTATTGCCAGTAAATATATATATATACTGTATATAGTATATATATATATATGGGTATGAGAATGGCTCTGTCTTGAGTCGGCCTGAGTAGATAAATAGATAGATAGATAGATAGATAGATAGATAGATAGAAAAGATAGATAGATGAGAAAGGTAATTACAGTGTCTAAAATTATACCATATATAAGTACAGTCAAGAGCATACATAGCGATGCACCCATTCGAATCAGTATCGAACACAACCGAGACAAGACAGCACAATAGTACAGCCCCAGATGCTACAACAATTGGCTAAAAGGTCTTAAAAATTCTAAGAGGTGTAACCTTATTGTTATGCCGAAACAGGGTTGGCATGATTATAATCAAACAATTTTAATAAAGTTATTTTAAGGGGAGGTCTCCACTTGAGGGATTGTTTTCTTGACCCCTTTCTCCCTCATGTTTAGCCCCATTGCTTTTGATATTATAAAACGTTTGCCCCATTAGTTTAGCGATTTTAAGAACTTTCACCCCATATGAAGACCTTTCGTGAAATTCAGGTGTCTATTTTATCCGGGCGAGCGATAGCGAGCCTGTAATTTAAGAGGAACCGGCCTTCGGCCGGGACATTTTTCTACCGAAAAATGTACAAATTTATCTTGAAAGAGACTCGAGGGGGTGTAATTTTAAGGTTGATGGAGGTCTAGGGAACAAACTAAATACCTCCCCTTAATGGACTATAATCAGAGAAAAATAATAATTGATTATAATAAAAAAACAAACACATATCTATCTATTTATCTATTGCCAGACGATATGATCCCCGAAGGGTTGGACACGAATGAATCGCCTTATGCACCTCTGTCGCCAGTCAGTCGACGCCCCTGGCCCCATCTAGCACCGTTTTCACGTATTTACTTCTTAACTCCATCCTTCCACCTCTCTCTCGGTCTACCTCTCCATCTTAGTCCTTCCACCTCACTCTCGTACACTCTCTCGCTTCCCATACGTTCCTCATGACAGAAACATCTCAAGGTGTTCTTTTCACACTTTCCAGCACATCTAACGTCCACACCACAAAAATGGCCACAGCAAAAGTACCGGTTATATATGTAACTCGCTCTCAAAAGTAGAATAATAGACACCCTTTACTTAGATTTCCTAAAAAGCGTTTGAAAAATTGCCTCAATAAAGCCAAATGTCAAAAGTGAGATCACTAGGTATCAGTAGAGCGGTGGATAGAAAGTTGGCTAACAAACAGATACTAGCGAATTTTCATCAATTCTATTTTTTCTAAGTGGACTCCTGTCACTTCTGGAGTTTCACAAGGGTCCGTTTTTGGTTCACAGCTGTTTATCATATTATGTCAATGTTATCGATATTGGTTTGTTAAGTGTGATTTCTAGGTTTGCAGATTATATTAAACTTGGATCAACAGCTAAAGGGGTTGAGCAATAATTCATCAAGGGTCTTAATAAACTGGGTGAATGGTCTGAGACGGCAGATGCCATTAAAATTGAAGAAATGCATGGTGGTGCATATCGGCCAAACACACCCAAATCAGAATAATCATTACTGGGAAGGACTTTGGAAATGACTGACTTGAAAAAGGATTTGGGTTTTCCAAACAGTACATTGAAGTGAAGAGGAAAGCCCGAGATTAGAAGGGCCTAAAAAGAGACAGTTTCAACATAGAAATAAGGGGATAGTATTCACGCTTTACAATGCTTTGATACAGACTTCTTTAGAATATGCAGTTCAATTCTTGTCTACAGCACTCAGGAAAGGTATAGAGCGCTTATAAAGAGTCCAAGCTAAGGCTACACAGATTATTTCATCGATTGAGCTATGAGGAACGGTTGAAGGCTCTTGGTTTCTTTTCGTTGGGAACTCGTAGACACGAGGTCAACTCACTGAAGTCATTAAATTACTTAATGGGTTTGACAACGTGGAATATAAGTCTACAACAAATATGTCATCCTCATTAGGAATACAACACGTAGCCATGGCTGGTAGTTAGAATTGAAGAGGTTCAGTACTATTATATATGGACTAAAATTCACGTATAATTTTGTTCTACCTGAAACAAATTTCCCTCTGAAGTTGCAAATACTTCTTCTGTAGAGAAGTTCAAGAAGTGAGTAGATAGCATTTTGCACATTCTGTAATGAGTGTAGTGCACTAAACAGTCTCTCTCCTTCCACTTCGAGTATCTCCCCGGAATGGACCGCAAGGTCTTTGAGATACCGTACTAACTATTCCTTGTAACTCACTCTTACTCTCTCTCTCTCTCTCTCTCTCTCTGGGGTTTGGGATAGAGAGGGGGAATGGAAGGTGGGGGGGGGATAGAAGGTGGGGGGGGTGGGGAAGGTGGGGTGGTGAAGGTGGGGGGGGGGAAGGGGGGGGGGGGGGGGTCTTTATGGAGTCTGCGGGAAGCCGGAAAAGAACTCGGGTTTAATCTTCCGGGAAAATGAGAGTGAGTGGAGTGAGAGAGGGAGTGGGTGAGTAAGGTGAGAGATAGTGAGAGTGAGTGGGGTGAAAGACAGTGAGAGAGAGTGGGCGAGTGAGTGAGGTGATAGAAAGTGAGAGAGAGAGTGGGGCGAGATAAAGTGAGAGAGTGAGTGGGGTGAGAGAGTCGGTGGGTGAGTGGGCTGAGAGAAAGTGGAGGTGAATGAGTGGGGTAAGAGAAAGTGAGAGTGAGTGAGAGAAATAGAGTGACTTATGTGGATGAGTGTGAGTTGGATACGAAGAGTGAGTGAGTGAATGACGGTGAATGAATTAAGAGAGAGTGTGTGTGTGTGTGTGTGTGTGTGTGTGTGTGTGTGTGTGTATGGGAGTAAGAACACATTCTGGCTGGAGAGATAATCGAAGTGGAATAATATATATTGTGTCGAGCACTGCATTCATTGAAGAGTGTGACAAAAACTGTCTACTCTCTTCTTGAACTGCTTTAATGAAGAAATATTAACAGCTTCTGAGGAAAGTTAGTTCCAGGTAGAACATATCTTACAAGTGAAAAGGGTTCCACATAAACTAATGCTGAACCTCTTCTATTCTATCTTCCAGCCGTGGTTGCGTGTTGTATTTCTATTTTGGGTATAGGTGGTCCGGCTTTAGTACTACTAGGCATACCATTATTTAAATAATATACCATATAATATGTATAGTATATTTGTGTTTCGGAAATATGCATCTAATATAGGATATATTTTCCTTTTACATACATCTGTTCAATCCCACATTCGCTAAAACTTCATGTATGTATCTATCTGTCAATCAACCTGTCTATCTATCAAATCACACTCTATCAATCACTATCTATCTAGGTGGGAAATTCGAAACCCAGCTTTTTTCGGAGTGTGCAGGAAGCCAGCAACGGAGTGGTGTTAATCCATCGAGTGGGTGGTCACTGGTCAAGGAAGGCAGGAAGACCGAGGCAAGAGCGAGAAATACAGGAGAATTAGGAGAATGAAGATGGAGAAAGAAGAGGGAGAAAGAAAATGGAGATAAAAGATGGAGAAAGAAGAGGGAGAAGGACGATAGAGGGAGAAAGAAGAGGGAGATGGAGAAGAGGTAGAAAGAAAGATAGAGAAAAAAAGAGGGATAAGGAAAATGGAAAAAGAAGATAGAGAAGGGAGAGGGAGAAAGAAAGAGGGAGATGGAAAAGGAAAAGGGATAAGGAAGAGGGAGAAGGAAGAGGGAGAAATAAGATGGATAAAGAAAAGGGAGATGGAAGATGGAGAAAGAAGAGGGAGAAGAAAGATGAAGAAGGAGAATGTAGGTAAAGCCGGTGTCACACGAGCGCTTTTCCCGGCAATTTTCGATGAGCAAGTATTTTCTCGATAAGATTTTGAGGCTCCATCACATTGGCATCGGAAACTAGACTGAAGGTAGAATACGGTGAGTGACTAATTTCTCATAAAACCTGAATCTGGAAGACTCCAGACTACAATTGCCCGTACAAATTGACGGAAAAAGAGCTCGTGTGACACCGCCTTAAGGGGAGGTTTTTAGTTTGGTCCCTAGATATCCTTCAAGCTTAAGATTACACCCCCTTGAGCCCCTTTCAAGATAAATGTGTACATTTTTCGGTAGAAAAATGTCCCGGCTGAAAGCCGGCTCCTCTTAAATTACAGGCTCGCTATCGCTCGCCAGGATAAAATCGACACCTAAATGGCACGAAAGGTCTTAAAATTGACAGAAATGGGCTGAAAGTTCTTAAAATCGTCAAAATAATGGGGCAAGCGTCTTACAATTAGAAAAACAATGGGGCTAAACATGAGGGAGAAAGGAGTCAAGAAAAAAATCCCTCAAGTAGAAATCTCCCCTTAACGGAGGAGGGTGGACAAGAGAGATAGAGAGGACAGAGAAAGAAGATAGAATTGAGGCAGAGAAGAAATAGGAAGAACGGATAGCGAAGGAGTACAAAGGAAATCAAGCCATCATCAAATGTATTGATTCTGGTTCCATGTCATCTCAACCAGTAGCTCTCAACCAGTGCCAAATTAACCCAGACCAACCAAACCAGTGCCAAAATATAGTACTAACCTAACCTAACCTGACCGTATTGGTTGATTTGGTACTGGTTGAGAGCTACTGGTTGAAATGGTCTACTGGTTGAGTTGACCGGTCACCATGGATTCTGACACGAGGCTGCTTGTAGCTAGTTTTCATATCCTGGGTGAAACGAATGAAAAACAATACATAAGGAGGCTATTCATTTGTAAATGTAAATAATCGATATATGAGTTATGTTATTTTTTCAGATAAGCTTTGAAAGTTTAGAACACTCAATGATATTACTTGGCAGTGCATTCCCCACATTTACCACTTGATTGCAAAATATTGTTTTCAAATGATCTTACAAACATTCTCTGTAGTGTAATTTGAATGATCAATTGTAAATACATGTTTATACCCATATTATCAAGAAAAAGGAGAAAAGAGGGCTGGATGTGATGGAGATGAGCTGCTTGAGGAGTATGTGTGGAGTTACTCGTAGAGACAGATTGAGGAATGAAGAGATACGTAGGAGAGTGGGGCAGCAGGAACATTTGTCAGCCAGAGTGGACAGAAGGGTGCTGAGCTGGTATGGTCATGTTGAACGAATGGGAGATGAAAGGCTTACAAAGAGAATATGTGAGTCAGGTACAAGGGGAGATAGAAGGTCAGGAAGACCCCCATTGAGATGGAGAGACTGTGTAAGAAAGGCTTTGGATGACTATAGATCAGGCAGGGGAAGTGGTGGTGGACAGGAGTGAATGGAGAATGCTTGTGAATAGTTGAGTGAACACGTGGTCATTTGGAGTAAGGGGTCGGGCGCAAGTTCGACTAGATAATATTCCATCAGGCGCCTGGCCCGGGGGGACGATTAATATGAAGGGTGTGCCTGGAAGTGTGGTGGGAGGGCTTGTGGCTTTGGCTCCGCTGCATGTCTGCCTGCCGAGATCGGAACCTCTCCGGGTGGTCAGGGGCCGGGGGAGTGCTGGAGCGACCTTGGTAACCCTGGTCTCTGGGTCTTCTCCTGGGTGACCTGGATGTGTGTGAGTTTGTGTTTTTTGTTTTATGCTGTTTTTGTGTTTTCCCTGTTCTTGCTCTGTCTTGAGTCGGCTACCCCCAAAATGGGGATTGGGCCTGAGCATATAGATAGATAGATAGATCAAGGTGTTAAGGGGAGATTTCCACTTGAGGGATTATTTCTTTCTGGACTCCTTTCTCCCTCACGTTTAGCCCCATTGCTTTTCTAATTTTAAGACGTTCGTCCCATTATTTTGACGATTTTAAGAACTTTCGACCCATTTCTGTAAATTGTAAGACCTTTCGTGCCATTTAGGTGTCGATTTTATCCTGGCGAGCGATAGCGAGCCTGTAATATAAGAGTATATAATATAAGTATAAGAGGTGTAATATAAGAGGTGCCCCGGCTTTCAGCCGGGACACTTTTCTACCGAAAAATGTACAAATTTATCTTGAAAGGAGCTCAAGGGGGTGTAATCTTAAGCTTGATAGATATCTAGGGACCAAACTAAAATCCTCCCCTTAATTACCATAAGCATAACACTTAGGTTCCCTCTTAGCCTGCATTCTGTTACACTGAAAACATTGAACTACAGTAGATGTTTTTTTATAACTTATTTCTTAGTCAAGGAAAAAATGTGTTACTATTTGCTGATTTTTTTTGTACAGTTTTTCTCTGTCCCGTTGATAATATGGACACCAAAGTTGTACGCAGGATTACAGGATTAAAATGTAAAACTTGCAAACACAGTCAAACCAAAACTGGGACAAAGACAATATAAAGTCAAAACAACATCACAAAAATCGCTATGTGGAAACAACGCTTACTAAAATAAACAAAAATACAGATTGTGGCGAACCAAAGAATTGTATGAATGATCTACCAATCCAACCGAATTATTTAGTTGGCCTTTTTAACTGCTTGGGTGCATTGTTGGCTGGGGTTTAACCCATTCAGTACCGGTGGCATCCTTTATATTATATTCTGGCAATATTTAGCCGATATAATTAAGCTTGGGAAGGACGTCTACCCATTTAAAGGCTGTAGACTATCTCGATTAGTACTTTTAGCTATTATACATCCTAACATATTTTATATTATGTTCCGGCAATGTTTAGCCTATTTTATTCAGCTTGGGAAGGACCTTTTTTTTTTTTTTTTTTTTCTATGTGATTGAGGGAGGCAAAAGGATGCAGACTTTTAATACTTTCAGCTACGGTACCATATATCCTTCCTAAGCTTCATAAAATCGTCAAATGTATCTGACATCTTATATAAAATGACGTCACTGTTACAGAAGAGGTTAAATGGTTTTATATGGTTACTCCCAGGTCAATCTTATTTTCAGTGTCTTTGATTTGATTTCCAGGAAGGGGGGAGGCGGAGGGGAGGGAGATATGGGGAGAGGAAGAGGAAAATAAGGGGGAAAATATATATATATATATATATATATATAATATATAATATATATATATATATATATATATATATATATATATATAGAGAGAGAGAGAGAGAGAGAGAGAGAGAGAGGCGAGAGAGCGAGAGCGAGAGAGAGAGAGAGAGAGAGAGAGAGAGAGAGAGAGAGAGAGAGAGAGAGAGGGAGCAAGACAATATACAGTAAGTGGCAGGATAGGTGGGATTAAGGTAGGGGGCGTCTACCTGGAGATTAACTAGTGCTCTGTTTGGGGATATACGCATGAACACAAGAGAGCTTTTTGGATAAATATTAGTTCACAAATCCTTTATGAATTGTGGGAATTCAAGAGTGGGAATATTTGTGAATATACTGTATAACTGGGAGTAAAATACAAACTAATATATACCGGTACAGTAGATATAAAGTATACATGTGGTTTATCTGGATGAAAACAGTCTTTTCTTAAGTAAATTTGCACCCAGGAAAAAACTTTGCACACACCAATATATACTGGTACAAAAATGTTAAAGAAACAAAAAATTATAATAGAAAAGAAAAACAACTAATAATAAAACTTAATGGATGTAGGCTAATGAAGAATATCACTTGAAACTCTGAAAACAATAATACTAAGACACTGAAACTAACAATACAAAAACTGAAACTGGGCGCTGTAAATATAAATCTAACACTAGATAAAATGACAAGAGAAGAAGAAGTTGTGGCAGGAGAAGGTGTGAAGATGAAGAAGGAACATAGAAATAAATAGGTGAAATGAAAGACGCAAGAAGATACGAACAGATTTTTGCTAAGAAAAGACAAAATACAAGAGATGCGAATTGGAAGTTAGGAAGAAAAATATTAACTCTCTCACGTTCTTGACGAAATGTTGAGCCTATTAGGGATACTTTAAAGCCTTTGTTACCATCAGGGGTATTTAGAAACCTTTAGTTTAGTTACTTCAACCTCTGCAGTTGTCTTTGAGTTAGCTGTGGGCAGAAAACTAATTTTGGAGAGGTAATTATAGGAGTGAGAGAACTCTATTTATTATTGCTTATCTGGCAACCTCTGCGTCATAAAAACGTGAAAGGGTTAACCTGATTTTCCACCACTAATATGCAAAGGTGGAGTGCAAATTATTATGGTACACAGGTCAAGTGGTCAGGTGAAGGCATTGAGGGAGAAGCCTTTACAACAGCACCTCGTAGCTACTTTCTACTTTCCTATTTTCTGAAGAGTGTAGGGAGGGAAGGAGTAGGGAGGAGTGGCTTTGTTATGTGTGTTATTAAGGGAGCCCACCTCGCTTTTCTTCTCTTTTTCTCCCTCTCTCTTTGGCTTGTATCCATTCGGCCCCATTTAGCCTACTGTTTTAAGACGTTTACCCCCATCCAGGTGTCAACATTTTCCTGGCGAGCGGTAGCGAGCCAGCATATATATATTTTTGTTCTGGCAGCAAGCTAAATTTGTAAATTTTTCGATAGAAAACTATCTCCGGCGAAGCCGGATTTCTCCATACTATGCTGGCTCGAAATCGCTCGCCAGGAAGATATCGACACCTGGATGGGGATAAACGTCTTAAGACAGTTGACTAAATGGGGCCGAATGGATACAAGCCAGGGAAAGAGAGAAAAGGAGAGAAAGATAAAAAAAAAAAGCCGGTGACCCCCTAGTCTGTATACGTCATTAGACAGAAACACTTATGGTGCTACGTAGGATATGCTGTTTTGGCCATTCAGGGGAAGCCATTGTTATACTGTGCCAACAATATATATATATACCCGTACCGTACTCTAGTGTTATGCTTGTTATGGGAGAATGGGAGAGGGAGGGAAGGAGAGAGAGAGAGAGGCAGAGAGAGAGAGAGAGAGAGAGGCAGAGAGAGAGAGAGAGAGGCAGAGAGAGAGAGAGAGAGAGGCAGAGAGAGAGAGCGAGACTGTGTGTGGGGGAGGGGAGGGGGGGGGACAAGCATTGGTGGGTTCATAGCCACAAATTTCACGATCTTTGTAGGTTTATGGTAAAAGTAGATTCAGCCGAGTTAAATGTACACACACATCTTTAATATAGGCCTACTTAAAAATAGTGTTTCAGGTTAGGTTAGGAGGCTAGGTTAGATTGGTTAAGTTACGTTACGTTAGGTTTGATCTGTATAGTTATATTTAGGTTTAAAAATCGAAAATATACCGTACCAGGAAGCATAATTTGCGTGGGTACCAATAAACACACAGTCGCTTACGTGTGTGTGTGTGTGTGTGTGTGTGTGTGTGTGTGTGTGTGTGATGTACGCAGACACCTAACGTACAAATATACCATATTTTTCACAAAGGGATGAAAGAGGGGGGGGGGGGGGGGGGTGAGGGGGGCGCTAATTCAATCAAACAAACAAACCTCATTAGCCTCATGTACGTGGAGCATGAATACCAATATGTGTATGCATGATTGTGTATTCCTGCATAGCCCATATTCATAGGCAAACCCCATCATTGTCGGTGGTAATTAATATAGGTATGCTGTATTCCTAGCCAGCTAATATGTTATATATATTTCTTTTCTTATTTCCCTAGACCTCCAATAAACTTAAAAAAACATCCCCAAGATCTCCCTTCTAGATATATTTGTAAAAAAAATCGGAATAAAAATGTCCCGGCCGAAGGCCGATCCCTCATTAACCCTTTCACGCATTTATGACGGAGAGGTTGCCAGATTAGCAATAAGAAATAGAGTTATCTCACTCTTATAATTACCTCTCCAAAATTAGTTTTCTGCCCACAGCTAACTCAGAATAGCAATAAGAAATAGAGTTCTCTCACTCTTATAATTACCAGTACCTCTCCAAAATTAGTTTTCTGCCCACAGCTAACTCAAAGACAACTGCAGAGGTTGAAGTAACTAAACTAAAGGTTTCTAAGTACCCCTGATGGTAACACAGGCTTTAAAGTATCCCCAATAGGCTCAAAATCGCGTCATATGTCGGAGAGGGATAATTACAGGCTCGCTGTCTCTCGCCAGGAACAAATCGACACCTAAATGACACGAAAAATCTTAACTTTGACAAAGGGGCAAAGGGTCTTAAAATCGCCAAACTGATGGGCCGAACGTCTTAAGATTATAAAACTAATGGAGCTAAACATGAGGGAGAAGGAGGGCCATAAAAAAAACAACCATCTCCCCTTAAGCTAGTTTTGGCAATGGGAAGTACTGGAACATTCTTACACAACCAAATGTTCCCCGCACAAGTTCTGTTCCTCTCCGAGATTTTATGTATGGAAGTAAAACAAAGTGTTATTAATTTAGGAGAGAGTCCCTTTGTTATGCAAATGCTAAATTAAGATACTACACTCTTAAACTAACTCATACTATTTTCCTTGCTATGCAGTGCTTAAGGGGAGATTTCCACTTGAGGGATTTTTTTCTGGACCCGTTTCTCCCTCATGTTTAGCCCCATTGCTTTACAGATTTTAAGACGTTCGCCCTAGTAGTTTTGACATTTTAAGACATTTTGCCCCATTTCTGTCAATTTTAAGACCTTTCGTGCCATTAAGGTGTCGATTTTTTCCTGGCGAGCGATAGCGAGCCTGTAATTAAGAGCAACCGGCCTCCGGCCGGGACATTTTTCAACCGAAAAATGTACAAATTGATCTTGAAAGGGGGTCTAGGGGGTGTAATTTTAAGCTTGATGAAAACGTAGGGAACAAACTAAATACCTCCCCTTAATTCACCTTCTTCTGCAACTGATACATAACATACCGGCACTACACTCTAAACTATATTATGCTATTGTTCTATCTATCTATCTATTGCCTGACGCCGTGATCCCCGAAGGGATGGCCACGAACGAACCGCCCCAATGTACCTCTGTCCCCAGTCAGTCGACGCCCCTCCTCCCAACCAGCACCGCCTTCATCCATATACTTCCTCACTCCATCCTTCCACCTCTCTTTCGGTTTACCTCTCCCTCTCTGTCCTTCCACCTCGCTCTCGTACACTCTCTTAGTCATTCTCTCGCTTCCCATACGTTCCATATGGCCGAACCATCTCAAGGTGTTCCTTTTCACACTTTCCAGCACATCTTCCTCCACACCACACCTCCTTCTTACATCCTCATTCGTCTGTCTATCCCTCCATGTAACTTCCGCAACACTTTCCAGACTAATTCCACCCCTCTCACTCTTGGTCTGAGTCTCTTCTCCAACGTCCATGCTTCGCTTCTGTAAGTCAGTGTCTGTCGGGATTACCACACTGTCATGCAAGGACTTCTTCACTTCCATACTGACCACCCTATTTCTTGTTACTGCTTTCAGCGTTCCTACAACTCTCTTCCCCTGTTGCACCATCTCCCGCACTTCTTCATCCATAGTACCATCTTTACTCTTAAATGAGCTGACAATCTCCATAGCCTGACCGTTCAACTTCACCTCACACTCTGTGTCTATACTATTGTTACGTTATTAAATATAATTTATTATGTTCCTTCCAACAACCAACAATACTCCTAAAAATCGATTAATGAAATTTACAAACACATGTGGCAGTCCGTGGACTCGAACCCAGGATGCTCACACCGAAAATCAACACCTTATACATCGCACCACGAAGACAGTTAAAGGTTGGTGGTCACTGCCTACGATTTATTATGCAACTTCGAATCCTGCATATCAATCTAAGCATGTACACACATCCCAACTGCACTCACGTAGGCTATGCATATGTGAATGGAAAGAGCAATTAATGGGGCCTTAACCACTTAGGGAAGTCCTCTCGATAAATAACAGAGAGGAACGGAACTTGTGATGGGAACTGTAGCGTATTAACTCGGTAGCAATACAAGAAAATGATCGTACTTACCACCAAAAATGATGGTGTTTGTCTAAGTAACGGGCCTATGTGCAAATAATGGCGTGGACACTGATTGTATACTCCCAGTTGATTGGAGAATTTACTTGTATTTCACTACATTACCGAATTTAGTTGCTGCTTCCACTTGTACCGTATTGCATTGACCAACTTGTGTCTAAGATTAAGGGGGGGGGGTCACCTGCTTTTTTTTCTCTTTCTCTCCTTTTCTCTTTTTCTCTGGCTTGTATCCATTCGGCTCCATTCAGCCAACTGTTTTAAGACGTTTATCCCCATCCAGGTGTCGATTTCTTCCTGGAGCGCGATAGCGAGCCAGCATTGCATGGAGATATCCGGCATCGCCAGAATTTGTTTCTACCGAAAAATGTACAAATTTAGTTTGCCCTCAAAACAAAAATATATATATATATGCTGGATCGCTACCGCTCACCAGGAAAGTATTGACACCTGGATGGGGGTAAACGTCTTAAAACAGTAGGCTGAATGGGGCCGAATGGATACAAGCCAAAGAGAGAGGGAGAGAAAGAGAAAAAAGTCGAGGTGGGCTCCCTTATGGTCAAAGGCCGAAATAAAATGTACCGGTATACGGTATTCATTAATTTATAGTATTATTATTGATAATATTATTTTGTGTTCTTTTAGTTTTTCCACATTTGATAAACAAAATATTTATTCATACCTAACTGACATGTCAGGAATGCTTATGGAATGATCAAGCGAAAACATAATTATATCACGATTTACGGAAAAGGTCAAGGTCCAAAGTCTAATACTCAGGTCAATATATAACCTTTCGACTTTTAAGCGAGACCATTACTTTATTAAATACATAGATTCCATTTTTAACAGTCTATATGTCTTCCATTTCAACCCCTTCAACATGAAATGTTTTATCATATTCTGGTTACCATTAGACGATTTTCCTTAGCTTTTTATGTAACTCTTGGACTGAAAGAGGAAAATAAGATCTCAAATAAACCCTCTGAATAACATAATATGTCCTTCATAAACTGCATAACATCATCTACTTTTAGCCAGAAAAAGAGAAAAAGGCGTCAACATGCCTTTCGACTCTCTCTCTCTCTCTCTCTCTCTCTTTATTACCAAAAAGATATAAACAAGCTAGAACGAGTTCAACGTAGAGTTACCAAAATGATACCCAACCTAAGAACAAACCATACGAAGAGCGTCTTAGAGAATTAAATCTATTTCCTTTAACCCAGCGCAGATTAAGAGGTGACTTAATTCAAGTGTTCAAAATCATCAAAGGCATCGACAATATGAACTGTAGTAATTTTCAACTATCGACCAATCTATTACACGTGGAAACGGTTGCAAAATTATTGGTAAATCTTTTAACTCGCACGAATCTAAGAATTTCTTCTTCAATCGAGTTGTCAATTTGTGGAATGGGCTTCCCCGAGACGTTATAGACTGCAGCACCGTTGATTCATTTAAATTCCGCCTAGACAAATATCTCGCATCAAACCCGCGACTGACTGCGTTTGTAAATGAATAACTTTATCCTCCCCTCAGTTACTAATGGTGGGTTCACACATTCACGTATATTGCTCCCGTCCGGCGTATCGCCAATTTATGTAAAGACGCGAGTAGTTTCTGCCGTTGAACGACCGTTCTTCCACGTCTATTGCACTTACCGACAGACGTAGCGTAACGGGGCCAGTGTTACGTCAGACGTAATGGAGTCGTATTGAACTACGTACGTGTTTGCGACGTGCGTAAGCATAGCCCCGTTCGACCTCATGGGCTGCACGATTTGCGGGAACACAGGCCACGCCCATGCCACGCCCCCTCAAGACCGGCGTAGATGAGGCCGCATGTCTTGGGATTTGTTAGGTCGTACCTGGACCGGTTCTGGCCAATCGTAGGCACACCCCGTCTGACCAAACACAGACAAAGACAGTCTTTGTCAACCACGTAGGTCTGGGTTGGAATCTGGGAACTACAAAAGGGCAGGAATGGCCACACCATTCCCATTCCCAGTCCTTCATCGCACCATGAACAACATCGAGGAATTCATCCTGGAGGAGTAACATCGAGGAATTCATCCTGGAGGAGTAACCCGCTGAGTGCCAGCCAATTTTGACGGTGTGCTTCTGCCAGTGCCATATTTTTTTTTTTTTTTTTTTGGCTAAATCTATTAAGTTTGGGAGAGAAATGGTAAAAGAAAACCCTCCCCTCGCCAGAAATCATGTCCCCGATGGTGCCGAAAGTAGCTGAAAAGACACTATAGACGACAGAGACTTTTATGGTAGCGGAATTTATGGGTGGGAGGGTGGTTTGGGGTTGGTTGGGGCAAGGTAGAAGGGTAATTGACTTGTGTTACACATATGAAGCCGATTGGTGCGGTAGTTTCGCCACCACGGATTTTCCTTTTTTTCCTTTCCTTCGTACGGATACGCTAGAAGTGGGTGGTGGTAGGAGGTTTGGGGTGTGGTGGGGGGAAGGCAGAAGGGTAATAGACTTGTCACACAAATATGGAACCGATTGGTGCAGTCGTTTTCGTTTCGCCGCCACAGATTTTCCTTTTTTTTTTTTCCTTCTGACGGGACCGACAGTCAGGGAGTGGGTGGGGGGGGGGATTTGGGATTTTTGTGGTGGGTAGCCTAAAGGGTAGGTACATGTGGTAAAAATATGAAAGCCATAGGTGCAGGTCGTTTCGCTGCTACGATTTGTTTTCGGCTGGGTGCAGAGGGTGGCAGGGTTGGCTTGTTGGTTGCTGCTCCGGTGTGGTGAGGTGTGACTGGAGGGTCCCTCGCTGGTCCCGTTGTCCCCTCGTACAACGATGCCGCGTCTTCCCGCCAACCCGCAGTGCTGCGGTTCTGCCAGATGCGGCCTAACTAACATATACTTCCACGTTCGACTGGAACTTTCCTAACGATTTGACGAGAGCAGCTCTCGTCTCACGTGGTCGCTGCTACGTCCGACGAGGATGCTCTGGTCAGACGACCGTGGTGGGCTGGTCGGTCGTAAGTTTCCCCGTCTTTTGACATACGTGAGGGCGAGCCACGTTCCTGATTCGACTCGAATCAGCAACCGCGCGGCCTTGGCCGCACCCACAACATTCCCGACCCACGTGGGCTACTCGTTTCTACTCGCGCCATGCGAGAGTAACCCCCCCCCCCCCCCCTCACCTCCCCACCCCCCGACTGGCCGTAATTTCATTAAAGTTTTGCGTATTATGCCATTACGTTTTACGTAATCGGTTGCCAACTACCAATATACCTTCGTTTACATCAGACGGGAGCTGACGGGAGCAATATACGTGAATGTGTGAACCCACCATAACCCATATGTCCCCTACTAACTTCCTAGTCCTGCCACGTTAGTGGCAGGGCAGTAGTTCCCTTTCCAATGTTCCCTTACCCACTCTAAACCACTGTTTGGACACTTGATCCTCAGTGTTTTGGAGGACAAGCAGCCTAGAAGGGTCACTAGATCTGTTGTTGCTTGATTGCTGATTCCTTTGTACTCCTTTGTACTCTCTCTCTCTCTCTCTCTCTCGTTCCTCTCCTCTCACTCTCCTTCCTCTCTTTCTCTCTCTCCGTCTCCTCTCTCTCTCTCGATCTCTCTCCTTCTCTCTTCCCTCGTCTCTCTCTCCTCTCCTCTCTCCCTCTCTCTCTATATCTCTCTCTCTCTCTCTCTCTCTCTCTCTCTCTAACATAACCAATCATCCATCTCTCTCTCTCTCTCTCTCTCTCTCTCTCTCTCTCTCTCTCTCTCTCTCTCTCTCTCCTGTTCTCTTATTCACTAGCCTAAACAATTTACATATTTTGACGGTCTATTTTTCTCCCGTTTTGGCCCGGCCCCACACAAGCCTGGAGACTGAGAATGACACAACCATTAATCTGTGCTGGCGGGGATGTCATGCAGGGGAGAGAGAGAGAGAGTTACATAGGGTTACATTCATACACGGACTGCACAGGCCTTGCGGTCTCTATTACGCAGTCCGGATTTATTTCTAACATGAAATTTGCTACAAAGTGGAAGGTACAGACAGCAAAACAGAAGGCTCTCTCCCTACCCACCTCTCCCTCCGACCTTGGATCGGCATGAAATGTTGGGCAAATAGAAATTTCTACTGGGAAATTCATAGTAAAGAACAAAGTTGAACACTATTGTATACCGGTGGTACTACCGGTATTCATATTTAACCTACGGTAACTTTATTATTTGTTTTACCTATAATATTCCGACCTCCTCGAAATGAATGCCTAGCCTCCTTTTGAATGTGTCAAGAGTGAGCGTGAGAGAGAGTGAGAGTGCACGAGTGAGAGAGTGGGTGTGTGATAGTAAGAGTTCGAGAGAGAAAAAACGAGATTGTGCATGAGAGAGATAATGAGAGTGTGTGCATGAGTGAAAGTGAATGAGTGTGTGAGAATGAGGTAGAGATAGATAGGAGGAGGGGGGGGGAGGTTCTCAATCCCCCCCCCCCCCTTCTCCATAAAAAAAACTAATATTTTGTTTACCTTTCATCACCAACAGAGGGTCATCAGTCAGTTTTATCGTGATCATCCATTCTCTCTCTCTCTCTCTCTCTCCAATACTACCGTACATGGGTTTGACAACATGGATTATAGAAAGATATATTCCCTTGTTATGAGTACAACACGCAACAATGACTGGAATTTGGAGCTGAAGATAATTAGCACTATAGATTATTTGTTGTAAGTATACGAGAAATCATGACTTCTATCCTCTGTAACTCAAAAAGGGCTGGAGCAAATTGGCTGTAACATTCCACATTTATTCCTTGACTGACTTTTCTCAAATGGTAGAAATAATAGCTTGATTATTCTAGTCATTTTTGAGTTACAGAGGTTAGGTCATAATTTTTCGCCTACTTACAGCGAATAGACTATAGTATATGGGGGAACCTTCACACATAAGATCTGTTATATTTGTTAGAAGCGCTTCCAAAACTGAACACAATCGTCTAATAGTAGCCAACACAAAATGAAAAGGAGGTATAAAGGTACTGAAAGGGTTAAGGGGACAGTGGTTATTGTTTGGAGTCTATTTATTTATATAATAGCCTAATGTATTTTTTAGTTTAGTTTTTTAGCTTTAGACCTCCGTCAAGCTTAAAAAACATCCATTAGATCGCCTTACTACATTAGGCTATTTGTACATTTGTCGGTAGAAAAATGTCACGGCCGAAGGCTGGTTCCTCCATAATTACAGGCTCGCTATCGCTCGTCAGGGAAAAAAATCGACAATCGGCACGAAAGGTTTTAATATTGACAAAGAAATGGGGCGAAATGTCTTAAAATCGAGAAACTAATGGGGCAAACGTCTTAAAATCTCAGCACTAATGGTGATAAGCCTCGTCTAATGATAGCCATAATAAACTGTCAAAATGCGTCATGATTCGGAGGTGGGTATACCAACAGACATAAGACGACTCTCACATTATTCTCCCAAAGTGATCATCCTGAAACAAATCATTTTCTTACCTTCATAAAATGCACGAAATGCCGTTAAATATATCATACCTACCCCGCTCCATTATAGGATATTCCCACTAGAATACACTATTCTTCCTGGAGACTCGCAGGGTGTCAAACTGGAGCAATTTTATTTAATTTGAGAAGGAATACAAGAAAATGAACATGAAAGAGCATTGCTGTGGCCATTTTATCACTTCCAAAGACATAATTTGAACTAGCATCCATAATTTTATCCTCATATATAGGCTACAATGCTAAAGACTAATAATAATGGACTCTGCTTTCGTTTAACACCCTGCTGGAGAGAAATTTCACAATATACTAAGTTTCCTCCATAACAACAAAAAAAAAAAAAAAAAAAAACACACACACACACAAACGATCGACCTCTAAGTACACGACACGTACCACCATACAACAATTAAATAAATACCGGCAAAATAATAATAATAATAATAATAATAATATGAATAATAATGATATCCAAAAAAAAAACTTCCAATAAATTACATCAGGCTATTCCGCCACAACCGATAAAACTGAAGAACTGTAAACAACATAGCCTATACCGGTACCTCCCCCCAAAATACAATCTACAGTTAAATGATACCTAGTGCCATGTATATTTAAACTTTCCAACAAATTACAATATTCCCCTAATGGTTTACTAAAAAAAAAAAAAAAAAAAAAAAATAAAATAAAACATATATACCGGTATATAAAATAAATATATAAAGTAACAGTAAATAAATAGGCCTATATTATAAACACTTTCATTACAGAGAACCGGCTGCCCAAATAACCAGCACACTACACTTAACTCCACACTCTGCTACATTATTAACTCCGGAACCTGACACACTAAGCACTACTCACACACGTATCGCACCTTTGAACCCAGAGTGCATCAAACACTGACGGTAAGTGGCTTTAGGGGGGATGGGCCGTTTTTTTGTTTTTGGTTTATTAAATTATGTATTCATATATTTCTAAGTTTCCTCGCTAGACTTCCATCAAGCTTAGAATAACATCCCCTAGATCCCCCCCCCCCCCTTCAAGATAAATTTGTACATTTTTTGGTAGAAAAAAATCCCGGCTGAAGGCCGCTTCCTCTTAAAATTTCAGGCTCGCTATCGCTCGTCAGGAAAATATCGACACCTAAATGGCATGAAGAGTCTTACTATTGACAATGAACTGGGACGAAAGGTCTTTAAATTGCCAAACTAATGGGCCGAACGTCATAAAATCTGAACGTTACACATGAGGAAGAAGAGGGACCAGAAAACAGACCCATCTCCCCTTAAGTGATGACAGGATACGCCACTCAATAATCATTAAGGACTATTAAAAACAGCCGGGGTGGATTTACAAGCTCAATTGGTTCGAGAATATTTAGACGAGGTGGAGCAGGGTGGGAGTGGACATGGGGTTGACGTGGGGAGAGGTGGGGTGGGGAAGGGATGGAGGTGGGCATAGGGTGGGGTGGGGACGGGGTGTGGGTAGGTAAGGGGTAAGAAGGGGGTGTGGGTAGGAATGGGAATGGGGATATACCGGTAGTGGAGAGAGGTGGGGTGGAGAATGGGTGGAGGTGGGGAAGGGTTGGGGAAAGGTAGAGGTGGGGAAGAGGCGGGGGTGGACATGGGGCTACAGTGAAGAGAGGTGGGGTGGGGAAGGGGTGTGGGTAGCGAAGGGGTAGGAGTGGGAATGGAGATGTAGTGGAGAAAGAAGGAGTGGGGAAGGGGTGGAGGTAGGGAATGGTGAGAGTGGGAATGGGGTTGGAGTGCAGAGGGGTGGACATGGGTTGGAGTGGAATCAGGTGTGGCGGGGAAAGGTGGGAATGGGGTTAAGTGGAGAGGGAATGGGTAGGAGTGGGCATGGGGTTGGAGTGGAAACAGGTGTGGCGGGGAAAGGTGGGAATGGGGTTAAGTGGAGAGGGGATGGGTGGGGAATGGGCATGGGGTTGGAGTGGAGAGGGATGAGATGGGGAAGGGGTGTGGGTAGCGAAGGGGTGGGGGTATCTAGCCCTCACAGTGCCAGTGACTGCATTGAAATAGCCCGAGAATGACACTGGTCCATAATTATTTCAAATTTGCCAAACAGCAATTCCATATTTTCTTGACGAGAACTGCAACCTCAGCAGCAGCGTACACTAATTAACTGGTTTAACCCCAACGACTGAAGTAACCAGAGAACTCTCCAAAATAGGTACCATTACTGCGACCAGACCCATACTATGTGTAACAATCACAGTTGACCTGACCACTGCCTCATGTCAGTAGTTGATCATCATCTGTTCCTAGTCCCGACCCCCCAAAAAAAAAACTTCAGAGATTAAATGGTGGCCGTGAATCATATGCGCCATGGCAACCACCCCCAAAATAAAAACTTGGCCCAGAGGCCACAATATACTTTAAAGCCTAAAAGTCCCAGGGGATTTGCCTTAAGTTTATCGTGAAGCACACCAATCTGGTCTGGCAGACATAGGAAGAGATTGATTTTTCAGGACCTTCCTTCCCTTGGACCAAGGTTTTTGAGACCTGTCTACCTAATACCTACATCATTGTAGTCGCTTTTAGTTCTTCTTGCTCTCTGCCCTTGGCTAAATGACGACCGATGACCGAAATACAATAGCCTAGTCCCCCATGTTATTAATCCCTGATCCCCTCTCCTACTACGTCGCCACCCATCACTCGGCGGACTCCAAGCAGCCCTCGCGAGTTATGAGGCCGGACAAATCTGGGGAGGGTAGGGAAGTTATCCGCGATTGGCCGTTATCGATATTGGCTGGGAGGAGGGGGCCGGGAGGGAAGGAGGGGGCAGGGAAGGGAGGAGGGGGCCAGGAAGGAAGGAGGGGGCCGGGAAGGGAGGGAGGGGGCCGGGAAGGAAGGGGAGGATGAGGCTGGGAAGGAAGAAGGAGGCCGGGAAGGGGGGAGGGGGCCAGGAAGGGAGGAGGGGGCCAGGAAGGGAGGAGGGGGCCGGGAAGGGAGGGAGGGGGCCGGGAAGGGAGGAAGGGGCCGGGAATAGAGGAGGCTGGGATGGGGTTTGGTGGGCGGGAGGGGGGCAGAAGGTGGTTGATTGGGGGGAGGGATGAAAATAAGGTAGATTGAAGAAAGACGAATTGAAGATGGAATATATAATGATTATTTAAAAAAAAAATATATTGTGAGTGGAGCAGAATGTGGTTGGTGGGGGTGGAGGGATGGAAATGAGTGTGTGTGTGTGGGGGGGGGGGGGGTGAAGAAAGAGGAATGAACGACTGAATAATAATGAGTAGAGAAGATACTACTGGAGGAGTAAGAATGGAGGATAAAAGAGGAGTGAAGGCAGGAAGAGAGAGGGTGGAGGAAAAGAAGGAGGAATGGGATTGGACAAGATTAAACAAAGAGTACGGTAACTAAGATGAGGCAGAGGATTGGAAGAACGGAGAAGAGGGACCCGGGACTTGAAGATAAGGAAAGTTGGAGGGGCAAGGTGAAATATAGGCTACACTGTCAAGGCTGAGCACAGACATAGACATAGACATAGATATATATATATATATATATATATATATATATATATATATATATATATATATATATATATATATATATATATATATATATATATAGAGAGAGAGAGAGAGAGGTGGTGAACGAAAGTAAGAATGCTAGGGATTTGAAGATAAGAGAAAGGGAAAATGAAAGAGAGTAGCTGGTAACGAATTGTGAAGTACCGTACCGTATATAGGCCTAACCTAAGTAGAAAGAAGATGATCAAAATACACGAAGCCACATTATATCTTTATTATGGCTATTAATAGAACATTTCATTCAGCTTAGGAAGGGTCTGTGATATTCAAAGTGCTAATTGTGATACCCGGTACGGTACCGTTAAATATGTATCCTTTACATTTGTAGAGGTACTTTCTATGCTGAAGTACAATCGCATAGTAATAGCCATATCAATAGAACACATGAGTGACAATGCTGAAAGGGTTAATAGTTTTTTAGGAGAGAGGAAGGGTTGACTTGAAGGAGAGAAGAAGTACTAGCTTTGTTATTCAAAATTGGCGGTAATGTCACTTCCTTTCCAGCTCAATTCTTGGTAAATAATGGAAAAAATATAAGAAACTATTAATATTATTGCCAAGTTTTCGTAATTAACAGCAAACTTGGCTCTAAAAACGTTGTAATAGCTGAGTAATGAACAGGCCTATAGAAACAAGCCAATTTATCGCAAGCTATAAACAAAAATTACTACGGTACGGTAGGCTATAATATAAAGTGTGAAAACCGGATAAAGTGGGGAACAGAAAGAAATACGGTACCGGTAACTTAAGAAAATCGACAGAAAAGATCGAATTACGGTAAATTATAGGAATTGCGACAAAAGGTGTTAGGCTACCGGTACTGTTACTTGTTTATGTAAGAGGAGAGGAGGAGAAATGGGGCGAAGATGAGTGTACGATGAAAAGGGGCGAAGAAAAAAAGGGGCGAATGAAGAGAAACACGGAGAAAAAAGGAATGGGGGAAAGGATAAAACAAATTGAGAAAGTTGGTGAAAAGTGTGAAAGACCCTGAGTTCTATGGTTCAGCTTAGGAAGGACCTCTAACACTTAGAAGGCTACAAACTATCTCATGCAATTTAGCTACCCACATATCCTTCCTAAGCTGAATAAAATCGCCTAATAGTTGCCAGAACATGGCTACGAAAACACCTCTATAAAATACCCCGTCCCCTCTCATAAGTTATAACATGCACTGTAAAAATTGTGCGTGTAATATGGAATACATATAGAAAAAAAAAAAAAAAAAAAACATTGGCTGTAATATAACTGGGAGGCTACTGTAGGAATAATGTGTAATATACTACATTTGAGTTACTTTTCGAACACTTACTTAAAGAGGGGTGACCTGCCTTTTATTCAGGAAGAAATCGACACCTGGATGGGTATAAACGTCTTAAAACAGTTGGCTGAATGGGGCCGAATGAATGCAAGCCAGGGAAAGAGAAAAGGAGATAAAGATATAAAAAAAAAAAAAAAAAAAACGTTAAGATTTCTTTGAACAATTAATTAAATTTTAAATCTTGCAAAAGAAAACACACCCAGACAGGAAGGGCACAATATACAGACCAAAGAATATATAAAAATTACTATAGTATATTTTTGTTTCCAGCTGATGGTAACTTGATTCCTTTAGCATCTGATTTCTTGATTATTAATGGAAATATGATACTGTTATGGCTTTGCATCATATTATTGCCAAGTTTTCATAATTAGCAACATATTTCGCTACAAAATCGTGGTAATAGCCGAGTAATCAGAGGTGTTAAGGGGGTCACTTTTTGGGCGATTTTTGCATGTATTAATTATTTTTCTAGTTTCCTCCCTAGACCTCCATCAAATTTAAAACAAAAATCCATTAGATCCCCATTCTAAATTATTTTTTACATTTTTCGGTAGAAAATGTTCCCGGCCGAAGGCCGATTCTTATAACATTACAGGCTCAGTATCGTTCGCCAGGGAAAATATCGACACCTAAATAGCACGAAAGGTTTAAATATTGACGTAGAAATGTGGCGAAAGGTCTTAAAATCGACTAACGGGCATTTCTGGAGTTCGATTCAAAACCTAAATTCCTAAAGTAATGGTCCGATTTGAATTTTGTTTGTGCCATTGGATTCAGCGGGTGAAAGTGTACCGGAGGTAAAACATTGAACAAAATCCATACATAAATAACCCGTTTATGGGTGATTTAGAAGTACCGGTATTCAAAATATGATGTAAAAAAAATAAAAATTATATATATATATATATATATATATATATATATATATATATATATATATATATATATATATATATATATATATATATATATATACCGGTACAGTTGGAATCGCAACGAATAGAGGAATAGCCTACATAATTATACCCTTGAAAAAAATAAGTCTATTGGGCCTAAAAATGGTCTAAATATATAAAAAAAAATATACCGTTGGAATCGCAACGACGAGAGGAATCCATATATTCCGTACCGTACCTTTTAGGTTACCGGTACAGCTGAATAACATACGTGTTTCATTACATTTACGATATAGGCTAGTATCGTATAAGATCAATATAGCCTATAGGCCTACTGTACAGTACGGTATCGTACATCTGACAACACAATTAGCTTATGTCATCAAAGGATATACCGTAAAAAAAAAATAGGAAAAGTGGGGATTGGGCCTGAGTAAATAGATAGATAGATCAAAGGATATGACGATGCAATCATATTAGATCCGTGCAAAGCGAGGATCTCAGGGGCTTACTCATCGTTGTTGTTGTTGTTGTTGTTAGGGCAACGCTTATCAAAAATTGCTATTTCTCGGTTATTACTTAATTCAATGTAATGATCTTTCACATGCATATACCGGTAATCTGACCTATCTTCTAAATCTAGGCCGTAACCGAGCCCTTAAAAAAAAAAAAAAAAAAAAAAAATCGTCCAGCGCGATGCTCCACGCGCCTTGGAGTTAACAACTTAATAACAAGGCCTCACGTACCGGTACCTATAATCTCCTTTGACTTATTCTTTTTCAGTTCATACCAATTCAATTTACCAAAATTCCGTATTGATTTTTGTCATTGATAACTGTAATCTAAGCTGTAACTATTGTATTTAATTAATTATGTTTAAATATGTTTATGCATCCTGGATCAGGAAGAATATAGGAATAGGAGTGGAATAGACAAGTGGAAGATATAAAGCAGTGGATTGATGGGCGGGAAGAATAATGGGATAGGAGTGGAATAGACAAACGGCAAACGCAATAATGAAATGAAGAAACAACAAGAAAAAAGGGAGTGAACTCCCCTTCACAGAGGAGAGTGATGGAAGAGAAGAGAGAGAGAGAGAGAGAGAGAGAGAGATGCATGTATGTGCACGTCAGTATATAGCCTAGTTAGGCCTATGATTTTTGTTTTGTTTTTACATTTGCAGATATTAATTAAACCAGTAATTTGTATGTCGAGAGTAGCGTACCGGTACGCCATATTTTTATGCAAGGAAATACCGGTAGTTAAAGTCGGCAGCATACCCATTATTAAACTGTTACATAGCCTATATAGCTAGGCTTTATATTTTAACGGCAAATTTGCACTTGATCGTTTTGGACTAGGGAACTCTATTTCTAGCTGATAGGCTCATGGTGTTATTCTTGTAATATATATTTAATATAATTATACAGTATATATATATGCTTTTTTTTTTCTAAACACAAACCTAAATGTAACTATACTCTATTTTTGTCCAGCTGATCGCAAATTGAATCTCTTATTAGCTGATTTCTTGATACTTAGGCTAATGGAAATATAGGAAGCTACTATGGCTGTGTGTCATAATATTATGTATGACAAGTTTTCAGAATAACCATCATCTTTCGCTACAAAATCTACCTTATAGCCGAGTAACAAAGATAGAAACATGACAATTTACCCTCAGCTGGAAAAAAATAGACTATAAGTATTAGCAGTCAGCTGATGAAATACCTGTACATGGTTTCAGCTGAGCGTAGGGAACGATGCCGTGGTGGAGGAATGGGAGGAAAGAGGAGGATGTTAGATAATATACCATATACAGTATCTCCCATATAAAGCAATGTTGTTATGTCACATGTATTTAGTTTTGTAGCACTAGGCACATGTGAATAATGAGCACCCTGAAAGTAGGTATAAAGGAACATCATTGTAGAAAATATACGAAAATAATGTCAAGGGAGGGAAAGGGGAGGGAGATATCCTGCGCGCGGCGTGGTTTTTAAACGAGTTTGAATTCCTTGGCCTTTCTCAACAGTATGTTCGCTTATTCTTTACAATAATCTTCTTTACACCTACGTTCAGGGTGTTTATTGTTCACATGTGTCTAGTGCTGCAAACCTATACACATGTGACATAACAATATTATTACTTTATATGCGAGATAGGCTGTATGGTATCTTATCCAACACCCTCCTGCTTCTTCCACCACCGTTTCGTTCCCTCGCGGGATATCTTCCTCCCTTTTCCCTTGCTTGACATTATTTTCGTATATTCTCTACAATAACATTCCTTTATACCTACGTTCAGGGTGCTCATTGTTCACATGTGCCTAGTGCTGCAAACCTATAGCATGTGACATAACATTGCTTTATATGGGAGATGGGCCTATATGGTATATTATCCAACATCCTCCTATTCCTCCACCATGGTTTCGTTCCCTACGCTCAGCCACAACCATGTATTTCATCAGCTGACTGCTAATACTAATGCTACATTTAGGTTTGTTTAGAAAAAAAGGTAAATACAATTTATCTTACTGTTTTACAATGAAGTATTTTGTCTTTAGGCCTAGCATCATTGTATATTTTATCTTACTGTTTAACAATGAAGTATTTTGTCTTTAGCATCATTGTAGATCAGTTAGCTATTCACTACAAGAATGTTTTAGTCATATCACTTCCAAAGACACAATAAGAACTGTACGGCTTTAGTTTAACTGATATGTAATCGTAATGCCTGTTTAATAATGCGTTTTATAGATACCGGTACCGGTATAGCCTAGCCTAGTTTCAGTCGTACCACTGTAGCCTAACTTCAAGCCATAGCCTATTTCACAAATATATATTCCCTTCCCACCCATCAGTTACCTATTACCAAACAAGCGAAACAGGCAATTACCAATTTACCAGAACATAATCGGCATGCACTTAACGACGTACAGTAAACTAATCGGTACAATTGCACTTTCGTCTTTCGGATCCCCCCCCCCCCCCACATACACCCACACTTAGAAATTGAAAGTCTAACTGCTGGTCCGCCGGTCCTAATTATAAACCGGCACTAGAAAATGAAACTACGATTAACCGAAAACAAATATGTATTAAATCCTTGGTGGTACCTGTCAAATGAGTGTCCTATTAAAATCGTACCCAAAAATCACCAGGGAAAGTGGTCTGTCCTAAAGTAAACATGTGCCAAAAAATACATTCATTAATAGGCCTACAGGAAAGAGATAGGCTAGGCTACAAGCACACAAGGCATCATGCAAATTGCTAAACCACCAAAGTTTCCCTACATCGGGTGCCTAGCGGCCCTAGCCAAAGAATAGGCTAGTCCTACTGGATTCTTGGTGGCTTTTAAGGGCGAACAGACTATTATAATCCTAATACTGTGCAGTGTATGATCAGTAGGTAAACAAAGGTGAGAGGTATATGTTAGGTGGCTGCCCATCACTAGTCCATCGAAGCAGCAGTGTATTTTAAAGAGTCAAACAGACGAGACGTGCCAGTGAAATGTATACGAAATGTCAAATGTGGGGTGGCCGGGTTGGGTCCTGGGAAGAACAGCAGAGCACAACTCACCCCTTGTGTCATCCCGGCGTGTCGTCTGCTTCTCAGCTTTACCCCATTTCCGAATCGTTCTGCAGTACTCCACTAACTTCCTGGGCCACCTTCGACACTCCTTAATCTATCTAAAGTCACCAGGACACAAACGAGTGCTAATAATCCGAGGAAAACGTCGGAGTCGTTACCGCACATCTCCTCCCACGAATGTAAACAAACCACTGGTTGGCGTCACTCGACTCACTCGGCTTCCCACGAGCCTAACTTAAATTTGCAGGGATATTATTGTAGCTAAAAAGAGCATTGAGATAGCCTGTAGCCTTTTAATTGGTAGACGTACTTCCTAAGCTGAAAATAATTGTCTAATAATTGCCAGAATATAATGCAAAGGTTGCCACCGGTACTGAAGGGGTTATAACCTCTATGTTCTCTCTCTCTCCGGCAAAGTAGCGGAGGGTGGAGAGGGCCTTAATCTTTGCTATCCTTTACCTCTACTTTCCCTTACTGTTGGGGTTGCTATCTCTACTATAGGGTTAAGTCCTCGCCACCTCTCAGGGTTTGTAAGATGTGGCAAATGTATCTATGTAAATCTATGTCAATAACTCTCTACCTCTTATATATTTTTCTCTCTCGCTCTCTCCCTTTCTTTCTCTCTCTCTGGCTTTTTAGCCGGAGGGTGGAGAGTCCCTTCTATTTTGCTGTCCTATTCTTCTACTATAAACTGTCCCTGTCTAGTATTAAGGCCGGACAACCTAGTAGGGACCACAAGGTCTGTGTGGACTAAGTATATGTGTAACTCTCTCTCTCTCTGTAAGGTAAAATAACACAGCGTAAAAAAACATCTTTATTTTATTTTTTTCTGGGCCATTTGTGTGTACACCGAGAAGAAAGGGGGGGGGGGGGAGAGGATGGGTCAGGAAAGGGTGAAATTGAGAAGTACGCTGACTAGTCCGGGGAAATTAGGCTTTATTGTAACAACACGGAAGGGCCAAAATTGTCTTGGTGTTACAATAAATATATTTTTTCTGATAACTGGGTATGAATTTTCCACTGTGTATGTCTCATCCCGTATACTTTTTCCATCATTTCGCTACCCATGACCTGACTATCCGTGAACTATTCTTTATTAATCATATTCGCAATCTGATTATCCATAAGCCATAAATTATCTAATTATCCATCGCATAACTATCCATGATCTGACTATCCATCACCTGAGTATTCATAGCCTGACTATCTATAGCCTGACTACCCATGACCTAACAATCCATAACCTATCCCTGACTTGACTCTCCATAACTTTACTAGCACTGACCTAACAATGGGTCACGGGGTCACCTCATCACCAATCTGACCTCTGACCTCTCTGATACTCTGACTCAAAATAAATACCCTATAAATCCGTTGGCGTTTTACAATTAACCCTTTGAAGATCATGACGCATTTTGAGTTTATTCTATCATTAGACTATTTAACACAATTTAAGAACGGTCTGTGAGAATTATAAGGGTAAAGACAATCTCCATTAACCCTCTGACTTCCACATACCCTTCCTAATCTGAATAAAATCGTATAATAATAGCCAGAAAACAGAAAAGAAATCCGTCATCGTATTTTCTAAGGGTTACTATGCAAAACAATTATTACACACTTATTATGTGGCCCTGATAAAATACAGTCTATGAGATCTATACTGCACATTACATTTTTAGAGTTGGTGTTCACTTTCTTCTTTCTTTCCCAGCTATCGGTAAGCGACTTTATTGAGCAGCTTCCCAGACTCAAAGAGTAAATACACATTATGTAGAGTTGCTGTCCACTTTCTTCTTTTCCAGCTACCGGTAAGCGACTTTATTGAGCAGCTTCCCAGAGTCCTAGAGTACATACACATTTTATAGAGTTGGTCTCCAGTTTCTTTTAGTTTTTCAGCTACCAGTAAGCGATTTTATTCAGTCAAAAAGTAATAAATGTCAGGGACAGTAAGGAGGGGGAGACACACATGTTGTTAACCCTTTCAGTAGAGGGAAGTGCTATTTTACACTTTATTCTGGATAACATTAGTAGATTGTTTCAGTTGAGGAAGAATTTGTGGGAGTTAAAGAATTCATTGAGATAGTACTGTTGCCATTTAATTCATATACCTATATATATATATATATATATATATATATATATATATATATATATATATATTAATCATGTACATATTATTCCTAGATAGCCTCCCTAAACAATAGTCAAATATTAACCAGAATGAAATGTGGAACAGCACCATTTAGGTTCTCAAGGGTTCAGTTTTCACATGGACAACATTTCACATGAGTACATGACTATAGTCAGTTCATTACGACGAGTCTAGAAATCCTGATCCCGATCCCCTTCTATCTATCTATCTATTGCCGGATGCCTTACTCCCCTTACGAGGGTGGCCATACACAGAATGCCCCCAAGCGGACATATTCCCTGTGAGAGGGACAACCCGAGCCAGTTTAGTGAAGGACGTACAGGATTGACCACTCAATTTAGGATCCGTCCGACTCCGAAGCCCTCTGTGTATCTTGTTAGCACTATTTTTCTACAGTGGTGTTCGGCTAGTCCATACACTAACCTGCCTTACCCTTAGGTAAGCAGTACGGATTTGTATCAGGTTTACTCCCCTAGACAGGTTGCCAACCAAGGCTGACGAGTCCCATCCACCCGGATTTGTATAAGGTTGTCACCCCTAGATGAGTTGCCGACCAAGGCTAACGAGTCCCATCCACCCCTTAACCTCTCTTATAACCCTTTGAGGATTATGACGCGCTTTAGCAGTTTATTTTGGCTGTCAGTGGACGATTTTATTCGGCTTGGGAAGGATCTGTCGGACTCTGGGGCATAATTGAGTTGGTTTTGACGACCCCTTAGCTTCCTAGAGGTCCTTCCTAAGCTGCATAAAATCGTCCAATGATAGGCGAAATAAACTACTAAAACGTGTCATAATCCTCAAGGGGTCAACTCAAATAGGACTTGGGCAACCGGGAACATATTTCTACCATTAACATTGTTGATATCTAACGGTAAATGGGTGGACATAATTACAGCCCGTTTGCTTCAGCTCTCCCGGAGTTACGAGAGGCTGGGGATCACGTTTTCTAGCCTCGTCATCATGAACAGACTATAGAGAGAAGAAACAATGAAACGGAAAATTTGGCTTTGCTTATATTATACAAAAATAATGCGTAATATCGATAGTGACAAGTACTTAATGTAACTATATTACATGGCAAAGTTAATGACTATGTAGACTAGACTAGAATAATAATAATAATAATAATAATAATAATAATCATAATAAGGGACTAATAAAATCTTTGACTGACCATCTGACTGAAGATAAACACAATAATAAAAATAATATTAGTCATACTTCAGCCGTGTCCCGCCTGAGCAAATTGGCCCACAAAAGCACATAATAATAATAATAATAATAATAATAATAATAAATAATAATAATAATAACAATAATACTTACCATAATAATAAATGAAAAGCTCAAAACCTAAGCAAAAATTATGGCATATCACTATTATTTCCATTGCACACATTTACTTCCAACCTTACCATTGGCTAAGCATATTATTTAGCATATAACTCCTGATTATGACCAGTATAAATATATAATATGGCTGACTATGATAATTTGTCCGTGTTCTTCCATTATTTACATCGGATTCATTGTTTCTAGGTCACTGTTTTGTGGGGTTCGAAACATCACAAATCTGGAGCATCTGGAGTTTAGAAACATCTGGGGTTTGAAACAAGGTCACAAATAGCGTGCATGATTTGAGATTATCAATAAAACTAAGGATTATTTTTTATAAAAAGTGTGTAAATGAAGCTATTTTTTCATGTTGCAAATTTGAATTAGAAATAATTACTTATTTACACTACATATACTATTCAATGGAGATATCTGGAAAATAATAAAAATAAGATCACAGGAGCAAGTCCGAACAAACTGGATTGAAATATTGGCCCTATCTTATATATTATGCAAAATAGCAAATATACCTTTCTAGACTGATGTATAAAAGAACTTCTCAATACAAAAGCGAACATAACATGTGTAATACTAGTATAATTAATTTAAACTCGCTTCTATTAATTATGAAAGTTGTATTTACCACTACTTTTAGTTGCTTTATATTTTGTTAACTTCAGGATTTCACTAACTAATAAAATATTGACTATAAACTACGCCAATTACACGTATCATGTAATGCAATATTCAAACTTGGCCCTAGAGTTTTCATTTTCCTTATCTATATTTGTGATCTATGTAACCAATCAATAATAAATTTTCCCTTTCATACTTTGTACACAGTTATTGAATCGAATAGTTTTATGTTTTGTCATATTATGGCTGATATATTAATAGCTAATCAATAATATAATACCAATCATCACTTACATCTTCTGCTTAGTTTTAACAGGTTAGACACACCAGCATATATAAAGTTACACCAGTTCGAATCTTTGAATCTTTAACCCGTGGAGCCCCGGCTAGTTTTGTAATGTTTGCGCACCAGAACCCGGCCGGTTTTCAAAAAATGGTTTTATTCCAGAAACAATAGCGAATGGGTTAGGAATGAAGGAAAAACCACGAAAAACCGCTCAAAAAGCTTAACAAATGGTCCTACAGAGCCCCCGAAAACGGATTTTATAAGAGTAAAAAATTGAAGGCAATTATCCCAAAAAAACAGGTTATTGCGCGCTCGCGCACACGCACGTGGACTTTGAGAGTTTTCAACCATCGGCACGGTTGCGTGGGATACGTACACAGTTCCCATACAAATCTGAGCCCTCTTGAGTGGATACACCTGAGGTTACGGTCGGCGCAATTAGGGTGACGCGCCAGGCGCGTCTCTGGGGCTGTGCGTTACATACATCGCCGACGCGTCAGGCGCGTCGCTGGGGCTGTACGGGTTAAAGCCAAGTTCTGAAGCATCTGGCCTATATTTAGCATTGTATCGTTTCGTTTGTGTTCGATACTGTCTCAAATGGGTGCGCCGTGATTTATGTTCATACCTGTAGGCTACACTTATTTCATTCACATACCATGAGCTCAAAAAATATATATATATAATAATAATGATAATAAAATGAAAATATAGATAAAATAAAATAAATATATATATATGTGGACCAAAAAAACGTCTCCATGATGAATGACTTTAAAATCTAAACGTTTTTGGAGAGGAACACCCTTGACTATTATGCTAAAAGAGTACACAAAAATAAATACTCTAGCTATTATGTACACAGTATTTACAAAGCTAATAACCCCTGTAACTCTATAAGGGCTAGAGCAAATGGGCTGTACATCTCCACACCTACTCCCTAGCTGAATCCTGCCTTTTGTCTCCTTCATACACATAGGAAAAAAAATAATAATATAAAATAAAACAGTAGATACATTTGCTCAATTACTCTAGTCCTTTCTGAGTTATAGAGGTCAGTGGTCACGATATTTCTGGCCTAATCCTATTGAATAGAGTATAGTTATAATGATATCTACAGTAATACCAGGGTTAATAATATCTTCATCAGGTGGACCACTCGCTATCAGAGCAAGGAAATTCCAGCATACCAGAACGTAAGATATGATACACCGCTATACCAGAACACAGACATATTAGAAAGTATGAGAGATATAATAAGACATAATAGACCGGTATACCAGAACACAGAAACACCATTATGCCAGAATGTATGAGGGATATACTATGACATATTATACACCGGTATACCAGAACACAAAAATACCAGAACGTATGAGGATTATACAAAAACGGAATATACCGGTATACCAGAACACAAACTGGGTATACCAGGCCATAATAAAACATAATGGGAAAGAGAGAGAGCTAGTATCATGTTGAGAAAGGGCAATAGTTAGATAGATAGAAAGAAATATATATAGATAGCTAGGGAGAGACAATACACCCAGAAACCCCTACACAACCCCTCATACGTACATACACACACACATTCTCTCTCTCTTTTACACACACACACACCAACCCACTGCATACATAATCACCGTGCGTGTACTGATCTGCTCCAGCACTTAACATCAAACATCAGCAACAGGACCCGTTGTTGCACCGTTGCAGACAATACCACCATCAAGCACCCTGCAACACCGTACTCAACATTGCAAAGTGCATTATCAGATGTCCACATTAACAGACCTCCATATTCACAGACCTCCATATTCACAGACCTCCTCATTAACAGACCTCCACATTAACAGATGTCCACATTAACCCCTTCCCTACCGACATCTTTTGTATTTTCTTCTAGCTATATTTAGACGATTAGTGCAGCTTAACAACGATCTGTGGTAGTTAAAGGGGTTAGTTAAGATAGTTCAAACCCTTTTAATTGCTTAGTCTTTTTTAAACTGACTAAAATCGTCTATATAGAGGTAGAATAAAATGTATAAGACGTATCCGGTACAGAAGAGGTTAACAGATCTACACATTAACAGACGTCCACATTAACAGACGTCCACATTAACAAACCTCCGCATTAACAGACGTCCACATTAACAGATCTCCACATTTACAGACGTCCACATTAACAGACATCCGCATTAACAGACGTCCGCATTAACAGACGTCCATATTAACAGACCTCCACATTAGCAGACCTCCACATTAGCAGACCTCCGCATTAACAGACGTCCGCATTAACAGACGTCCGCATTAACAGACGTCCGCATTAACAGACGTCCACATTAACAGACGTCCACATTAACAGACGTCCACATTAACAGACGTCCGCATTAACAGACGTCCGCATTAACAGACGTCCGCATTAACAGACGTCCGCATTAACAGACCTCCACATTAACAGACGTCCACATTAACAGACCTCCGCATTAACAGACCTCCGCATTAACAGACCTCCGCATTAACAGACGTCCGCATTAACAGACGTCCGCATTAACAGACGTCCGCATTAACAGACGTCCGCATTAACAGACGTCCGCATTAACAGACGTCCGCATTAACAGACCTCCACATTAACAGACGTCCGCATTAACAGACGTCCAGTAGTGTTATGTTGAATGTGGGTCTGTATGTACGCTTGTCTGTCTCACTGCTAATACTCTCGATTATTATAATTCTTTGTCTGTTTGTCTGTAGGGTTATTTATCTGTTTTGTCTGTGTGTTTGTCGCTGGCCTCTAATATTACGATTATATCCGTTTGCGTGTCTGCCCGATTCCATATACTGTAATCTCCACTTTTGTTATCCTGTGTCTATTTGTCTGTCTGTCTGTAACTTGTCTCAGAAAAATGCCTCTGCTATTGCTAGGCTTTCTCGGTTTGTCTGTCATTAATCGTATTCTCCACCACTGTTATTTTCAGCGTATGTGTTTGTCTGCCTATCTGAGTGTTTGTCTTAAAGGTACACCCTCTAGACCCCATTTCAAGATAAATGTTTACATTTTTCGGTAGAAAAATTTCCCGGCCAAAGGCCGGTTCCTCTTAAAATACAGGATCGCTATCGCTCGCTAGAAAACAATCGACACCTAAATGTCAGGAAAGTTATTAAAATTGATAGAAATTGAGCGAAAGTTCTTAAAATCGCCAAACTAATGGAGCGAACATCATAAAATCTCAAAAGCAATGAGGCTAAGCATGAGGAAGAAAGGAGTCCAGAAAAAAAATCCCTTAAGTGGAAATCGCACCTAAAAGTCACCAGTCAATTAGGTGGAAGACCCGACAATGGGAAAAAACATCTAATTGGCGCCCAGCTATTGTTCGGCTTGAACAATTTGGGGCCATTTGTTTGATGTTGATGGTTATTATGAGAGAGAGAGAGAGAGAGAGAGAGAGAGAGAGAGAGAGAAAGAGAAAGAGAGAGAGAGAGAGAGAGAGAGAGAGAAAAACAGAGAGAGAGAGAGAGAGAGGTTATTCTGGCTTCTTAACTATCAAAACTTTGGGTTGTTGTTGTTGTTGTTATTGTTGCTTCGAGTGCTCCTATTAGTTTCTTATCGCTTTCGGTGTTTTGGGTAATTTGTTACCCAATTATTGTTATTATTTGTTACATATGTTGTTGCTGGGAGTGTTTTCATGTTTGGGTTGTTTGATATTGGTTGTCATTATTGTTTATCGGGTTTGGTTGCGAGTGATTTAAGGGGAGATGGGTCGTTTTTCTGGACCCCTTTCTCCCTCATGTTTAACCCCATTAGTTTTGATTTTTAAGATGTTCGGCCCATTAGTTTGGCGATTTTAATACCTTTCACCCCATTTCGTTTTCAATTTTAAGACCTTTCGTGCCATTTAGGTGTCGATTTTTTCTTGGCGAGCGATAGCGAGCCTGTAATATTATGACGAACCGGCCTTCGGCCATTACATTTTTCTACCGAAAAATTTACAAATTTATCTTGAAGGGGGGTCTAGGGAGTGTGTGTGGTTAATTTTAAGCTCGATGAAGGGCTAGCGAAGAAACTAGAAAATAAATGAATCTATAAAATTATACAGTATAAATAGACCCACAAATATAACCACTGTCCCCTTAATGCTTTGGGCTGTTTGTCTTATTGTTGTTTTTATTGCTGTTTGGGTTACGGCTGGCATTTTTTTTTTTTTTTTTTTTTTTAGTATCTTGGGTGAGGAGATGAGGTGGTTGCCAGATTTGGAAATTTAGGTCTTGCTTGTTGATATGCAGTTGGATACTATGAACATAGATACATGGACAAACATAGATAGATACGTACGGTACATACACGTACGTTGGTATAGGTAACTAAATATAAAGACACACACACACACACACACACACACACACATATATATATATATATACTGTATATTAGATAGATATAGACAGATAGATATATAGAAAGATAGAGATGACGATAAATGGGTAAATTAACACATGGGGCGAGGAAAAGGTATATAAATTGAAACGTACACACACACATATTATATATATACAGTATATATATATATATATATATATATATATATATATATATATATATATATATATGTGGTGTAGTTGATCAAAGTGTCGGCTATCGTCCTGCCGGTCGGCGGTTCGAACCCCACTGAGAGATTAGAAACATCTAGTGGCTCACGTGTATTTGTGATATATACTCAATATATATATACTGTATAAAATTATATAACATACAAAGCAAGAACGAACAAACTATAAATACATAAACAACCAATACAGTCACAGGTATGGTACAGGTAAATGCAATCCTAAATAAACGTTATGGAAAAAAAATAAAAAATAAAAAAATAGGATGATAAACGCACGAGTTAGTCCAGCCTTACAAGAGTTTTCCATATAGAACCCTATATCTTTCAGTATACCACAACGCTTTATTTTATTATATTCCGGCTGCTTTTAGTCGGTTTATACTAGGTTTAGAAAGGGTCTGTGGGAGTTAGCGGGATAATGGAGCTCTATATTACCCCTTTGATTGATAGAGGGACGTCCAAAGCGGAGTAAAAACGTCTAATGTTAGCCAGAATACCGTGAACAGAGTGTCATGATACTGAAAGGGTTAAGCCTCATAAGCCTTCCGGTTATAGGAACTTACGGGAGCCCACCTCGCTTTTTTTATCTTTCTCTCCCTCTCTCTTTGGCTTCTATCCATTCGGTCCCATTCAGCCTACTGTTTCAAGACATTTACCCCCATCCAGGTATCAATATTTTCCTGGCGTGCGGCAGCGAGCTAGCATACATATATTTTTTTGTTTTGACAGCAAGCTAAATTTGTAAATTTTTCGATAGAAAAATTTCTCCGGCGAAGCCGGATTTCTCCATACTGTACAATGCTTGCACGCTTTCGCTCGCCAGGAAGAAATTGACACCTGGATGGGAATAAACGTCTTAAAACAGTTGGCTGAATGGGGCCGAATGGATACAAGCCAGGGAAAGAGAGAAAAGGAGAGAAAGACAAAAAAAGCCGGTGACCCCCCCTTACTAATATGGTAATTGTGGTCCACCTCTTCCCTCCTATGGCAATCACTAACATTATTATATATATATATATATATATATATATATATATATATATATATATATATATATATATAATAATACCCTTAGCATCAATTCACACCTGTACCAGCGACGTCTTTTTATCTTTATTTTGGCTACTATTAGACAATTTTATTCAGTTTGAAAAGGGCCTACAGCAATCAACAGGCTTCGAACTATCTCACTTAACACACAGATCCTTCTTAAACTGTACAAAATTGTCTAAATATAGCTAGAATCAAATTAAAAAGATGTCGCCGGTACAGAGGGAGTCGATTCATTACCTTGCGCTCCAAAATAACTCAATCGCTTTCTATAAATGCATCTTCATTTCCACAGATAGCATACAGTAGGCCTATAGTCCTTTCACTATAGGTAGGCCAGAAATCCTGACTCATAACCTCTGTAACTCAAATAGGGCTAGAGCAAATGGGCTGTAAATTTGCACATCTTTCCTGGCTGACTCTTCCCAAACGGTAGAAATATCAGTTCGATTACTCTAGTCGTATATTTTTTAGTTATAAGAGGTTGAGTTTTAGATTTATGGCCTACTTATAATGAATACACTATAGTTACCTTCAATAAAACATCACCAAATCACTATCCCCGATTTCATATTCGTGTCATCAGCATACCAAGACATATTATATTTTATTTCTTTTACCATTACCATCCTGTTCATTACTAATACCAGCGATATTTGCCTTACTCTCATCAATGCTACTCTTTTCTTATCAGGACCTTCTATTATAATCATCATGACACTCTCAATTTTAAACTTCTCAATATTCATCATCCCAACCTATAGATTTGTTCGCGTTCCTTTATTCTCCCCTTATACTTCGCAATATCTTATCATCTCAGCCCATTTACTTCTCACAGTACATTTTCTTCACTTACACTTAAGAATATTTCATCATTTCAGGCTTTTTCATTTGTTCTCATTCCATATTCTTCACTTAAACTCCTCATATGTCCTCATCTCAGCCTTATTAATTTTTCACATTCCTTATTCTTCACTTAAACGTAACAATATTTCATCCTCCCAACCTTCTAATTTGTGCACATTCATTATTCTTCACAAAATCTTCTCTATATTTAATCACTCTAGCCTTTTCATGTTCCCATTCCTTATTGTTCATTTAAACTTTGCAATATTTCACCATCCTAGGCTTTTCATTACTTCACATTCCTTATTCGTCACTTAAACTTATCAATATTCATCGTCCTAACGTTTCTATTTCTTCACATTCCTTATTCTTCAGAGCTCTGTATTTACACATATTTTCTGACCAACGCTTGCAGTCTCATCGAAGTCACTGTGATCACCGCTATCGTCTTCCCAATCTCCATTCACTATACTAACATATCATAATCATTCAGCATTTTGTTCTTTGCATGGAATTTAACTTTGAATCCTCTATTAGAATTGGCTGACTGGAGTGTTCACATTATTAAGACCTTGGGAATTAGGATGCATTGTATTAGTTTATTTTGGCTATCATCAGACGATTTTACTCAGTTTAGGAAGAATCTGTGGGGGTCAGAGGTATAAATGAGTTGGTTTTGGCTCCTTACATTCCTAGAGGTCCTTCCTAAACTGCCTAAAATCGTCTAATGATACATAATATAAACTACTGTACTAAAATGCATCAAAATCCTCAAGGGGTTAAAATAGAAAAGAAAATTGATATCAATGCTTAATAACTATACCTTTCTTTACCATCACAGCTCAGAATCACCACAAACCAACCAAAGACTACTTTTTATCATCTACACCATATCCACCATCACCAGTGATTCATTTTCAAAGAGCTTTAACTCCATCTGTACCGATAACGTCTTTTTAATTCTCTTCTAGCTATATTATGACGATTTTGTGCAGTTTAAGAAGGATCTGGTTCAGTAGGCTAGTATAAAAATGCACATCATCATCATAAGAAGGATCTGTGGTAGTAAAAAGGGTGAGAGGATGAAAAGTGAGAAAGTTTAAAGCCTGTTAATGACTGGAGGCCTTCTTTTAAACTGAATAAAATTGTCATAGTAACCAGAATCAAGTTAAAAGGATGGCACCGTTACTGAAACGATTAACCCCACTATATATTGAATCACTGTTATCTGTTATACACCTCTCCTGTTGTTTATATACTGGCCTTTTATAGTCTATAGTTTCTTTATTTCCAGCCGGCGGTAAATTTCCATGTCCTCACCTTAATTGATCAGCTATTAAGAAGGTTTTGACGCGAAATACGACGTTACTATAAACAAAAATGGGTATTTATATGATGTCGAGAGTTAGTAGTTTCATGTTCTTCCATTTAACCCTTCCGTACCGGTTATGTCTTTTCAACTGTATTCTGGCTACCATTAGACGATCTTTACTCGGCTTAAAAAGAGCCTCCAGCAATTAACAGGCTTCGAACTCTTTTATTTAACCTTTTTAACTACCACATATCCCTCTTAAGGGGAGATCTCCACTTGAGGGATTTTTTTCTTGACCCCTTTCTCCCTCATGTTTAGCCCCATTGCTTTTGATACTATAAAACGTTTGCCCGATTAGTTTAGCGATTTTAAGAACTTTCACCCCATATTAAGACCTTTCGTGCAATTCAGGTGTCTATTTTATCCTGGCGAGCGATAGCGAGCCTGTAATTTAAGAGGAACCGGCCTTCGGCCGGGAAATTTTTCTACCGAAAAATGTACAAATTTATCTTGAAAGGGACTCAAGGGGGTGTAATTTTAAGCTTGATGGAGGTCTAGGGAACAAACTAAATACCTCCCCTTAAACTGTACAGAATCATCTAAATATAGCTAGATCACAATGACAAAGACAACCGGTCCAGAAGGGGTAAAATATAGAGAAAATAGGTTACTAAGGGCTTCAATTTACCGTCCACTGAGATAAAACAGACAGTAGTGAGTTATGTTGACACCAAATCAAGTAAAGTATGTATAGAAATAAATACTCGGGTCTACTTATTATATACGCACCCACACACACACATACTGTACACACACACACATACACACTTATGTATGGTACGTTACAAGAGGAATGGATAAGTATTGATCCACGTGATTTCCATCGCACACGTGAATGTACACTTTATTATATTCAATGTGTATATACAGTTAAAGAAAATATCTAACATTGGCATACTCTGGGGGAAAAAAAAAAAAAAAAAAAAAAAAAAAAAAAAAAATATATATATATATATATATATATATATATATATATATATATATATATATATATATACTGTATATATACATATAATATACTGTATATATATATTGGTGGTAATATATCCATCTTCTACAAGGATAGAAAGGTAAATCACCATCAATATACCCCATGAATTTATATACCTTGTTTATACCCTTGATTCATTACAGTGTTAGGATGAGATGGCTGATGACTAGAGAGACCCTATGGTAACAGAGATCGGCCAACTTCCGCCACCTTGGTGCCATTGGTAACATTTTGTCTTCCCTCTAAACCCTAATCTCTCCATACCTACTGTATACCAAACATTAGGGAATACTAGTACAGGATATATAATTTGGTCTTTGAATAAACAAAAATAATAATAACACAAAAATAATATATATATATAAATAAATATATAATTATAACCTGTATAGTCTATTATTTCCAGCTGATGATAAATTGGTATGTTACTATCTGGGTTACTCAGCTAGTACGTAGATTTTGTAGGGAAATGTGTTTTATAATTAGGAAAACTTGGCATTGGTAATTGTGGTACCTAAATGGCGTCTAAATAAAAGGTTGGCCACTCTCTCTCACCACAGGCTCCCTATCGATGACTATTGATGAGAAGCTACATACAAACATAATACAAAAATAGCCTTAATCCTTTGAAGAGTATGATGCATTTTTGTACAGTTTATTCTGGCTATCATCAAGGGATTTTATACAGTTTAGGAAGGATCAGTGGGAATTATAGGGTTAACCCTCTGACTTCCATAGACCCTTCCTAAGCTTAATCAAATCGTCCAGTAATAGCCAGAAAACACAAAAGAAATGCGTAATCGGATCTTGAAATGGTTAATTAATAGGAATTCATAATATTATGTACCACCAAATATCTTAAAACTGACTAAATTGTACTTTGAGAATTTACATTAGCGCCGCATGAAAGTAAATGTGGGATATGGCAAAAAAATAAAAAAATAAACAATCAAGAACATATATTAAGATGAATATAACAAAATGTGGAAATCTAAGGAGAGTTTACAGAGAGGAAAAGAGGTTAACCCCTTGAGGATTATGACGCGTTCTGTCCGTTATAACTGGCGATTTTATTCAGTTTTGGAAGGCCCTCAAGCAGTCAAAGGGGTAAAAACTATCTCAATCGTCCCTCCGACTCCCACAATGCCTTCCTAATCTGAATATAATCGTCTAATCATAGCCAGAATAAACTGCTAAAACGCGTCATAATCCTCAAGGGGTTAATGATAAAGCGAGTAGATATTGGAGGATAAAAAAATATCTGTAAGACAAATATACTGTACTGTAGATAGATAGATGCAACACTAGATGAAGAGAGAGGTATATAACTAAATTAGATCATACGATAGAAAGTAAACAATAGAATAACCGCTACAGTTAGATGTCCACTAGATAAATAAATGAACAAAAGTGGATGAGACTGACAGGAATAATGAATGTATGTATGTATATACTCAGGCACATACCCTATAGCTGGGAGTGGCCGAGACGAGACGTAGGCCGAATAGAAAAAACAAGAAAACAAAAAAACAATCACACACATCTAGGTCACCCAGGAGAAGACCCAGAGACCAAGGATCACTTGGGGCTTCCAGCAACCCCCACTATAATGCAATGCTTCACAAGAAAACTATAACGTGAGCCTATCTGGGTTCGCTGTTTCTGTGGTTCGCTACATACTATTTACTTGAATAGAAACATAAATAGAAACATGAATAGAAACATAGATACAAACATAAATAGAAACAATAAGGATGAGAAATTAATATATCATAGATATAGCCTAATATTTCAGCTCTTAATTGACGATTTTGTTTAACTTAGGATGGGATTTCTTGGAGTCGGAAGGTGAACATGAGTTAGTTTTACCTTTTGGATTCTTGGATATCCTGCCTAAGCCCCATAAAATTATCCAATGTTAGCCAGACTGTAGTGAAAATGAGTCCTGATGCTGAAGGGGATAACGTAAATCGAAGGTAGATAGTGATAGGTAGTTTAGTTCTTACGAGATTTAAGTATGGAATTGGAAACTAGATGGACGGTAGATAATGTTCGGTAGTTTAATTCATACGAGACTTACATATTGAAGCTGCCAGACTACAATTACCCCAAGAAATTGACTGAAAAATCGCTCGTGTGAAGACAATAATAAATTAGGAAATGGGTAATAATTGTAGACATAGGCGGGGGAGAGAATGAGAGCGAGAAAATATACTCGTAGCCAATTCGTACGCAGTGGCTCAATTAGTACGCAATATCGATATAAATACTATGCAGTGAAAAGTAGTAATTGGGATTGAAAAATTTAGTAACGAAATATACGATAGTTATGGTAGATTTTGACACGCTAATAATAAATATATAAGATAGTTAAGGTTCACTTGACACCAATTAATACTATTTTTTGATAGGTACTGTATGCCGTTTTAAGGGGAGATGGGTTGTATTTCTGGGCCCTCTTCTTCCTCATGTTTAGCCCCATTAGTTTTCACATTTTATGACGTTCAGCTCATTAGTTTGGCGAATTTAAGATCTTTCACTCAATGATTCTGTCAATATTAAGACTTTTTGCATCATTTAGGTGTTGATCTTTTCCTGGCAAGTAATAGTGAGCCTCGTTAGCTTAAATAAATGAGCAGCAGACTGTATCAGTGTCACAGAATCCGGTGTTTTTTTTATTTCGCCTTGCAAAAAGCTATTTCCTTAGTAACTGATTTCTTGATGCTTAATGGATAAATAGAAGAATCGGTACACTTGGATGCCATAGTCTCTAGCCCAGTCTATAGATATTATTATTATTAAAATAGGGATTCGCACCAAGCCTAAAAAGACTATGTGGCACCAAAATAAACTTTGTGGAAAAAAGCATCAGAGTTGTTGTGGGGCTGGGCGCAATACGGAGTAGAGGATAAGAAGACTAGGAAAGACTAATTAAAGAAGCTGAAGGAGACGGGTATGGAGGAGAAACCGCATAAGATGTGGGAGGGAGGAAGTGGGGGACTCTCCAATCATATCGGCTAAGACAGGGGGGCGATTAAGGGAGGATATGAAGGGGAATGCCTGCCGTCGGGCATTGGAGAAACGCGGACAGTCTATCAGGAGATGCACACAGGAATATTGCAGCAAGGACAGAGCGTGGGGACATCACAGGACATCAAATGACCATGCGTGAGCCTGGTGTGGCCGAGCCGAAGACGGGCTAGAGCGATCTCCCATCGACGATTGAGATGAGAAGAAGACTTAGTCTATAGATATTGCAACAAAAATATGGGGGTTTAAGGGGAGATGGGTCGTTTTTCTGGTCCTCCTTCTTCCTCATGTTTAGCTCCATTAGTTTCACGATTTTAAGATCTTTCGCCTCGTTTCTTTGTCAATATTTAGACTTTTTGCGTCATTTAGGTGTAAATTTTTTCCTGGCGAGATAGCGAACCTGTTATTTAAGAGGAACTTTTTCTATCAAAAAATGTACAAGTATATCTGGATAGAGGGTCTTGGGGTGATTTTTTTTAAGCTTGTTGGAAGTCTAAGGAGGAAACTAAAAAAATTATATAAAATATACATACAGTACTGTATATATATATAAATAAGCAAATAAATACGCCAATCCCCCGCCTTAACTGTAAAATAACTATGCATACATACGACTATAAAATGTTTAAGTGGCCAAGTTAGTGCAAACAGAACACTAATAAACCCTTTAGGCCTATATGCATCATATCAGTTAACCCTATTTGGTCCAAGGGAGGTCTTTTTAGACCTATCCTGTTGCGCTCCATTAGTTTGGAGATTTTATGAAATTTCACACCTTGATTTTGGTGATATTAAGACGATTCACTCCATTCAGGCGTCTATTTTTTCCAGGCTAACGATAGCGAGCCAGTCATTTAGAAGAAATCGGCCTTCGATCAGGACATTTCTCTATCGGAAAATGTACAAATTTAGCTTGAAGGGGGTCTGGGTGGGCATATTATTAGTTTGAAGGAGGTCTGGGAAGGCGTTTTTGTTAGCTTAGGGGACAAACTAAAATACATTGCTCAAAAATGTTAAAACAAGCAAAATCCTCAATATTAGTTAAACAAAATATCATAACCCACAATACGTCGGACCAGATCCCGTTAAGGGGGCCCACCTCGTGCTTTTTTCTCTCTCTCCTTCTCTCTCTGGGTTGCATCCATTTGGCCCCATTCAGCCTACTTTTTTTAAGACGTTTATTCCCATCCAGGTGTCGATTTTCTTCCTGGCGAGCGGATTAAGGAGAATATGGATAATGGTGGAATAAGGATAATATGATGAATGGTGGAATAAGGATAATATGAAGAATGGTGGAATAAGGAGAATATGATGAATGGTGGAATAAGGAGAACATGGATAATGGTGGAATAAGGATAATGGAGGAATATGGAGAATATGGATAATGGTGGAATAAGGATAATATGATGAATGGTGGAATAAGGAATATATGGAGAATGGAGGAATAAGGAGAATATGGAGAATGGAGGAATAAAGAGAATATGAAGAATGGTGGAAAAAGGAGAATGAAGATAATGGTAGAATAAGGAAAATATTAAGAATGGTGAAATAAGGAATATATGGAGGAATAAGGAGAACATAGAGAATGGAGGAATAAGGAGAATATGGATAATGGTGGAATAAGGATAATATGGAGAATGGAGGAATAAGGAGAATGAATATAATGGTGGAATAAGGATAATATGATGAATGGTGGAATAAGGAGAACATGAAGAAAGGTGGAATAAGGAGTACTGTATATAGAGAATGGTGGATTAAAGAGAATATGGAGAATGGTAGAATAAGGAGAATAAACAGAATGGCGGAATAAGAAAAATATGGATAATGAGGATATAAGGAGAAAGGTGAAATAATCTGCCAAGCTAATTTGAACTGAGTATGAGCCAGATGAATAGAATAGGTTCAAGCCAAATTGTATTACTGTAAAAAAAAAAAAAAAAAAAATCAGACCTATTTTTATGATGCTTCCCTATAAAAACCCTCGTCAACCAGGTGACCTACGGCTACCAACAGGTGATTTTATTTACGTTCGGAAAAAAATAATCCCTGAAAATCAAAGTATATACAGTATATTGATCCTGACTCCAAGCAGCCCCTTCCTAAGCTGAATAACTTCATCTGCTGGTAGTGAGCTTAGGGTTGGAGAAGGTTGAAGAGCTCCCCCGTATACTGTACTTCTTGTATTAAGGGAAGATGGGTCGTTTTTCTGGGTCCTCTTCTTCCTCATGTTTAGCTCCATTGGTTTTCAGATTTCATAATGTTCGGCTCATTAGTTTGGCAATTTTAAGACCTTTCACCCCATTTCTTTGTCAATGTTAAAACTTTTCACGTCATTTAGGGTGTTGATATTTTCCTGGCGAGCGATAGCAAGCCTGTAATTTAAGAGGAACCGGACTTCGGCCGAGAAATTTTTCTACCGAAAAATTTAAAGGATTGGATTTTTTTTTAAAGTTTGATGGAGGTCTAGGGAGAAAACTAGAAAAATAATAATTATATGAAAAAAATTGACCAAAAAGTGAACCATCCCCCCTTAAATACTTACAATCTACACCTAGCATAATTACATAATATACATTGTCTCTATCTTTTGTTACTTTATGCATATCACCTACACGTACAGTTGCCCACATAAGTTCAGTGCCTCTCTGTGATCTTCTATATGGATAAATCATGCGCAGGATTGTCATACTTGTGTAGTTTCTCCTGCATGGATTAACTCCTCAGATTAGTCGACTGTTAATTTATCGACACTGCACTCGCAATTCATTCATACTAACCTCTTGAGGATTATGACGCATTATGACAGTTTATTCTGGTTATCATTAGACGATTTTATACAACTTAGGAAGGATCTGTGGGCATCAAAAGGATCTATCTTAAGTGACCCTCTGATTTCCATATACCCTTCCTAATCTGAATAAAATCACTTAATAATAGCTATAACATACTGTCAAAACGCGTCATGATCCTCGAAGGGCTAATTTACTTCTCATACATAAGATCACGACGAGGAACAGAACTTACGCGGCCAACTGTACATTTGAGCCCACTTTGCCACAATCTCAATACTGATAAATAGACTGTTATCCCTTACTGTAGCGGTGACGTCTTTTTATATATTGCATTTCAGCTACATTTAGACGGTTTTATGAAGCTTAGGAAGGATATATGGTAGCTCAAAGGATTAACGGAGATAGCCTGTAGCCTTTTAATGGGTAGACGTCCTTCCTAAGCTGAATAGAAACGTCTAACATTCGCCAAAATATAATGCAAAGGATGTCACTGGTACTGAACGGGATATTCTTGTATACTGTAGCCTACACTGTCTAAACGTCGCCAAAGAATTAGACAGGTAAAAAATATTACCTTATATAATATGAATCTATAAATCTCTCTCCTAAATATAATATATATATATATACTATATATAATTATTTCATATCAATGGAGTAACATATCACTTACATATTTATCTTTATAAAACATTGATTCTGACAACACTTAACCTTTAGTTATATCACCTGGTACGATATTCCTCACCCTATTAATATTATTATTATTATTATTATTATTATTATTATTATTATTATTATTATTCTTTATGGCATTATTATCAACATACCTCGTCTGACTCAGTAAAACAAATAGTTTCAGTCAAGATTACACATACTGTATAATGTATATACATTTTTAAAGGTACTGGATTAGAATAATTGTAAACAGATGACTTTTATACTTCACTAACACTACCGTCAGACGATTTCCCTTCACTCAGCGCAAGGAGCTAGAGGAATTTAAGGGGAGAAATTTTTCTACTGAAAAATGTACAAATATATCTAGAAGGGGTACCTTTGGGATGTTGTTTTAAAGCTTGATGGAGGGCTAGGGAGGAAACTAAAATAATAATATATACTGTATATATACAGGTATATATATATATATATATATATATATATATATATATATATATATATATATATCCTGTACAGTATATACTGTATATATATATCGACCAATACTGTATATATACCCTTCACCGATACGAGAAATAAAAAGAGAGGTACTGTAGAAATCAATGAATTGGAACTACCTCCGTTAACCCTTTGAGTACTAATGAAAATAATCGCCTGGAGGTAGCTAGAATAAAATACAAATGTCATCTGATGTAAAGGGTTAACCCCTTCACCTCCATCACGTAATATTCTTCATATTCTGGTTACCATTAGATGATTTTCTTTGGTTTGTAATTTACCTATGCGACTCAAATGGGTAAATACGATCTAAATAAACCCTCTTAGTAGCACTGGACTTCTTAAACTGCATAAAATCATATAATTTTAGCCAGAATTAAAGGTTAAAAGGCTGAAGGGGTTAAGTGTTTCCAAGCATAGTCTTCTATAGTCAGTATTTTTCTAACACCAGTGACTAGCGATCTTCATGAACATTTTATACACAATACAGCTTAAGCCACCAATGCCCATTATATATTATGTAGTTTTGTTTTATTTCACCGAACATTGATTACCGTTTAAGCATTACAATTGAAGCACCATCATCACTACCATTTATTGCGTGCTTAAATGACTAGTATCACCACTCCAGCCGTCTCTCTCTCTCCGTCAGCATACAAGGTGTTCTTGACCACTACACTACACCACGATCATCATCACCACATCACAGTCAACACTATTTACACACATGGTCCTCATCAACATAAACCGATACTGAATCAAACTGAACTGATTCCGATACCGAACTGCACTGATATCGATACCGAACTGAACTGATACCGAACAGAGTTGATACCGATACTGAACTGAGCTGATGCCGATACCAAACTAAACTGATACCGATACCGAACTGACCTGATACCGATACCGAACTGACGTGATACCAATATCGAACTCCACTGATACCGATACCGAGCTGAACAATACCGATATCGAACAGAATTGATCCCGATACCGAAATGAACTGATACCGATACCGAACTGATACTAAACCGATACTGAACTGATATCGATACACATACTGAACAGATAGCGGTACCGGACATAATTCCAAATGTCCTACCAGACACGTTTTTTTACACTTGAACACCACCATTGAATGTAACACAGACTTCAACATCTAATATATTTAGATAGTGTGTCTTGCCTCCCAATCTAGCCGCTAGTTCGAGGGAATCCGTTATATTTATGCATTTAGTTATTTTTAGAATGTAACACTGATGCGACATACATTTAGTATTTTCTTTTTTACAATACAACACTGGACTCAACATATATATCTTTCTTTGTTTCTGGAGAATGTTATATTGCACTGAACACAAACATATATAAATATATTTTTCTTCTCTGTGTAATGTTCCACTGGGTTGAAGAACATATATTTGAGTTATGATATCTTTGGTATCAAGTTATGCAGAATATCCTTTTCACTGGATATCGGTGTAGTTTTGGCTCATGGAGTTTAGATCAAGCTTTTTGACTGGCAGGAATAGGCAAAATGTAATAGTTGGAGTAGATATATAGATAGACTGTAAGTATTGGTAATATATATATATATATATATATATATATATATATATATATATATATATATAAATCGAGAGAGAAAGAGAGAGAGAGAGAGGGAGAGAAAGAGAGAGAGAAAGAGAGAGAGAGAGAGAATGTAGGGGGTAGAGTAGAATAGATCTAATAGGAAAAGCGGAGGAGGTTTTTATGAGCTACACACATTCTCCGGCCAATCTGATCCTCTTTTCTGAGCCCCTCAGTCAATCAGGGTAATTGGTAGAGAGGGGCCATATAGTGACAGGACCCCCACCCCCACCCCCACCCCCTCCGACCCCGGTACTGGGATCGCCTTACCAATATTATTCTTGATCGTCTTGCAGAGAATATTAGGTCGTATTCCCTTCCTTGCGTCAACCAATCAGGCTTATGTATTCTCCGATCGTCGAGGCGGCATCAGTCCAATCGGGGTATTATAATCTCTATTGATCAGGAGTATTTGATTTCTCTACGTGCGTCGCCCACTTCAACCCTATATTCTCTGATCGTCTCCGCAGTAGTAGATCAATCAGGGTTTTAGGTTCCTTATTGTGTGTCACTCAATCAGGCTTTCTCGTGGTTTTTCCACATAAGAGGCTTTCTCGGGCCATCGCCAATTGCATACAGGTCTCCTTCGCTATCCGATGCCGTAATTTTCGATATTATTATAAGTGTTTGGGTTTTGGCTGGTCAATCATCCCCATTTACCCCATTAATCTTAGGGTTGGCTATAAGATTTTTCTATTTAAGATCGGGTTTTCAGAAACGTAACCCAATCGTAAATCGAGGGAAACCTGTACGGGAAATTTGACCCGGGCGAAGAGTACGATGGCACAACGGAATAATGATTTGAGGGTTTGTGCTTATTTGTTGTCTTCATCTGCTCTTACGCCATATTTTGTGTTGTGTTCCTTATGGAAAACTGAATATAGATTCCATGTGAATAAATAGTATGCGGTTGAACTAAGTTGATGTCTTCTCACCTCGATTTTTTCGGTTTGATTACATCGATAATATAATTGATTTCAAGCTCTGTGGTTGGCCTGAGTTGCTGCTTAGTTGTCTCAATTTGTTCACTACCTTAAACTTAATATTGTACAGTAGTTGATTGCATGCTTTATGTTTTGTTGAAGTTTTATCTCCTCAATCTGTTATTTAAGTAGTTCACTCTCCTAAATTTGATACTCTAGCTGATTGGATGTTCTATGTTATGTTGAAGCTTATCTTTTCGATCTTTTGCTCTTCCACTTTTACCATCACCGCCAGTTGTTTACTAGAATAATCTCCACTAACGTGCCTGTCGTAAAATGTCATACCGAGTCAATATGTGTCTTTGGCCTGGCAGATAAAGTGAGACTACTGGAACAGAGTCGAGTATGGCCATATGGGATCAATAGGGATCACTTCGGAACACTTATTCTTTATTGCTCAGCTTTATGTATTTATTGTGCAATGTTTGTACGACTTTGATATCCTCATCTTTACGGCATGATGTTTGTAGGACTTTCATATTGGTTATATCTGGCTACAGTTTCATGGCAATGACTCAGTTTCTCGAGAAGACCTAAAGAGTGTGCCAAGCAAACCATGTAAGCCTCGTTTAACTCATGGGTATGCCTCAAAAGTCAAACAAATAAGAAGCAGCTTTGAAAATGCAAAAACTATATGCGGCCATTGTGTAGGATTTAATGTATGATAATACCAGACTCGTCCACAATATTACCATCTTTCATAAAGCCATGTGAATGCTGGATTATCATGAGTTATGAGGCAAGAATTATGTAAATAACGCTTGCCTCATCAGATAGTGTCAGTTGAGTGTTTAGCCTCTGAGCTCTACAAGAATATGACTGATTGAGGTACACAGTTTTAGTATAAAAATAGTTTTGTAATAATACTGTTAGTTTTGAAGTTTATATAGTCGATGATGATATTAACTTGCTCATGTAGTGATGTACACCCCATGTGGTGGATTGTGTTCTTTTATTTATAAATAATTATTTTACTTAAGCGTTGTTTCCACATAGCGATTTTGATTCGTTGTTTTGTCTTTTTACTGTGTTCGTATACTTTTTGGTTTGTTTATTTTGCAAGTTTTATATTATAATGAGATGTAGGTCTCAGCTAGTCACTGACTAGAGTTGAAATAAGGTGTTCTGTTATTGTGAAAAATACAACCGTTTAGCGTGATGACTATGGACACTAAAGATATTTGTGTATCTGGCAATTTTGGTTTGTTTAGTTTGCAAGTTTTACATTTTAATAGAAATTGGAAAGAGCATACACGAGCTCTTGCAACTGATAAAGCATTGTTTTCACCCTGATGGACTGCAGAAGGCCGAGTTCTATTTGAGGATCAAACAATACGTGGTACCTTCCTTTAGCATTTTGCTTTCCTCAGCAGAGCTCAGATGGCAAACTTCACACTTGAGGATTAGGCAGATCATCTTCCAGTCGCCATTCCCTACCCTGCAGTGTAATTTAAGATGACAATGATTTGACATGCAGATAAGCCTCAGAGCACATAGCCTTTCCTGCAATCATCAATCTCTACCCTGCAGTGGAATTAAGATGAAGCCGAGCACGGGCATTTCTTTCAATTGCCAATCTCTATTTGGCAGTGGAACTCAGATGGCGGAGATCTGCTCGAGGATGAGGCAGCGCTCCCCTGAAGATGCCCTAGAGCGGTCATGCGAGAACTTGGGCGTGGTGTTGGTCTCGAGCACCGTATACTCCGTGAGGGCGGTGGAGGAAGAGCCGTTCTGGTGGGCGAGCATGGGCACTTCAATGCACCGCGTCACACCACTCCGTCCAGCACTGATCACGCTGCTACGCCTTGTTGGGGACCTGAGGAGACACAGTAATACATGTGAGTAGGTTAATTTAGGCTAAGATATATAGATTGAATTGAGAAAAGTGTTATTATGTTAGGCATAATTGGGGAGACACCACAACAGTATCAAACTAGATTCAGCAAGGGAAAGTATGTAAGTTATATTAATTAAAATGGATGAATTTGTTTTGAGACATCCATGTATTTGTACAGGTATCATTACTATACAGATATCTAGGAACCCCCATCCCCCCAATGACATATAGAAATGACCACCTTCTTTACCCCCCAGAGACATCTAGGAAACCCCCCCCCCATCCCCTAGAAATTTACCAACTTTTTGCATAAAAGAAGCACAGTCATAATAAAAGATACCGAGATGAGAGTATGGCATCGCTCATCCAGCAGCTTGTGGTATTTATATGATAAGGTGCGGCCATCTCGTGCCTAAAATAAAGCAACCAAATACTGAAGGCTTCATTTGATTATACAGTATAAGAAGACATTGCAGTTTATCCTCAGCTAAAACAAAATTAAACAAAAATAAAAATAATATATATATATATATATATATATATATATATATATATATATATATATATATATATATATATATATATATTCCAAGGTGAAATAATAGTATATCTTCAAAGGTGATACTGCTATAGTTAACCCCTTTTGTACCTGGGATCCTGTTCCACATTCTATTCTGGTTATTGTATGTATGTATGTACAGTATGTATGTATATTGTATATACTCAGGCACATATCCCATAGTTAGGGGTGGCCGACTCGAGACAGAGCCCGAACAGAAACAACAGTTAAAGTTCCAATTCTTAGGGTCTGGGATCACTGGTTATTAGGAGGCAATTTTATGCAGCTTAGAAAGGATCTCTAGGAATCAAAGGGATACTGACATCCCATTTAACCCTCTGACTTCCTCATATCCTTTCCATATTCAAGGGGGGATGGGCGTATATATTTGCTAATATATAATATTATATATATATATACAGTATATATATATATATATTTTTTTTTTGTATTATTATTCTAGATCTCCATCAAACTTAGAAAAAACACCCCCAAGACCCTCCTTCAAGATCTATTTGTAAATTTTTCAATAGAAAAATGTACCGGCCGAAGGCCAGCTTCTCTTAAATTACAGGCTCGCTATCGCTCACTAGGAAAAACCGACACCTAAATGACACGAAAAGTCATAACATTGACAATGAAATGGGCCGAAAGATCTTACAATCGCCAAACTAATGGGCCGAACGTCTTAACATTTTAAAACTAATGGGGCTAAACATGAGGAAGAAGGGTGCCAGAAAAACGACCCATCCTCCTTATGCAAAAAATCGTCAAATGGTAGCCAGAATAAAATGATAAATAGTAACTCAGGATAGGTGTTGAAATTAACCCCTTAAATCCAATGACGATTTTTGTATGTCATTAAGGAGAGATAGGCCGTTTTTCTGAACTCCCTTCTCCCTCATGATTAGCCCGACTAAGTTTTGAGATTTTAAGACGTTCGATCCATTAGTTTGGCAATTTTAAGACCTTTCACCCCACTTCTTTGTCAATATTAATACCTTTTGTGCCATTTAGTTGTCGATTTTTTACTGGCGAGCGATAGAGAGCCTGTAATTTTAGGAGGAACCGGCCTTTGGCCAGGACATTTCCCTACTGAAATATTTACAAATATATCCAGAAAGGGAGTCTAGGGGGTGATTATTTTAAGCTTGATGGAGCGAGTCAAATAAATATTATATAAATAAATACATAATTAGACCAACAAAATTAAACCCTACCCCCTTAACAGTACCTGGCACAACGTCTTACCCTAGGCTAAAAAAACAAAAAAAACACCTGTGCAGACTTCCTCCAAACTAAAAAGAACAAATGCTCACCCGGACCCAGTTCAAGTTATATTTGTACATTTTTCGATAGACAAATGCACAAATTTAGCTCGAAGGAGGTTTGGATTAGAAGCTTTTTAGTCTTGGCTGGGACAGGTTATCGACTTGACCTTGATTGAGACAGCCATGGAAGCAATACTGATTTTGGCCTCGTTAAGGAAGAGACCATTGAAAGCCTGATGACCTCACCAGGTTAATGATCCAGAAATGATCCCCTTGAAATGATCCGCCCGGGGAGAGGAGAAAACACAAGTGGATCGTACCAGGAGTCATTAAACCCCCTCCATCAGACAACGCTCGCTGGACTTTCGTAATGCTGCCGAAGGACCTCAGTTTATCAAAGGACTCAAGATCTTGTCAATGAATTCTACGCGACGAGACAGAGAAACGGGCGAGAGAGCGCGAAAGTGGTCCCGGACCCTAAGAATAGGAACTTTAAATGTTGTTTCTGTTTGGGCTCTGTCTCATGTCGGCTACCCCCAGCAATGGGGTATGTGCCTGAGTATATACATACATACATACATACATATTACTCTGTAGTTATACCCTGTTCCAAAATAAAGCAATAATGAGAAGAGAAAGACATTAACATGTAGAATGAGAGATCGAGGTGATAATAAAAAAAAGTGAGTTGACGAATTATCTTGTTCTTAAAGTGCTATAATTTTTTTCTTCTGGTCCACAGTTTTTTCTGGAGCTGTAGCCCTCTAGTTGATGGCTGTGCCAATCATATGTTTTCAAACAAGTAGCCTAGTAAGGACCATTAGGTCTGTTGTTGCTTGTCTTCCTTTGTATTCCTTTGTATCTTCCATGGATCTCCCCTGTTTCGCTTCATTAGTTTGTAAATTTTAAGACGCTTCACCCAATTATTTAGGCGATAAGATGCTTTACCCAATTCAAGTGTCAATTTTTTATCTGGACGAGTGATAGGGAGCCTGTGACAAAGAAATCGGCCTTTGGCCGGGATAAAATTAATAAATTTAGCTTGAAGGGGGTCTGTAGGGTAATTTGTTTTTTCTTTAGTATGAGGGAAGTCTGGGAAGGCGTTTTTGTTAGCTTAGGGGACAAACTAAATGACATTGATCGAAAATGGCAAAAACAAACAAAATCCTCAATAATAACTAAACAAAATATCATAATAACCCCCAAGACGTCAGACCAGACAGTGTTAAGTGGGTTTATCACCACCAATATGCCTGTACTGTATCTTTAAAGGGAGAATCATCATGGACACACTAAGCATCCTTTTCATACCTTCATATGTATACCAGTATTTATATACTATGTACAGTACCATTCTCTCTGAAATTCTAATAATTGCTGTTTAAAAAAATCTAAAAGCTCCAAACACCCCACCACCACATCTTCAACCCTATTGGGCCTGAGGGAGATCTTTTTGGGTTTTCCGCAAAAAGACCCCCCTCGGATCAAACAGGGTTTAGAAGCTATAACTTATCAAATACATGAAGTAACCATGCTTTGATCAGGTGGGTAGGGTACAAAACTAATGCTTCTAGGAACCCAGGTTAAATTCCCAGAGAGGTATATGTGGTTTTGTATATACAGAGGGGCATTCATACATGGCATTCCTATATAATGTAATAATGTAAAAACAATATAATAAATACAAAAATATAAAATAATTATGAACTGCAATATATACATATTTGTATATGGCAATCCTATACTGTATTATGTAAACAATGAATTAACTGCAATAAATACCTTACAATATACAGTATATGGTAATCCTATATGATGCACAAAACCTACTGATATTTTTTTATTTTTTTATTTTATTTTTTCTATATTCCAACTTACTTCCTCTCGGGCATAGGCTGAGAGCCTTAACATTCACCGCTTTACAATGAACAGTGAAGCCTGTGAGGTCTTGTTCCAGTCTAGGGAGTGAGACATGTGAAGCACGTAGAGTACAACGAGCACCTGCCATCTTGCCTTCACATGAGGCACGGTGCTCACTCATGGCCCGAAACGACCCCATCTCTGAAGCCACCTCGTTCCTGTGCTTCACTGTCTCACCCCCTACACTCGGACTCTCACACTTACACACACACAACGCCACCTGTTGAGCAGATAACTCAGACTGCAATGAATACCTTACAATACATATTGCATTCCTACAGTACGCAAAATATCTAATAACTTAATAAACAAACTTACAATATATATGGCAATCCCACATACTGCAAAAACCCTAATGCCTGTAATTAAAACCTTAAAATGCACAGTATATGTCAATTCTACATTATAAAAAAAAACTAATCACAGCAATATAAAAACCTTACAATATATATAGCAATCCTATATTATGTAAATAATAATAATAACACTATTTGTCAACAGCCTATTGGGCAGAAGCCCTCATAAGGCTGGGGAGTTTAAAAGTGGTAATGGGTAAAAGAATATAAAAAATAGGGGTAAAATCAATAAAACTTATTCATCATAAAAAAGAAAGGAAAGAAACAACACTAAAAAAGACAATAACATAATGACAAGAAGAAAGTATAAGATATTAGATCAGATGAAAGATTTTAATTTCTTTAAGGAAAGCAAATAAGTTGACAATATCAAAGGAAGATTGTCAGACAGGATAGATTGAAGAGAAGGCCGAGAAAAATAACGCTGCCGCTGCCGAACATATAGTGGGCAGTCGACGAGAAAGTGCCGCACAGTAATGTTTGTGGCACAAGTAGCGCACCATGGAGGAGGAGCATGTGGAGTGGTCATTAAGTGTCCATGTGTGTAGCGGGTATGACTAATACATAGACGAGTGAGTACGACTTGATCCTGCGCCTGTCCTGAAAAGAGGAAGGCCACACGGAAACCACATCTTTGATAGCACGAAGATGGATGGGAAGGGGTTGTGAATACCACTCACGTTGCCATGCACGATAGATGATGTCTCGAACTACGGCTATATTATGTAAAAAACCTATTAACTGCAATAAAAAAAAACTTACAATATACATAGCAATCCTATATTAAGCAAAAACCCTAATAACTGCAATACAAATCTTACATAATATTGGTACAGTTGCTAAAAGTTCACCACGGTACCGGAGTGTGGCGATGGAGGCTAACATTCCAAAATTATAAGAGCTGATTATATAATGACCCTTTAAATCTGATACCCATATATTTATACTATATCTTAACCCCTTAAGGATCGTGACGAGTTTTTGACAGTATATTCTGGCTATTATTAGACGATTTTATACAGCTTAGGAAGAATCTTGTGTGAATTAAAAGGGTAAGGACTGTCTCAATTAGCCCTCTGACGTTCATATACCCTCCAATAATCGTCTAATCATGACCATAATCAATTATAAAAACGCGTCAAGATCCTCAATGGGTTCATACCTCCACACGATTTGTCCAGCTTAAGAAGGATCTCCAAGAAACAATAGAGCTAAACCCCAAATTTATTATTAGTCTAATAATGATTAAACTATCTTTCACGCCATTAGTACTTCTAATTTTGAGCCTAATATTTTTCGAATACACTTGTATAATGATGTTACACATACCGCAGTAATGGTGTGGGTGGATGATATATATGTGTGTATATATATATATATATATATATATATATATATATATATATATATATATATATATATATATATATATATATGGCATTTATACACACATGCATATTTACAGTATATACAGTATATCTTACCTTCACAATACCCTGGAAGCTATCCTAAACTTTCCTAAAGTTCCATACATTTAGGAAAGGTTAGGTTTGACTTAAGGGTTAGTATGAAACTTTAGGACAGTTTCCGTCATCATATTTATGCGTTTCTCATTTTTCAATACAGATACTAAATGTTTGGGCTGAAATGTCTGATTAATAACACCGCGAAAAGATGCATTGCAAAATATCACTAGACCTAAGCTTACCTTAGCTGAATAAACTGTATAGAGGTAGTTAGATAATAATACTGTACAAATAGGACATCGGATTGAGAGGGTTAAACATACAAAAGGATGGCTATGGTAATTACCCAGGGTGCACATTATTTACATTGGTGGGTATAGGCCTACTGCTAAGCTGGCTCTCCAGGTGCTAGTTTCAATTCATGAATATATATTCACATTTAGGTCCTCAGTGTCATTGGAACTTATACAACAAAATATTAAGTCGGGTGCAGAGCCTAAGGGTCGCGCCACATTAAGTCTGCAGTCAGGCATATTATGACTCATATTATTTGATCGGTTACATCTTTAAAAAAATAATAAATAAATAAATAGGCTACAAATAAAAATTAAAAAATTAAAATTAAAACATAGAATAACCCGTTGTATTACCTCACATTTTGTATCAGCCGATAAAACTGCCACACCAAATTATGTCTGATATAATCTGGTATGGCAGTGTGAAAGGCTCGCTCATAATGTGAAGTTATTCCATGTTGTTATTTTCTGATGTAACTGATCGAACAATTTGCGTCAGAATATGTCTGGTTCCAGGGTTGGTGGGACATGACCCTAATTCAAGTTTTTGTGTATAACAGCTATAAAGGATTATGAAATTCAAGATGCAACCAATTCTTTAACAACCACCTCAATATTCAGGCAAGGCATACTAGTTCTGAATAGTGATAAGTGTGGTCTTGGAGGAGTTGTAAGAGTAGATAAGGATTTTGAAGATCTCAATAAGATCCATTGGTATGCGTAACAATAAGGTAAAAGAAGGAGTACCAATTGTAAAGGATATAATGAGATTAAGGTTACACAGTCTTAAGACAACTGATGAACTTTTGCATTCAATGTACAATCGCCTTCGGAAGGAACTGGTCCACTAATATATGATAAATTTGAGACATTGAATACTGCACTTAAGGCATTGAATACTGAATAAGGGAAAACACAGAATCTTGCATGCACTTACAAGAAATACTTCAAAATATTTCATAAGCGTGTCAGAATCATTTAATAAAATGTATACAATTTTTTTTTTCTGCAAGCGATTGTACCTCAGCTTTCTTGTATCCTGTGCACTTGTACCAGAGGTATAGTAAGTTACATGGTCTGGTAGGTGGCAGGGTGATAATTTGCTGTTCCCCACACATAGTTGACTTTGGCTCACAACCTATCTAATATATTCGTAACTCAATTATCTGGCTGCTTTATAATTATGTCTATGTCAATCAAAGTGACTTGGGATTATAGACTTGTAGCATCTATGTCAATCAAAGCGAGTTGGGATTATTGAGTTGTAGCACTACATAATCCATTGTCTGATGTGAAAATCTGCCATCACAAAAAAAAAATTGCAATAATCAAATGTAGATGGGCACACAGCTCCCTCTCAAGGTAGTAAGTTATGTGCTGCCTAACACAGTACGTGGCACTTGAGCTCTATCAACCAAATTATTTTTCGGCCACAGGCTGTAACGTGGCTGGTAAAGAAGTCGCCTGTAAACCGAAAGGTCGATAGTTCGAGGCTCGGACCAGCCAGTGTGTAAATTGGCAAACGACAGTGCTGTTGGTGGACAGCGCAGTCTAGCAATCGGTGGCAACTGTCCAGTGAAGTCCCTGAAACATCAGGGTACCCACCCTAGCCAAGCTCTTGAGCAGGGAGTGCATAGTGGTAAACAAATATGAGCATTTGGATACTCAAATTTTGGTTGCATCACTTGTGAATTCAATCAAATTTCCATTGCTATTTTGTCTCTCGACTTCATGTATTGAGAGACTCTAGCATTAAGAAAGACACCATTTGAGGAAGGGTAATGTTTCACAGAAAGTTTCTTCAGGTCATTAACCTGTGACCTAGTGACTTGAACATGCTTTGTGAAACATTGTTAATAAAGTGCTCCTCTACAAACAGTGCATATATTAATTCTGTCAAAATTTCAGAGTTCATTTTAACACTCGATACCATATTATGACAGTTGTGTTAACACTGAATAGATTTGTATGCTATAGCCATCTTCACTATCAGCCAGCATATTTTATACTGTCTTTGGCAGCAAAGGAAATTACATATGAAGGTGACTGGGCATGCTTTGTCCTGAGATGTAAGTCATGTATATCTTACCAGGAATTGGAGATTTATGCATAAATTGCTGATAAATTGAATGTAAAACACCAAGAAAATTAGCCTTTTTAAAATGTGGACGATGACGTTTACCCAAACTTTGTTAAGTCATTGTGGGCACTAATAAGCCACTGACAAAGGTTAAGTAATGGAAACATATTCCACTAAGTCTTGTCCTCATCACACTGCCAGACAGTTAACATCCTTTTGAAGAATTATTAGGCTGTTTTATGAAATTCCATTAACACGTTGACTATGAGTAATGAATGATGTAAAGAGCCATTAATGAGCGAATAATTAGTGATGTGAACACTATCGTTGACGTGAACAGTGCTTGTCTATGCACTTATTATGTTGTCATCATCATATGTAACTGACCTAAGAACTATAATATAAAGGGAATATTCTGTACAGTGCAGTCTTGTGGTTGGCTAAGCTTAGCAATATGCATGGTAACGTCTATCATAACATTCAAAGGCAGGGATACTATACTCACCGTTAATACCTTTTGTAACTAAGCAAGCATATTATACTTGGTTACTTCTGAAAATGAAACAAAAGGATTTTTAGTGTTTTCGCGGAGTACGGTGCAGGCACTACCCCTCCATTCAATATTACTAATTTGCTGTTCACATCACCAACTATTCTTCTATAAATTGCTAGGTCCTTTGGTGACTATTGACTATTACAAGGGTTATTACGACAGACAATTAAAAGGTGGCTATTTAAAGGGCAAGTGAATTCATGGACATCCTAGCTAATTATCAAGTTCACTTGGTGAAGATCATGCTAGCAAATTTTGGTCACTATGGAAAATTGTAGTTAGATTTCACAGGATCTTTTCAACTCAATCTCACTCTCTCACTCTCTCTCTCTCTCTCTCTCTCTCTCTAAGGAATAACCCCTAAAGGCAAATCACGATATAAACCTCATACAGCATTTTATCGTTAAAAGTGACCCTTACTTCTCGATCCTGCAGCAGACCATGAAGCTGCACATCTTGGCGCAGCAGACGTCCGTGCAGTAGTCGTTATTACAGCAGGGCTCACCGTAGGGGGAGTCGTCGCCGCAGCAGGAACTCCCGCACCGGCAGCAGGAGGGACAGAGGCGGCAGCGGGAGGTCAGGATGCGCTTGAAGGCCTCCCGAAACTCCTGGTTGAAGATGCTGTAGATGATGGGGTTGAAGGACGAGTTGGTGTACCCGAACCACGTCAGGGTCTGGAGGGAGGAGCGGAAGAAAGGTAAGGCATGGTGGCGTGATGAGAGAGAAAGATCTATAGTCTGTGGTCTGTGGGGAGGAGGGGAAGAAAGGTAAGGCATGGTGGTATGAAGAGAGAGAAAGATCTGTGGTCTGTGGGGAGGAGGGGAAGAAAGATAAGGCATGGTGGCGTGACGAGAGGAAAAGATCCATAGTCTGTGATCTGTGAGGAGGAGTGGAAGAAAGGTAAGGCATGGTGGCGTGAAGAGAGGGAAAGATCTAGTTAGCCTTTTCAGTAACCGGTGACGTCTGGTTTTTCTTACTTTAGCAGCTATATTTAGACGATTTTACGAAGCTAAAGAATGATCTGTGCGAGTTTATAGTGATAAACAATAGAGTTGGAGGCCATTCAGTTGTTAGAGGTCCTTCCTAAGCTGAATAAAACCATCTAATAGTTGCCAAAATATAATGAAAAGTACGTCACCGGTACTGGAAGGGCTAATAGGTGAGGAATAGATGCAAGTATTGATGGAATGAAGTGGAGAGGACGGAGGTTTGTAGAGAAATAGTTGGTGTGATTAAACAGTTAAAGTATGATACAAATGGTGGATGGTAGAAAAGTACAGTAGTATAAGGCGATGGTAATGGGTTGGTCAAATGCGGTTACTAATGTCCAACTCTGTGAAGGCACATCTTGGAGAGCCAGATGGGGATACACTAGGGCAATGATTATGACGTACTAACAATAAAATAAAATAAAAACAAATATATAAATAAATACATAAACAGTGAACATTTTTATCACATGTACTACTAAACTAAATACTGCAGAATGAAAACTGCACACACAATTCTACGACGACCAGCCGACATTGTAGAGCCAGTTGGGAATACAGCGCAAGAGATGAATTTACCAGATTTATATTATTATTATTATTACTACTACTACTACTACTACTACTATTTTTTTTTTTTTTTTATAAACCACTCAGCCTGTGCATCCCCTCTTTGGACCCTAAACCAGGTCAGAACAGTCATCAAAGCGTCCGACTTGGTAGTCATTCAGCTACTTACTATTCCGGGGTCAGCACTCAGACTCATCATCGTGGATTACTACTACTACATTGATTTTTATTTAATATTGTTCATACATTTTATTTTACAAGCATCAGATATTACTATTCAACACCATGCAACTTCAATCCAGTCTCCTTCCTATGCGACCCTCTGCCACTGCTGCCTCGTAGTCCACTACTGCCACCGTCGCTGGTTGTGGTGCAGACAGTCTTGTTCCCCGCAGGCATAGTAGTGCTGATCTGAGCAACGAGAAAGATAGACGGCACCTCATCCAGGCTACAACGTGGCTCCTGGGCTGTTTCTTCTTCTCTGCGATGATCTCTGCAAGCCTTGAATAGAAGCACTGGGCCCTAGGTCCCATCCCTCCAGATGTGGTGAAGACTAGTGGGGTAAAGCTGCCATGTTCGATATTTAAGATCCTTTCCCCATATGCCCTGACCTTCTCTTGTTCATTCCTCTTGTGTGCAGCCTCCAGAGACAGCCCGCTGTAGCTATGGGCCATTGGGTCGAATATTCTTACGTCAAAGAATGCTCGCTGTGCTCTTGTACAAAAACTTCTTGCACTAACGTCCACTCGTGCTTCGTTGGATGTGTTGGCCGTCCTGTGCTGCAAGATCTCTCCCTCCAAGGGAATGAGTGATGGTTCGCGCACCACATCTCGACACACCTCCCTGAGCATGTTCGCCGTTACATCTCTTACTTCATCGTGCCTGATGCTGATGAATCCTCCCTTCTTACATATCATGCTGTGGTCTGCATCGTTGTTGATTCCACAAACGCATCGATCGGGCAGTCCTTCAATCGGCCAATCCGTGGCCGGACGGATTGCCGACGGACATTTGGCCGAACGGTTAAGTTAAGTTAAGTTAAGTTAAGTTAAGTTAAGTTAAGTTAAGTTAAGTTAAGTTAAGTTAAGTTAAGTTAAGTTAAGTTAAGTTAAGTTAAGTTAAGTTAAGTTAAGTTAAGTTAAGTTAAGTTAAGTTAAGTTAAGTTAAGTTAGGTTAGGTTAGGTTAGGTTAGGTTAGGTTAGGTTAGGTTAGGTTAGGGTCTGTCGGCCAAATGTCCGTCGGCAATCCGTCCGGGAGCCCGGCCAATCATACCTCAGTGCAATAGCATCATTAAATTCTTGTTTGTTTAGATTGAAGCCTTTTGCCTTGATTGGTAGTGTTGTCAGCCAATTTGAAGCACCTGTTTCTTGTGCTATTTGTACTTTTCTTGTTAGTTTCGGGGAAAGTTGTCGCATCAATTGTGCCAGGTCATTTTTCTGTGAGTTTTGCCTCTCTGACGTGATGGTCTTTCTGATGTTGTAGATGTCCGCCTGGTCCACTTCGCCGTCAGGATCTTGCGCTACGATGCGTTCAGTGAGAGATTCTGTTATCTTTACTGAGTTCTGGTGTTCCGTTGTCGCCCTCCTCACCGGATTGATGATTCCAAGCCCTCCTAACCTAGGAGGAAGTGCGAGCAACTCCCTCTCTGTAGCATTTGGGGTGGGACTTCATCCAAGCTGGGATGAATTTGTCTCTGATGGCATCTTCTAGCGGTTGAAGTTGTGGACCCACGTTTGGAATGGTACGCATCAAGTAGGTCCAGTGGTGTTTGACCCCATATGTGAATGCCGAATATGCAGCCTGTGGTTCCGTCTTTGCAATTTTGGCTAGTATTTCTATTTCGTTTACCCACTCTCTGACCTTCTCTTCCATGTATTGCTTCTTGAACTCTTCTGTGCCAATCACTGCCCCTAGATGACGCTGTCCGTCCTTTGTTACGACCACTTCACTACCGTTGAAAGCTTCTAAGGCATTTTCGTAATGTTCTGCTTTTACTATCAGTATAGACTTACTAGCATTTGGAAAATATCCTATTTCTGGTCCCACTTGTGATACTTGCTCCCACCAGCTCTTGAGATCATTGACTTTCCCTGCTCCAGTGAGATCATCTGCATAGGCCGCCTGCTTAACATGTGTCGTCTCATGTCTTGTTAATGATAGCAACAACGAGAGACCTAATGCGTACATCGCCATTGCTACTGGGTCCCCTTGTGTGGTTCCTTCCATTGATTTCAGTGCCGTTCCACGTCGTGAGTTTTGGTTGTTTACTATGAAGAGGTCTGCAGGCTGTTTATAGGTATTCTCTACATAGGTGGCTAAGCTGGGGCATTTTACCTTGATGTTGTGAATTGCTGTCTTTCTGTTGATGGTGTTAAAGGCATTTGATGCATCCACTAACAGCACGGCTTCACATTCTTCTTGCTCATATATTTTTCTTATTGCATGAATTGCTGCCTCTCCCCCTGCTTGGTGGCTACTACTACTACTACTTTTGTTTTTTTTTTGTTTTTTTTTTCGATTTTATTATTATTATTATTACTACTACTACTACTACTACTACTACTACTACTACTGCTATTATTACAAAAACTTCATCGCCAACCTTGAAGAGCCAGTTGGAGATACACTAGGAGCATAAAGTGGCAATGATATTGAAGTTACCCTACCCTCTTACAACTCGAACAAGACTCGGGACATAAAGCTGATATTTCATATATTTTGGAAGATTTAACCAGGAAATTGGTGTGATAAATTACAGCACGTTTGCTTTAGCTCCTCTTGAGATTTGATGTGTCAATAATATTTGCTTAGTTAAAGTAGCTAGGATATATCCAATATAATAATTGCATATCGAACCTTGAAAAGCCAGACGGGGATACAATCTGGACAGAAAGCGGCGATGATGTTGACACAGAAGAAGGGTACCCAGCAGGTGAGGAAGGTGCCGACGATGATGCCGACGGTGGTGGCGGCCTTGGACTCTGAGACGTGGCAGGGGGCGGCCACTCTCTTGGGCCGCGACGTGTCCCCCTCCAGCGACCCCAGGGTTACGGGGCGCACCAGGGCCTGGACAAGAAGAGAACATTGAGGTACTGGAGATATTGGGGTAATAATAGTTTTGAGTTGAGGATTGAAGATGCTGTAGAGAGTAGGCATTGAAATAAGAAGCTGAAGAAGGTGTTGGGGATAGACGTTGTAGAAACTAGGAATTATAGAGAGCAGTGATTTGAGAACAAAATATATTGAAGAAAGGAGTTGTGGACTTCGACGGGCGCAGCCACTATCTTGGGTCTCGACGTGGACCCGTCCAGATACCCAAATATAAAGGGGCGCACCAAGGCTTGTACAAGGCCCAAAGTAGGGTTGAGAAAAAAACATATATATATATATATATATATATATATATATATATATATATATATATATATATCCGAAAGTGAGGTATGTGTGAATGTGTATGTTGGTATGTGTGCAACTGTGCATATTTCAATTGATATAAATATTATTAGTTTTACTATTATTATTATTATTATTATTATTATTATTATTATTTTATTTTCTTATTTTTTGGGGGGGAAGGCAGGCGATAATTGAATCTTAAATAAAAGTTAATTAATTGGTGTCAAAGTGGCCGGGTGATATATATTAGGGTAGATCCGAGCTTAACCCTTTCCAGATTATGATGGATTTGGACACTTTATTCTGGCTATAATAACCAACAAGACGTCGCACCAGAGAATGTTAAAGAGTAGAAAAGTTGGGAGAGGCGTCTGTCTCTCTGTCTCTCTGTTTGTCTGTCTGTCTCTCTGTCTCTCTCTCTCTCTCTATCTCTGGGGTAACTCATGTTCACGATCATGTGGAACTGTATAAAATACCTGAAGAAATACAATGAAGCCTTTAAATGCAGCTGACGTGTTATATTTATATATGTTTATCGTATAACTATTTTGTTCAGATTAGGAGAGGCGTCACATATAAAACAGACAGCCATACAGATAGTTAAATCAGACAGACAGACAAATGTACAGACAAACAGACACCTAGACAGACAGAACGACAGAGACCACCCAAGATTGACTCTTTAACATAATGCAGGTCACAAAAGTCCTACACAGACAGTTAAAGAAATTGAACCGCGGAGCCAGTCTGAGAGAGAGAGAGAGAGAGAGAGAGAGAGAGAGAGAGAGAGAGAGAGAGAGAGAGAGAGAGAGAGAGAGAGAGAGGGGGGGGGGGGGGCGGCCCTTTAACTCGAACACTATAAAAGCATGGTGATTCCTCTGTACATATGATTTATGTCATTCATTACTCTACTCAGCTATATAAGTATCATTGAAAGTCGACAGCCACAACAGGGATATTTTTCAAGCTCTTTCAACGAAACATAAAACTTGGGCATTATTAAATTTTCCTGCTGTATTATCATTTGTGTAAGTGTAAAAGACTGTTGGTGTAGTCTGAAACATAAGATAGAACCTCGTTACATATGATTACATAAACAAATCAGCATAGGAAGGCTTGTAAACCTCAACAAAACACGCCTCCTAGTAGGGCAAATGTTTTTTTTTTTTTTTTTTTTAGAAAATCAGTTACACCTACCAGGATTCCCCCCCCCCCCCCTCTCTCTCTCTCAATATAACAATTTGTACGTGTTTCCCACGTATTACCTACTCTCTCACCCAAACACACATTCTCTCTCTCACTCTCACTCGCTCAACAATGTACCGGTATGAGGTTACAATTACAAGTTATGAGGCCTAAATCAGGATTTTCACGTGCCTCTGACTGTGCAATTGTGCACAAAAATTGTATATACTTTACCAGCATAATAAACCTATCTATCTATCCTCAACCCCTTCTGTACGAGCAACTTCTATAACATTTTATTCTAGCTATATTTATGCGTTTTATGCAGTTTGAGAAGGTATGTGGTAGTAAAAAGGGTTAATCTAAGTGTGAGCTTGAGGTTATAAGAAAGATGCATCAGGACTGCTCAGAAACACAAGATATAACCAGGGCTGGGTGCGTACCTATTGGACAGAGCCCACATACCAAACACCAAAAGGTACGCACTTTATCAAACGGCATTATCAAATGACATTTTATTTTAGGAAATGGATAACTTACACCAGAGATGTTGTATTTTTCAATTAGAAAAAGATAAGACATACATAATCTGTGGAGGGAAAATTTGTTGTGAAAACCAATAGGTACGCAGTGCGTGGTGCCCAATAGGAACGCGCATACATTTAGGGCACTGCGTATCTTCTGGACCACCCTTGGGGTAAATTGAATTGGATGGTACTGACAGTTTCAGCGAAAAGTGACTCTTATTCATCCTTGTAGTAGAGGTGGCCTTAGAATGTCATGTAATGTGGCTTAGGACTCTCTGGCAGCCGTTTGAAAAAATGCGTACCTATTGGTTTTTGGTATGTGGGCTCTGTCCAATAGGTACGCACCCAGCCTTGCACCCAGCCTTGGCTTTATCTTGTGTATCTGAGCAGTCCTGATGCGTTTTTCTTATACACTACGGTACATCACAGAATGTACCTGCATAGTGCAAATAGAAAAAAAGTTATAATTTTCAATTTGAAAATGGGTCATTAGACACTCAAAAAAAATGCAACACTTAGATTTTCGTAAGATTTTTTTTTTTTTTTTACACTTTCACTTCTTTTTGATGCTGCACCTCTTCAATCATACCAAACTATTGATACCTGATGACATGAAGGCATAATGGTTAAGCTTTAACCCTTTCACGCACAGGACGCGATTTGAGCCTATTCTGGGATACTTTAAAGCTTTTGTGACCATCAGGGGTGTTTAGAAACCTTTAGTTTAGTTACTTCAACCTCTGCAGATGTCTTTGAGTTAGGCTAGCTGTGGGCAGAAAACAAATTTTGGAGGTAAAAATTATAAGATTGAGACTATTTCTGATTGCTAATCGGCAATCCCTGCTTCCACACGTGCGAGAAAGGGTTAAGATGATACAACATTTAAATGCCCAAGTGTTGTCATATCCTGTGGAGAGGTTTTTAAATGCCAAGTGCGTACCTATTGGACCGGTGCGTACCTATTGGATACCTTACCCTAAAGCACTGTTACAAAAAAACTTTCCCTATTGACGGCGGTAAAACTCTCATTAAACCCCTTACTGGTAAAATAGATGCCGATTTCAATAAGTCATATGGGGGTGAGGCCCTACTCTATGATGAAAACTACCTAAAACAGAAAATAAAAATCCATGGGAAAATTAGTGGTAGGCCCTAGTTTCGGTAATATTTTCCAAAAATGCTTTTGCAGAAGGAAAAACTCCTTAAATATAACACATAGGCTAGGCCTACGTGACTTAAAATACAAATTGATCCTCATTTCTCAAATTTTGGAATAACAAACACGAAAACTAGCCTAGGCTAATGGTGCGAGCATTTTCCCTATAGGCCTAGGCCTAATTACCGAAATCTACAGTAGGCTATAGCCTACTTGGCAAGTTGGCCAGATTTACCCAGGGGGGAATTTCGGGCGGAGGGAAAATTAATGCAGACTGCTAGGCCACACCGGGATATTTGAAGCTTCGTTGTTACAGGTTTTATTTGACGATATTGGTTTATGATTCTGTCGATATTAGGCTAGGCTTAATTACTGGCAGAAAGCACTCGTTATCTAACTTAGCCTAACGGCCCTAACCAGTAACCTAATCTAATGTAAACTAGGCCTAGTTCAAACTAGCCTAACCTTGAATGAACTAAAACTGAACACAAACTAGGCTAGCCTATTTGTCAAGAGAATCAAGGTGGCAAATAAAGTAAAGTTTAAAGTTTTATTTAGCCTAGCCTAGCCTATAGTGAACATAATACTTGTAAAAAGAGTCCTGAGGGAATATATAGGCTAGCCTATTACGAGAACAAAAATCGAAGGAGTCGACTGTACCATAATACCGGTACTCCATAGCCTAGCCTACTTAAGTCGAGGGTAGCATTCAAGGAGTCTACTGCAGGACTCTTCTTCTTCTTCTTACCTCTGACCGGGTATAGGCTATCCTAGTGTTTACTAGCCTATACCCCTTTCAAAGGACATTAGCCTAACCTAACAACCTTACCTAACCTATCCTAGTATTATAGGTGGGGGCTGCTGCCCCCACACCCCCGCTTTGACTTAGATTTTTGGTGTATTTGTCTGTGAAGTGGGTATTTTTCAATTTGTTGATAACGAAAATCCTCCATGCCGAATATATGGAGAAATATATGGCGAATCTATTGGTGCCTATTTTCCCTAATAAATTGTTTCTCATAACGTCGCATTAGTGTCCTTGAATATTATCAAACGGGTACCATAGTTTGGCTACAATACTTGACTTATTAATTAAATACAATACCAAATAAATCAACAATAACATTATAACAAGTACCTGGATCTGCTGTCCTCTTGTTCTTCTGCACGTTCTCCATCCTGGGCACATGGTTAGGCTAAACGTTGGGAGAGTCCTAACTACATTACCGTTTACCGCGAATTAAAGCACTGGTCCAGTAATTTTAAAGTTATGTGCACTCAAATAACTGTTCGTTTTACTTGGACAAAATTATATAGTTCGCACAATCACGAAGTCCGCAATAATAATACGTCACCGCGAATGAACACAAGCACTCCCCATCAATACTTACAGCTCACTGATGAACATTGTTGACGTTCTACACTACAGTCACTCACTGTCTACTCGTCTGTGTATGTAGGGCGTGGCTTCCTGTTTCCATGTGTCTATTGTCTAATTCAAAATATTTGTTCTTCAGTACATATTTTATAATTTATCAAAGAGACGTGTAATATATATCTTTAGGCCATTTATTGTGTATCTTATGGTTTGATCTTTTAGTTGACGAGTAAAATACTTTGGTAATCAGTTCAGTTAAAGCCAAGTAGCAGTCTCCTCACGTTCGGACACTGTTTTACACCTCGCAAGACGCACCTCCACCCTGTAATAGTGTCACACCAAAGTAATTCTAATGTCCAATAATTACCAAGCTTAATAGTGTCACACCAAAGTAATTCTAATGTCTAATAATTACCAAGCTGTCAACATATCCTGAAATATACCCACTAGTGCCATGGGCAAAGTAATATTAGGAAGCAAATTAGCGTTACTGTTGTATTTGATAAGTGATTGCGCATCCTTCTCCACATGTTCTGAATCGGGGACGACGGGGTCATGGTCTTCCATAACTTACTCCTTTGTGTGTGTGTGTGTGTGTGTTTCGGTATTTTTAGTCTGGCATCTTCTGAATTAAGTTTTTTAAACCACTAGTACCATGGGAAAAGTAAAATTAGAAAGCAAATTTGCGTTACTGTTTTATTTGATAAATGATTGCGCATCCTTCTGCACATGGGCAGAGTAGGGGAGAGGATGGAAGGTGGACGAAGAAGGGGTGCCAACTGTATGGGATTCATACGGTTATATTTCCCTGTATTGTTGTGTGTTCTTTATTCGGAATTTTTAGTCAGGCATCTTCTGAATTAAGTTTTTTAAATCGAACTACACAAAAAAAATAAAGAGTAAAACATTGGAGAGAGAGAGAGACAAGCTAGTACTAGCTCCAGTCTCTCAAGAGTCTCACCAGAGTTGGTGGAGGGAGGGTGTGGTCTCTCTCTCTGCCAACTTCATGACTGGACCGCTCGGTTTATATTCGCGATTTTGACCATACAAATGATATTCCCACTTGTTTTATTGTTGTAAAATGTTACTATCTTCATATTAAACGTAAAATAGGCGCATATGGATAAGTATTAATGATATTTATGGTAAATTAACGATTTTAGTGAGGAATGAGTGTCAATACCTACTCACAGGGGTATTGTGTATACTACAGGGGCTGCGCAGCGGAGAGGTTAAGGGGTATGTTAATGCTCCATATTTTATTGCACAGTTTAACACTTTGAAGATCGCGGCATTTGCTAGGGTAAGTTAGTTTTGTTGGCATTAGAAGTGATGGTAGTAATAGTGGGATTGATGGTGATAGTAGTGATGGTGGTGATAATAGTAGTGATGATGGTTGTAGTTGTATTGATGATGATGACAGTAGTGGTGATGATGACAGTAGTGATGATGACAGTAGTAGATATGATGGTGACAGTACTAGTAGTATTGATGATGGTCATAATAGTAGTGATGATGGTGACAAGTTATGATGATAGTTGTAGTGATAATGATGACATTAGTGATGATGGTGACAGTAGTGATGATGGTGAACGTTGTAGTGATGGTGAAAGTTATAGTGATGATGACAGTAGTAGTGATGATGAGAGTAGTAGTGATGATGGTAAGAGTAGTAGTGATAACTATAATAGTAGTAGTGTTGATGATAGTAATGGTGATAGCGACTAGTAGTGATGATGGTGACCCATCGCAGAGTTGGGTATGCCGTTTTGATTTTGGGTAAAACGGCACGTCTACTTTATTGTCATCAAGATATATATTTCCAGCAGGAGCAAATAACAGCAGTCAAATTTTATGTGAATGTAACTGCGAGCGTGCAACAATGTAAACAAAGTGGACGGTACACCCGCTAATACATCTTTTACCCAAAATTACATTACTTATACACTCGCGTCTACTTTGAAGACTATAATATTATATTTCTTAAATCATCTCACTTCCAGTCGTTATTTTTACCCCTTGCTGGCAATATAACTGATTATGGCAATAAGTCCTGGGGGGTGGGGGGGCAAACTGCAGAGCAGCGACTCACCCCGCCAGGAGTTCTGTCATCACCATTTATATTGCTAGCAGGGGGCAAATAACAGCTGGCCGTGAGATGATTTCAGAAAAATTTGTATTCAATGTAGACGCGAACATAGGCTACCCACGAGCGTATGAGTAATGTAAAGAAGAGACAATATGCCCGCTAACACTACCTTTACCGAATAGGCTTGGCTTTCAGTTATTGTTAGTTAAATGCTAGAAAAATAAATTACTAGCCTACAATAGATAGGCCTAACTAAAAAATATTCCTCCCACACAATTTTCAAGTTATCATATTATCAAAGAAGGCCATAGGCCTAATCAAAGTGTAGGATATCCTGAAAGAATGGGCAAAGTAAATACAAAATAATGGTGCTAAATCAGTCTTTTAGATTTAGAGTATAACCAAATTTGATTAAAATAATATAAAATAATAGCGGCCGTGCCTATTTAAAATATATTATTAATCATCGATTATGGGCCTAGACCACAACTCAGCAAGTTTCATACAGAATACTGCTAAGTTGTTGTACTGCATCGTCTTGCAAACAACTTTCTCTTCACGGAGAGTCTCAAGAGAAGAGATGATGCTGAGCAACTCAGTGTCGGTGGGTCGGTTGCTAGGATCGTCAGCCGACAGTGCAGCTTTTACCCAGTCCAGCAAGTTGAAAAAGGTCCTAGGCACTTTAAAGTTGTCAAACATCTTGTGAAAGATATCGTATACAGCGGAGGCCACACTGAACATTTCTGAGGACAGTGAGCTAGCCTGGCCTCCCAATACTTCCCGTGCCATCCAGTAGTAGTCATTAACTTGGTCGAGGGGAGTGGGCACCGCATATTTGGGCTTCGATGAAGAGGCCAGACCAAAGTCAATAAGACTCACTTTTGGCCCATCAAAAGTGTCCTGCACACAAATGTTATCAAATTTAATATCATTGTGGAACACCCCACGAGACGAGATGGCGCTTACGATATTCACAAGCTGCTTGATCAGCGACAACATGATATCCAAACTAATGGCACCTTTGTGGATGTTGAGGTAAGTGCCCAGTTCGAGGCCAGCAAATTTTGTCACGATAACACACTGCTCAGGACAAACTGACACTAATTCCTGCACCCCGTCAACTCCCTTCAGCTGGTTCAAATATTTAACTTCATACAGCAAACTCGCATAACTCTCAGTAAGGCTTTTCTTCACCACAAAGTACTCGGCATCTCCCTTCATCAACCAACAAGTGCAGTTTGCGCCTTCGCCCAGAGGTACAACTTGGTATTCATCCAATAGGCCATTAAGATGATCAGTGGACAATACCTTAACACCAAGCTGTCTGCACTCGTCCTCGAAAAGCACCCTGGTTACGGTTACCTTGGTCATTTTGATAGATCAAGTTAATTGTTATAGTTAAAATAGCACTTCAGAGGCTATCAACTCTACTGGATTATTATGCCAGCACACTTCAACACCGAGTGAGACAGCACTTTGGAGACAGCTGTGTCGCAGTGTTAACAGAACAATAATGAGTCCTCTTTCACGAGCGATCAGATAGCCTACTATCAAGTAGCCCAAAACATCTACATAACTACTTGTTGCTATTTTGGTCCACATTAAGTGATACTTAACTTTATGATAATATTCAAGGACACTAGTGCGACGTTATGAGAAACAATTTATTAGGAAAAATAGGCACCAATAGATTCGCCATATTTTTCTCCATATAGTCCGCATGGAGGATTTTCGTTATCAACAAATTGAAAAATACCCACTTCACAGACAAATACACCAAAAATCTAAGTCAAAGCGGGGGTGTGGGGGCAGCAGCCCTCACCTATAATACTAGGTTAGGTTAGGTAAGGTTGTTAGGTTAGGCTAATGTCCTTTCAAAGGGGTATATGGTAGTAAACACTAGGATAGCCTATACCTGGTCAGAGGTAAGAAGAAGAAGAAGGAGAGTCCAGCAGTAGTCTCCTTGAATGATACCAACTTTATTTTTTATATGTAAATTCATTCTGATTTCAAAAATAACAAAATAAGCTGGTTTTATCTGTATTAACTCGAAATATACTGTATAATGTGAAGGACAATTAATTGTTATCATTTAGTTACCCATCGGAAAATATTGGTTTTCTTTAAGAAAAGTATAAGAAAATAGTCATATTACCGGTAACTAAATTATAAATAACAATCGGCGTATTTTATTATATATTTAGGTAAAACCAGATAGAATAAAGGCAGTATCACACGAGACCGATCTTTTCCTCAACTATTATCGTCACCACTGGTCTGGCAGCTTATGAAGTAAATGTTATTATATATTTGTGATACATAAATTAGGCCTACACTAATTTCTGCCTCGTTTCAGATACTCGGATGCTTTAACTGATCACAAAGGAAAACACTGCAAATATTTAGGATTGGTAGTATTTTACTCTTTCAGCATATGCGGACATGTTTCTTTGTTTTATTTGTTTTGGCTATTATTAGAAGAGTTTATGCAGCTTAGGAAGGACCGGTAGGAATCAGTAGCATGCAATCAACCCTCTGACTCCGACAAGTTCTTCTTAATCTGATAATAATCCATTCAGTACCGGTGACGTCCTTTTCACCATATTATGGCAGCTATTAGACCAATTTGTTCAGCTTTGGAAGGATCTGTGGTAGCAAAAAGGATATTCTGTATCCGTTAAATTTAAAGAGGTTCTTCCAAGCTGGATAAAATCGTCTTATTGTACCCAGACTATAATGAAAAGGACGTCACTGGTACGGAAGGGGTTAATGATAGCAAAATATAATGGAAAATATGTGTGGTCTTCTACTTAAGGGGGTAAAGGCGGTGTCACACGACCGGGTTTTTTCCTCAATTTTCGACAAGCAAGTTTTTTCTGGCAATATTTCGGTGTTCTATCGAGATGGTATCGAAACTAGACACACTTTAAATTATATCAAATGACTGAAATTTACTTCCACTTTAATGCTGCATCTGTCAGACCACAATTATTGCTAAAAAAAAAAAAAAACTTGGCGGAAAAAGCGCTTGTGTGAAACCGCATAATTTCGCCAAGGGTTTAGCCCAGGTGATTTTGGACATATAATTTGCATTAACTTCATGACACGTTTTGACAGTATATTCTGGCTATTATTAACCCTTTGAGTACCAGCGACGGATGTTGTATTTTATTCTAGCTATATTTAGACGATATTAAGCAGCTTGGGAAGGATCGGTGGTAGTTTAAAAGGGTGGGTTGAGATAGTTTGAAGCCTTATTATCGCTAGAGGTCCTTCCTAAGCTGAATAAAATCGTCCAATAGTTGCCAGAATATGATGAAAATGACGTCCCTGGCACAGTATAGGTTAGACGATTTTATTCAGAATATGAAGGATGTATGGAAGTCAGAGTGTAACTTATGACAGTCTTACCGTTTTAATCCCCACATATCTTTCCTAAGCTGCATGAAATCATTGAATGACAGCCAGCGTAAACAGTCAAAACGCGTCATGATTCTTTAACCCGTACTGTACCGTAGGATACAGTAATAAAAGTCCCCAGCAGTCCCAAGCAATGTGGTAAAAATGGCAGGAGAGACCACCTATCCACCTCCAAAGATGAGGCAACACTGGCTCTTGTCACCCTTCAGTGGGTCTCATATAAGCTGAGAAGTGTTGCCAACACGGGAGCAGTGCTCAAAAGGTCGTGGTAACTGGTACAGGGTTGTACAGGCAGTTACAAGGAAAGTACATTACTGGCGTATATATACGGCGCTGGGACTGGAGAGTTACTTATCTACTGACGTATATATACGATGCTGGGATTGGAGGGGTTAAGGGGTTAGGACGTGAGACTGTAACCACACTCTCTGTGGACGAAGCGGTCTTTGAGTTAAACTTATATGTATGTATGTATGTATGCTAAGGGGAGATTTTCACTAAAAAAAAAAAATTCTGGTCCCTCTTCTTCTTCATGTTTAGCCTTATTAGTTTTGAGATTTTAAGACGTTCGCCCTATTAGTTTGGCAATTTTATGACCTTTCACCCCATTTCTTTTAAGTTTAGGACTTATCGTGCCATTTAGGTGGCGAGCGACAGCGAGCCTATTATTTAAGAGGGATTGGCCTTTAGTCAGGACATTTTTCAACCAAAAAATTTACACATTTATCTCTTGGGGGTATTTTTGTTAAATCATTCAGGAATTTCAGGCACCTGTGTTGTTCTAACTTTACTGTACCTAGTTTAAGAGCGAGGTTGGGGGATTCGCTGTTGCTCTCGTGCAGCATAATGTAGCGTTTTTACACGCACGAGCGCAGAATACCCACACGTGCAGAACACTCACCGCTGGATACCCTCACATACAAAATTATCTCTTGGTTTTAGGATTTGGGAGAAGGATGAGGACTACAAAACTGGTAGGCTAACATTAAAAGAGTGTGACTTGAATAATGGTACAAGAAACTAGGATACTTTGGCGATAATGAATACTTTAAAACAGAGCCGCAGCGGTCGAGAGGAGAGTACACTCACGTGTGAATCTGCTTGACCTGGGTTCGATCCCAGTCGGGGGACACCTCGACGATGTCTACAGACTATTAACACACATACCAAAGCTATTCCAACAGCTTCCTCTATCTACAACACCCCTTCTCTGTTATCTACACTCTCCCAGCCGTATGGTCCTAATGTACTGTCTGATGGCGTTAATGGATTTCGAAATGTAAGATTTGTTTTTGACACCATAACCACCACTGTCAGTCTGATAGGTTACTGATGCCTAATGGATACTTGTGTAGTAAGTGTATTGGCAAACTGAACAGACATTAAGTGTTTACGGTAGCCTATATGTGTTTGGGCTTAGTGTAGCGTATACTATTAGACATCACAAAATCTATCCTAATTGTATCTTTCATGACATGTCATGAATATAGGTAAGGTGAGACAAGTGATACTTTTGATCACATGATGCGTCGAAACAAGGAAGAGGACGGAGGAAGTAGTAGGGGGTGAGGAAGGGAGCTAGAGGAGGAGATTAAGGCGTCGGGGCCTTTTTTTTTTTTTTTTTCTATGTGAATGAGGGAGACAAAAGGCATAACTGCCTGCAGCGAGTGCCTCCCCCAGATTTCAAAGAGTGACAGGGCCGAAATCAAGGGACGTTCGAGCTAAAATGCCTGGACACACGGAGTTTGAAGCAATTTAAGTCATAGGAAGAGGGAAAGACTGATTCTGGGAGAGAGTTCCAGAGCTCAGCAGTTGAATAGAAGAAAGTCTGAGAATAGCATTTCACTCTTGGGTTGGAGAGTTGCACAGAGTAGGGGTGGGATTGTGTTGCAAGGCGGGTACTACGTACCCTACGTAGAGGAGGTGGTATACACTGGGAAAGCTCCGAGGAACACTGATTATTGTAGTAGCGATAGAATAGTGAGAGAGATGCAACATTGCGGCGAAGAGAGAGAGATTGCAGAGAATTGGTGAGTGGACGGGAGTTAATGATACGAAAAGCTTTCCTTTCTACTTTATCTAGGAGTGTGGTGCGAGAGGATCCTCCCCACACATGTGAACAATAGTCCATACAAGGACGCACTGTGCCCCTGTACAGAGCAAGTAGCTGTGCAGGGGTAAAGAACCCCTTGAGGCGGTTGAGCACACCAGCTTCTGGGAGGCTGCCTTAGCGAGACTGGTAATATGGTCTTTCCAAGTGAGAGCAGAAGAAAAAGAGACCCCATTGATTGATTTTTGTATTGTTGAAGAATAAGGGATAGTCCTCTGGAGGTTCCTGACGGGTAGTAAAATGAATAAATTGAGTTTTGGAAGCATTAAATGTAACAAGGTTTCCTCTACCCCAATTGGAAATAGTAGCTAGATCAGAAGATAAGCATTTTATGGCTTCATTACGTTTACTTTTGAGGGACTGCTGGCTGGGGCGTTCTGGAAAACTAATTGAGTGATGTAAAGTAGAGTCGTCTGCATAATTATGAATGGATGGGACTAGATGTACAGTTGAGAAGATCATTTATGAAAATTAGAAAGAGAATAGGAGATAGACAGAACCCTGAGGAACACCGGAGTTGATAGGATGAGGAATTGAGCGATGGCCGTTCACAACCGCAGCTATGGAACAGCCGGAAAGGAAATTAGAGACAAAGGCACAGATGGAGGGACAGAAACCGAAGGAGGGCAGTTTGGAAATTAAAGATTTGTGCCACACTCTATCGAAGGCCTTCGATATGTCTAGTGCAACAGAAAAAGTCTCACCGAAGTCCCGAAAGTTGGATGACCAAGAGTTAGTAAAATATGAAAGAAGATCACCAGTAGAGCAACCCTTAAGGAAGCCATACTGGCGATCTGAGAGCAGATTATGGGAAGAGAAATGCTTAAGAAATTTGGAAGCAAGGATAGTTTCAAAAACTTTAGAGATACAAGAGATGAGAGCAGTTGGACGATAGTTGGAGGGTTGAGAGCGGTCACCCTTCTTTGGGACAGGTTGAATGAGAGCAAACTTCCAGCAAGAAGGAAAGATGTTAGAGGAGAGACAGAGAAAAAAGAGTTTGCCTAGGCAGGGGGTCAGCACGGAAGCACAGTTTTTAAGTACAACAGGAGGAACACCGTCCGGACCGTACGCCTTCTTAGAGAGGGTAGAAAGTACATCTTTAGAAGAGATTAGGATATTAGGCATAAGTAGGAGAGAGGGGGGTGGAGAGGGAGGAATAGCACCGGAATCATCCAAGGTAGAATTTCTGGCAAAAGTTTGAGCAAAGAGTTCAGCTTTGTCAGAGGAAGAAGTACAAAGGAGTACAAAGGAAATCAAGCAACAACAGATCTAGTGACCCTTCTAGGTTGCTTGTCCTTCAAAACACTGAGGATCAAGTGTCCAAAGAGTGGTTTAGAGTGGGTAAGGGAACATTGGAAAGGGAATTACTGCCCCGGAACTAATGTCCGTGGCAGGATTAGGAAGTTAGTAGGGGACAGATGGGTTAGTAACTGAGGGGGGGATAAAATAAAGTTATTCATTTACAAACGCAGTCAGTCGCGGGTTTGATGCGAGATATTTGTCTACGCGGAGTTTAAATGAATCAACAATGATGCAGTCTATAACGTTTCGGGAAAGCCCATTCCACAAGTTGACAACTCGATTGAAGAAGAAATTCTTAGATTCGTGTGAGTTAAAAGATTTACCAATAATTTTGCAACCGTTTCCCCGCGTGTAATTAGATTGGTCGATAGTGAAGTACTTACTACAGTTCATATTGTCGATGCCTTTGATGATTTTGAACACTTGAATTAAGTCACCTCTTAATCTGCGCTGGGTTAAAGGAAATAGATTTAATTCTCTAAGACGCTCTTCGTATGGTTTGTTCTTTAGGCTAGGTATCATTTTGGTAACTTTACGTTGAACTCGTTCTAGCTTGTATATATCTTTTTGGTAATAAGGGCACCAGGATTGAACGCAGTATTCCAGAAGAGGGCGGACTAAGGAATTGTAAAGGGTTAGGATAACTTCTTTGGATTTATGCTCAAATGACCTGCCTATAAAGCCAATTATTTTGTTTGCCTTCTTAACAACTTCTGAACATTGTTGACTCGGTTTTAGGTTACTCGATATTGTTACTCCCAGATCGGTTTCTCTGTTTACATTCTTAAGCTGAGTGCCATTCATCGAATAGTTTTGCATTCTCATTTAGGTATCCGATATGTAGTACTTTACATTTATCCGCATTGAAACTCATTTGCCAAATTTGGGCCCAACATGACAATTTATCTAGATTGTGTTGCATATCGTCAACTTGTTCTTTTGAGAGTATGCTATTTGCAATTTTTGTATCGTCAGCAAATTTTGAGATTGTACAGGTGAGACCCTCATCTATGTCGTTGATGTAAATTAGAAAGAGAATTGGTCCTAGTACCGATCCCTGGGGTACCCCGCTACTTACATTGGTCCATTTAGATGCCTTACCGTTTATGACTACTCTTTGCTTTCTGTCGCCGAGCCAATTTTCAATCCATTTCAACACACCGTCTTGTATTCCATGCGCTTTTAGTTTTAACAGTAAACGTTTGTGGGGAACTTTGTCAAAGGCCTTTTGAAAATCAAGGTATATAATATCTACAGCTTTACTCTCATCGTAGAGGTTGAGGATATCGTGGAAGAAGTCTAAGAGGTTTGTTAAACAGGAACGTTTTTTACGAAAGCCGTGTTGAGTATCTTTAAGTATGTTATTTTCCTCTAAGTGATTTACGAGTCTGTCTCGTATGACCGTTTCTAGCATTTTACATACAACTGAGGTTAAGCTAATTGGACGATAGTTACTGGGTAGGGATTTGCTGCCTTTTTTGAATATCGGTGTTACGTTGGCTAGCTTCCACTGATCAGGCATAGTTCCAGACTGCAAGGATTTATTGAATAGTAATGTCAGTGGTTTGGAGAGCTCATCCTTAGCTTCCTTTAGAACTCTAGGCGAGATTGTATCAGGTCCAGGCTGATAAGTGATAGTTGTGCCATCAGAGTGGAAAAGGGGAGGGAAAGACGAGTAAGAAAAGTTGTTGGAGAGGTTTTTGGCTAGATGCCAGAAAGCTTGGGAAGAGCTAGAGTTGGATAGTTCAGTGCATTTATTATTGATGAAAGAGTGCTTGGAAAGTCGAAGAACAGATTTGGCTTGATTCCGGGCAGAAACATAGGTAGAATAAGATTCTTGAGTTTTAAGGCGTCGGTACCGTTTGAATGCTTACTCCTTGTTGTGGACAGCAGTAGAACAAGCGTGAGTAAACCAAGATTTTTTTGCATTAGACTGAGAGAAAGAAGATGGAATGTATGCTTCCATGGCCGAAAGGATTACCTCGGTAATGCGTTCAGCACTTTCCGAGGGTCCTCGGCCACGGAAGCAGAAGTCATTCCATGGGAAATCAAAGAAGTACTGCCGGAGAGCCTCCCAGTCGGCAGCGCCAAAGTGCCACAAGCGCCGCCGGCTGGGAGGATCGGATGGCCGTACTGAAAAGATAGGACAGGTGACGGAGATAAGTTTATGGTCGGAGGAGCCCAAAGGAGAGAAAAGATTGACAGTATAAGAAGAAGGGTTAGAAGTCAGAAATAAGTCAAGAATGTTGGGCCGACCTCCGAAGCGATCCGGGATACGGGTGGGTTGCTGGACCAGCTGCTCTAGGTCATTTATGATAAAGACGTAGGCTTGTTCACCAGCTTTGTCAGTAGAGTGAGAGGAGAGCCATATATATATATATATATATATATATATATATATATATATATATATATATATATATATATATAATATATATATATATATATATATATATATATATATATATATATATAGTATATATATGTGTATATATACTGTACAGTATATTATTTTTTTTATTTTTTAGGAATGGCATATGGGTATTCACATAGCTGTGACTAACATAACTTAGTACACATCCTCTCCAATATCCCACCATAGTAAATACAACTCCCACCATGCAGTTCGTCCGGCCATATCACCATCATGTCCCTGCCTCCCCCTCCAATGTTCTTTGATCCTCAGTTTTACCTTAGCCTCCCCTGCCAGTAATCTGGGACCTCATCACGACCCAAGGCTCCTCGTCTAAAGCCTCATCATCCGGACCCTCAAATGAAAATATAAAAAAGGAGGAACCAAATAGAACCTTGCTTGGAAGTTCATTGAAGTCTGGGAGAGGGAGGGAAAATTTGAGTCGGTGTATGGAGAGAGAGAGTGTGTGTGTGTGTGTGTGTGTGTGTGTGTGTGTGTGTGTGTGTGTGTTTGTGTGTGTGTGTTTTTGTGTGTGGGGGTGGGGGGGGGGGGATTTGTGTTGGGGTATGGGGGGTGGGGGAGGGGAAATTTCTGTCAATGTCTGGGGAGTCGGGGAAGGGGATATTTGTGTCGAAGTATGGAGAGTGGGGGAAGGGGAAATTGTGTTGATGTCTGGAGAAGGGGGGAGGGAGGATTTGTGTTGGTGTGTGGAGAATGGGGGGAAGGAGGGGATTTGTGTCGATGTGGGGGAGGGGGATTGTGTTGGTGTGTGGAGAGTGAGTGGGGGGGGGGGGGGGGGAGGGGGAGGGGGGGGGGGGAGGGGGGGGGGGGGGGGAAGGGGGGGGGGGGGGGGGGGGGGGGGGGGGGGGGGTGTGGGGGGATGTGTGGTGGGGGGAGGGGAAATTTGTGTCAGTGTGTGGAGCGTGGGGGGGGGGGGGGGGAGTGGGGGGGGGGGGAAATTAGTGTCGGTGGATGGAGAAGGGGGATCAACATTCCCCATGAAACACCACCACGACCAATTTCAATTTTAGCTTACTTTCTTGGTTTAGCTTTAACCCCTTCAGGATATGATGACGCATGTCTTCATTATATTCTGGATATTATTAGACGATTTTATGCAGTTTTGGACGGATCTGAAGGAAAAAAAACAAGGTAAAACTAATTTTATTAACCCTCTGAGTAAGGTCTTTTCGAAACTAAATAATTTTGTCTACTGATAGCTTGATTCTAATGGCAGTCTCAATATTTCCAACAGTACACTCTGCTGTCTCTATATCCCCAACTGTACAGTTGCCCACATAAGTTATGTTCCTCTCTGTGATCTTATACATGGAAATATAACGCGTATGATTGAATTACAAGTGTAGTTACTTTTGCAGTGGTTAACTTTTCTGACTAGTTAACTGATAATTAAAAGAAAAACCACACTCGCAGTTCAGTCATACTAATTTTACTTCAATACACAGGATCACGACGAGGAACAGAACCTATGTGGGCAACTGTACGTTCTGCTGTCTCGATATTTCCGGAATTGCTTGCTGGTTCCCTTGGTGATATTATTAGTCATTGATTGTGTACAGTTTGCCGCACATATTATATTCCGTTGGGGTCATGATGTGGCAGCGCTGCACCCACCTCTCCAACCTTTTACTCCACCTCTTACCAGTAGGAGGTGGAGTGAGGGAGGGGGGTTGGGGAAGTGGGTGCAGTTCTGCCAAATCACGACCCCAAAGGAAAAAAATATGTGCGGCGAACTGTACCTATATACTATATTGTTGTTAACCCTATTTGGTCCGAGGGAGGTCTTTTGGGGCTTCCCAAGTTTCGTTCTTTTAGTCTGCAGATGCTAAAATGTTTCACCTCATTGGTTTGACGAAAATAAGACGCTTCACCCCATATAGATGTCGATTTTTTTTTCCTGGGCGAGCGGAAGCGAGTTTGTAATTTAGAAGACATTAGTGTTCGGCCGGGTGGCTGTCTGGTTCCAAATCTGTCCCTAATTACAAATCCCTCTCCCTCTTATTTACTGTTCCCATTCATCACCCTCTCTCCCCTGGGACTCAGGTTACAAGTGCTTCATAATGGCGCTCTCTCTCTCTCTCTCTCTCTCTCTCTCTCACACACATACATACCCTCTCTCTCTCTCTCTTACTCCCTCTCTCTCTCTCTCTCTGGCATTATTATCTTTTTGCATCCCTGTTCGTACTGACTCACTCATATATTCTCTTCCCCTCTCTCAATTCTTTGCCCCCCCCCCCCCCCCACACACACGCGCACACTTCCTCTCCCTCTCTATTAGGTTAAATATCAGTAGTATACAGTATAATATCAGTAGTATACAGTATAATATCAGTAGTATACAGTATAATATCAGTAGTATACAGTATAATATCAGTAGTATACAGTATAATATCAGTATACAGTATAATATCAGTAGTAGTATACAGTATAATATCAGTAGTATATATATAATACAGTATATCAGTAGTATACAGTATAATATCAGTAGTACAGTATAATATCAGTAGTATACAGTATAATATCAGTAGTATACACAATATCAGTAGTATACAGTATAATATCAGTAGTATACAGTATAATATCAGTAGTATACAGTATAATATCAGTAGTATACAGTATATCAGTAGTATACAGTATAATATCAGTAGTATACAGTATAATATCAGTAGTATACAGTATAATATCAGTAGTATACAGTATAATATCAGTAGTATACAGTATAATATCAGTAGTATACAGTATAATAGTTCTTAACTTCGTTCCGTACTATGAATTTCCCAGTAAACATGTTCTCATTCTGCTGGAGGCCTTGTTTCCCCAACTAAATCTCATTTCAACCCAAGGTCAGAGGAGGTAGTGGGTGAGGAGAGAGCCTTCTGCTTTACTGTGATTACCTTCCACTTTGTAGCAAATTCCATGTTAAAAATAAGTTCGGACTGCCTTTTTTCCGCAAGGTCTGTGCAGCCATTGTATATAGTATGTACATCTATGTAAATTTCTCCGTTCAGTGTCTGCCCTCCTATCCGGTACTCCAATCAACTTTCAATGAGCCGTTGCTTTGTTTAGTGTTCCTCTTAATAGCTCCACCGTTTTCCCAGAATTTTGCTGTCTATAGGCAATATCTACACTCTCATATGTGTGTCTTTTGGTATCTATACTCTCTAGCTCTCTCTCGCTCTCCCGCGCTCTCTCTGCTTAGGTTGAATACTATCTCTATATGCTTTCTCATTAAATACCATTCTACAACTCGTGTGCATGCATTTCTCGTGTGAATTTCTCATGTGACATAAGCTCGTCCTTCAAGTCCTTAGGCTTTGCTAGTTTGTCTTGTATACAGTATAACATTTAATAACTGAAATAAAAATCCATATATTCTCTAGCGCAAAAACTTTCCTGAAAAATAGCAGTATATATTTTTCACTATTCTCTGTTACATTCCTCTTATTAAATTCTCCGCCCAGCGTTTCGTTATACAATATTTTAAGGGGGTAGCGGCCGGTTTTTTGGTCTATTAATTCAGGTATTCATTTATTTCTTAGTTTCCTCGCTAGACCTCCAACAAGCTTAGAAAAACACCCCATAGACACCTCTTCAAGGTAAATTTGTAAATTTTTCTGTAGAAAAATGTCCAAGCCGAAGGCTGGTTGCTCTTAAAATTACAGGCTCGCTATCGCTCGCCAGGAAAAAAAATACACCTAAATGGCACGAAAGGTCTTCAAATTGACAACAAAATGGGGTAAAAGGTATTAAAATTGCCAATCTAATGGGCCGAACGTCAAAAAAACTAAAAACTA
>CM064492.1:83213939-83248939 GCA_032716605.1 Paralithodes platypus | reverse complement strand
TATACTTTCAGACTGGCGCGCTGTAGTCGGTTTAACTTGAACATATTGCGAAACTGAATGTGGGGAAAATAATTACCTGTCGAGAGGATAGGAATAATATGAGCTTAAGAATTGCATTTTGAACTAGTGTGCGATATTGTAGGTTTAAGGTATATATGTAAGAGTCAGATATTATACAGTACATGTTCAGTATATATACATATATATATATATATATATATATATATATATATATTTTTTTTTTTTTTTTTTTTTTTTTCTTTAATACATACGAGGTTGAAAGAAATGGCAATTTCTGCGTTGGAAATTTTATTATTCAAAGTTTCCAGGTCTCTGATGAGTTTTCGCTGGGTGGCAGGAAGTAGATGAAGGAGATGAGAAAAATTCATGGTGGTACAGGGTTACATTAAAGTACATGAAGATACAGGATATACGACGCGTTTCACTGGACAACCAGCATTATCAAGTAAGGAAGGAATGAAATAAAAGGTAAACAGGAAGGGTATATATAGAGGGTGGAGGATCAGAGGAGGCGGAAAACAGGGGGAAAAAGTCTGCTATTGGTGGAAGGGTAAACTAGGAGAGAGAAAGGGGGTAACCGCTTCACGCATGCGCACTGGATGCGGGATGGTGGTCGATAGGTGGGGTCGAAGCTGATTGGCTGCGTGTCGAGGGGCGTGGCCTAAGTTGTGTGGCGCCTGCAGAAGACGAAGCTGAAGGAGGTAGCGCGGGGGCTGCGTCAAGGGCACGGGGGGGCGGGGAGGGGTGTTAGGTCCTGTAGGGTAGTGCCTTTTGGCAGAAGGAAGGATCTGAAGGTCCAGAGTTTGGTTGTTGATGTTGGGATGTAAGGCTTGGATATATAAAGCTTCGAGTATAGGTAATCTCCTTGGGTCACTTTCTTTATCGAGTATGGTGGTGTGTTTCTCTAACTCGTTGCGTGTGAGGTGAGGGTGGTTAGGGGTGAGATAGTGGTCTTTGATGGCTCCAGCCCGAAGGTGAAGAGTTAACCGACGTGAAAGACGAGTCTGCGTCATACCAATATAGGAATGAGGTCCACAGTCCTATATTGGTATGACGCAGACTCGTCTTTCACGTCGGTTAACTCTTCACCTTCGGGCTGGAGCCATCAAAGACCACTATCTCACCCCTAACCACCCTCACCTCACACGCAACGAGTTAGAGAAACACACCACCATACTCGATAAAGAAAGTGACCCAAGGAGATTACCTATACTCGAAGATTTATAAATCCAAGCCTTACATCCCAACATCAACAACCAAACTCTGGACCTTCAGATCCTTCCTTCTGCCAAAAGGCACTACCCTACAGGACCTAACACCCCTCCTCGCCCCCCGGTGCCCTTGACGCAGCCCCCCGCGCTACCTCCTTCAGCTTCGTCTTCTGCAGGCGCCACACAACTTAGGCCACGCCCCTCGACACGCAGCCAATCAGCTTCGACCCCACCTATCGACCACCATCCCGCATCCAGTGCGCATGCGTGAAGGGGTTACCCCCTTTCTCTCTCCTAGTTTACCCTTCCACCAATAGCAGACTTTTGCCCCCTGTTTTCCGCCTCCTCTGATCCTCCACCCTCTATATATACCCTTCCTGTTTACCTTTTATTTCATTCCTTCCTTACTTGATAATGCTGGTTGTCCAGTGAAACGCGTCGTATATCCTGTATCTTCATGTACTTTAATGTAACCCTGTACCACCATGAATTTTTCTCATCTCCTTCATCTACTTCCTGCCACCCAGCGAAAACTCATCAGAGACCTGGAAACTTTGAATAATAAAATTTCCAACGCAGAAATTGTAATTTCTTTCAACCTCGTATGTATTAAAGAAAATTTATTACCTGGCTTTACTAACATATATATATACTGTATATATAATTACTAAGCACAATGGACTCTACACTCAACATTATCAACTCTACGCAAACAACTCTCCTCATTCCCCTAACCTCGCCGAACTCTACACACTAAATTACACACTTGACTCTCCATCCTAAACTCTACATACCTAACTCTACAGCCCCAACTCTCCGCCACAGTACCAACTACCAATTCTCCACAAACCTTCTAACCTCACTTAACTTTAGTTCTCCACTCTACACCCCTGATCTTCTATTAACCTAACGGACTCTACAAACTCAAACCCTACCCACCTAATATGAACTCTACAAACCCAACTCTACTAACCTTCATGGACTCTACGTGTCGCTTGGCGTAGAGGCAGAGTCAGATTTGTTTAATACCTTAATGGACTCTACCAACCCAAACTCTACTTATCTAATAAACAGACTCTACAAACCCAACTCTACATACCTTGATGGACTCTACGTGTCGCTTGGCGTAGAGGTAGAGTCTGGAGTATATAGCCAACATGACGCAGCACGGGAGGAAGAAACTGATACAGGAGGACACAACTGCGTAGAGTTTACTCAACTCCAGAGCACACTGCTGCGGGGGAGAGTCAGGAGAGTCAGTAGGGGGTAATATATAGGGTGATATGTGGAGAGTTACTGAGGAAAACAGAGGGAGAAGTGAAGAATGCTGAGGAGAGTTAGTGGTGACAATATAAAGGGAAAGGGGAAGGAGAGTTAGTAGGGGTCAATTTAAGGGGAGAGTTGTGGAGAGTTACTGAAAAGAAGGGAGGGAGAGTTCTTGAGAGTTACTGAACAGAACAGTGGGAGAAGTGAAGAATATTAAGGAGAGTTAATGGGGACAATATAAAGGGAGAGTTGTGGAGAGTTACTGAGAAGAACATAGAGGGAGAAGCGAAGCATTTTGTGGAGAGTTAGTAGAGACAATATAGAGGGAGACGTGGGGGACAGCTGTGGAGAGTTAGAAGCGGGGAGAATTATGGAGAGTTATCGGTGGAGAAAATACAGGAAGTAATGGATAGAGATGTGGAGAGTTAAAAGTCGGGAAAGTTGTGGAATATTTAGAAGAGGAATGGGGAGAGTTAGAATTGGGTGTAAGGAGAGTTATATGGTGAAGGACATGTAGAGTTAGTGAGAGAAGCATGGAGAGTTGGAAGAAAAATAAAGAGTTTGTATGTGGAGTGTTAAGGAGTGAATAATTATATGTGTGGAGAGTGTTAAAGGTAAGTGTGTGTGTGTGTGTGTGTGTGTGTGTGTGTGTGTGTGTGTGTGTGAGAGAGAGAGAGAGAGTAAGTGAGAGTGAGATAGAGTTAGAGGGAGCATGTGGTTACTTACAGAGACTTAGAGGCGGTGTGGAAAGTCGAGGAGTGTTAAAGAGAGCTAAGGAGAGTTAACAGAGAATGGAGAGTTCTTAGTCAAGTTAACCCTATTTGGTCTGAGGGAGATCTTTTTGGGCCTCCTCTGTTTCGCTCCATTAGTTTGGAGATTTTAGAAGTTTCACCCCATTATTTTGGCGATAAAAAGCCACTTCACCCCCTTTAGGTATCGATATCTGTAATGTATCGAATTTCGAGGGTCAATCTTACAAACAATAAAATATAATACATGTCAACGGCTTTAGTATGATGGTAACAACATAATAGAAATGGCGTACACAACTAAAATATACATAACACCACATATCGTTACCACTATGTAAACAAATTATTTCTGAATCTTTGACATAGCTGCACTCTATGTGATAGATATTCAGGCTAATGTGGTATTGATAAATCGACTGAAAATTTATCTAGAAGAGTGGGGGTTATTTAAGGTAAGTCTTGATTGATATAGTATGCAATAATAAACTATATGGAAATGAAATGTTCCTCAATATACAGTACACCGCCAACAATTTCAGCTGTTAAGAGCTATTTATAATTAATATCGTATATTATCAATATATATATATATATATATATATATACAGTATAATTATATATGAGCATAATATTGAAAAGCACACATAATATATATATATATATATATAGTATCTATAGAAACCCAATAGCTAAGAAAAGTGTGCATATTTTGCGTGCCATTACTGTAATCAAAATAGATATTACTGTGAATTTATGTATAGTTCTGTAACAGCCGGTAGTGATGGCGGGTGTACAATTATCAACTGTAATTGCGTAACACCTTATCATTATACAGTATATTATTAGCAATAATGTATACGATTTAGGTGCATGATTTTCCTTACACACATATATATTCTCTTACTCGCACGCCCTAGCTCTCTCTCTCTCTCTCTCTCTCTCTCCGCCAACAGCACTTCGCTCTCGCTGCTCGAAATTTGACCATAACTTGAGTACTCCATTACTCATCCCCTTATTTGTTTGCATGAACTGTAGCTAAGCTCTAGCTTAACTACCCTGTAGTTGCTTTGCATGCAATTTTGCGGTGTTTTTGACTGATAAACGTTTGTTTATCGAGACTGCTTTTGTTTACATTTGTACCGGTTAGTGACGACCGACGCTCTAAAGTAAACAAACTACTTGCTTGGTTCATATTATAAAGTTCTAGCACTTATTGTAGATATTTTAGCCCTCACTGTAGTTAAGTGCTTAGCAAACCACCCAGTAGTTATCTTGCATGACATTGTACTGTAGTTTTGACTGATAAACGTTTGTTTTTTCAAAATTCTATTTGTCAAGTTAGTAGAGACGCCGCCGATACCAGCGCCACCTGTGTACGCATAAACAAACCCTCTTCTTGTATTTTATATATCAAAGTCTAGCCAATACTGTACTTGGTTGAACTTTTTATCTTGGTTATCTATATAAATCGCACACACTAACATTTGTCAAGCACCACGTACGTCATCCACGTTGGATCTAATGATGTCCAACGGACGCGGTCAGAGGAACTACTTTGCAAGTACCGGCGGCTGATCAGGTCCTTCAAGGAAAAATCTAATAGAATCTTAATTTCAGGAATTTTTCCCCGGATTGATGTAGAAAACCGATTCTACAACATAGCTACCAGTACAAATCGCCGACTAGCAAAACTCTGCAGGGAGGAGGACATCGGCTTTGTCGACACGTGGGATCATTTTTACTATGATAAATCTTTGTTTTCAGGAGATGGTGTACATCTCAATGAAGTAGGAGCTGCACGTCTTGGTCGTCTGCTGAACGATGCAGTCAAGGATTTCCGTTAAAAAAACGGGGTCAACCGGGGGTATCCGGGGGTAGTGTAAGTCAAATATGAACTGAAAATTCAGACAATGCACAATCAGTAACATCCAACTCTAATACTCTTAAGGTGTTTTATGTAAATGCTCGTAGCATACGCAATAAATTTTCAGATCTAGAGGAAATCGTGTTTACAGAACATTATGATATAACAAATTGCAGAAATAACTAACATACAAGATACCGTAATTCTTGGCGATTTCAACTTACCCGTGACTAAATGGGGCGATATTCTTACTTCACACTCTGGACACGACCTCTATGCTAACTTGCAAGAGAGTTCACTTTTTCAATTTGTACAATCTCCGACCCCGTGGTAATAATGTACTTGACCTTGTACTCGCAACAAAAGAAGAATTAATAGAGAATTTGAATGTTGGTGATGAATTCAGTAACAGCGACCATCGTACGATAACTTTCACTTTAAAGTTTACTAGTAACAAATCAAATAGCAGCATTGAGAAAGTCCCTAATTTCAAGAAAGCAAATTTTCATAAACTTAAATCAAAGCTGAAAGAAACTGACTGGAGCTTTCTGACTAACAATAACGACATAAATACATCTTGGGAGTGTTCACAACCACTTACCTTAAGGCAGTGCAAGACTGCATACCATCGAAAATACGGCGTCCAGGCCATAATGATAAGCCCAAATGGTGGAATAAAGATATTTCAGACTGTCTGCTTGCTAAAAAATTTGCTAATGATAGATTAAAATCCTCACAAAATGACGAAGAACGGGTGAAATTTGTAGAGCTACGACGCAAAGCCAAAAAGTTAATTAAGCAAAGTAAAAAGACCCTGGAGTGACATGTTGCGAATCAAAGTAAAACAAAACCGAAAGAATTCTATAGTTATACCAGAAAGAAAAAAGTAGTTACTTCAACTGTTGGACCGTTAGTCGATGAAAATGGAGAATACACCAAAGACGAAGTACAAATGAGTAATGCCCTCAATACCTTCTTTGCATCAGTTTTTACAACCGAAGACCTCAGTGATATCCCTACACCATCGCCGATTCAGATTGATAATTCAGATGTTCTAAGCAATATCACCGTTACAGAGAGAGAAGTATTGAATTGTTTAGATAAACTCAAGGTAAACAAAACGCCTGGACCTGATACAATCTCGCCTAGAGTTCTAAAGGAAGCTAAGGATGAGCTCTCCAAACCACTGACATTGCTATTCAATGAATCCTTGCAGTCTGGGACTATGCCTGATCAGTGGAAGCTAGCCAACGTAACACCGATATTAAAAAAAAGGCAGCAAATCCCTACCCAGTAACTATCGTCCAATTAGCTTAACCTCAATTGTATGTAAAATGCTAGAAACGGTCATAAGAGACAGACTCGTAAATCACTTAGAGGCAAATAACTTACTTAAAGATACTCAACACGGCTTTCGTAAAAAACGTTCCTGTTTAACAAACCTCTTAGACTTCTTCCACGATATCCTCAACCTCTACGATGAGAGTAAAGCTGTAGATATTATATATCTTGATTTTCAAAAGGCATTTGACAAAGTTCCCCACAAACCTTTACTGCTAAAACTAAAAGCGCATGGAATACAAGACGGTGTGTTGAAATGGATAGAAAATTGGCTCAGCGACAGAAAGCAAAGAGTAGTCATAAACGGTAAGGCATCTAAATGGACCAATGTAAGTAGCGGGGTACCCCAGGGATCGGTACTAGGACCAATTCTCTTTCTAATTTACATCAACGACATAGATGAGGGTCTCACCTGTACAATCTCAAAATTTGCTGACGATACAAAAATTGCAAATAGCGTACTCTCAAAAGAACAAGTTGACGATATGCAACACAATTTAGATAAATTGTCATGTTGGGCCCAAATTTGGCAAATGAGTTTCAATGCGGATAAATGTAAAGTACTACATATCGGATACCTAAATGAGAAAGCAAACTATTCGATGAATGGCACTCAGCTTAAGAATGTAAACAGAGAAACCGATCTGGGAGTAACAATATCGAGTAACCTAAAACCGAGTCAACAATGTTCAGAAGTTGTTAAGGCAAACAAAATAATTGGCTTTATAGGCAGGTCATTTGAGCATAAATCCAAAGAAGTTATCCTAACCCTTTACAATTCCTTAGTCCGCCCTCTTCTGGAATACTGCGTTCAATCCTGGTGCCCTTATTACCAAAAAGATATAAACAAGCTAGAACGAGTTCAACGTAGCGTTACCAAAATGATACCTAGCCTAAAGAAAAACCATACGAAGAGCGTCTTAGAGAATTAAATATATTTCCTTTAACCCAGCGCAGATTAAGAGGTGACTTAATTCAAGTGTTCAAAATAAGGCATCGACAATATGAACTGTAGTAAGTACTTCACTATCGACCAATCTAATTACACGCGGGGAAACGGTTGCAAAATTATTGGTAAATCTTTTAACTCACACGAATCTAAGAATTTCTTCTTCAATCGAGTTGTCAACTTGTGGAATGGGCTTCCCCGAGACGTTATAGAATGCAGCACCGTTGATTCATTTAAACTCCGCTTAGACAAATATCTCGCATCAAACCCGCGACTGACTGCGTTTGTAAATGAATAACATTATTTTATCCCCCCCTCAGTTACTAACCCATCTGTCCCCTACTAACTTCCTAATCCTGCCACGGACATTAGTTCCAGGGCTGTAGTTCCCTTACCCACTCTAAACCACTGTATGGACACTTGATCCTCAGTGTTTTGGAGGACAAGCAGCCTAGAAGGGTCACTAGATCTGTTGTTGCTTGATTTCCTTTGTACTCCTTTGTACTCTCTCTCTCTCTCTCTCTCTCTGTGGTCATAAATTGGATTGAAAGTTGGCTAACAAGTGGACAGCAACGAGCTGTAATTAACGGCATTTCTTTTGAGTGGACTCCAGTCACTTTTGGAGTTCCACAGGGATCTGTCCCTGGCCTACAGCTGTTTATCACATATGTCAGTGACATCAATATTGGTCTGTTGAGTGTGATCTCCAAGTTTGCAGATGATACTTAGCTTGGAATGAATGTCAAGCACCCCAAAGGGGTTGAACAGATCAGGGTGGATCTAAGCAGACTGGGTGAATGGTCTGAGACATGGGAGATGTTACTAAACTTGGAAAAGTGCAAGGTGATGCATAAGGGCTAAGTAAACTCCAAGTCAGGGTACTTGCTATTGAGAATGACTCCGGAAGTTACTGACTTGGAAAAGGATTTGGGTGTTCTGATTAGTAGTGACCTAAAGTTTTCCAAGCAGTGCATTGAAGGAGAGAAGAAGGCTCAGGAATTATTGGACTATACTAAGAGGCAATTTGAATATAGATAAAAAGGAAATAGTCCTCACACTCTACAACGCTCTGAAACGGCCTCTCCTGGAATATGCTGATTAATTCTGGTCCCAAGCACTTAGGAAAAATAAAGAGCGACTGGAAAGAGTACAAGCTAGGGAGGGCTACAAAGCTTATTACATCGACTAGAAGAATGAGCTATGAGGACCGGTTGAGAGCTCTTGATGTCTTTCCATTAGAAACATGCAGAGTACGAGGCCAACTCTTTGAAGATTTTAAAATACTTAATGGGTTTGACAATGTGGATTATAGCAACATGTTTAGCCTCAATAGGAATACAAAACGCAACCATTGCTGAAAGTTCGAATTAAGGGGAGGTTTTTAGTTTCTTAGCTAAACCTCCATCAAACATAAAATTACACCCTCTTTAGCCCCTTTTAAGATAAATTTGTACATTTTTCGTTAGAAAAATGTCCGGGCCGAAGGCCGGTTCCTCTTAAATTACAGGGTCGCTATCGCTCGCCAGGAAAAAAATCGACACCTAAATGGGATGACAGGTCTTAAAAGTTATATAAATGGGGTGAAATGTCTTAAAATCGCCAAACTAATGGGGCGAACGTCTTAAAATCTCAAAAGCAATGGGGCTAAACATGAGGGAGAAAGGGGTCCAGAAAAAAATCCTCCAGGTGGAAATCTCCCCTTAAAAACGTTCCGCATTAGTATTTGTGGAAACCTTTTCACATACAAGATTTGTTCTACCTGGAATAAATCCCCCCCCCCCCCACACCAAAAAACAAAACAAAGACAAAGCACAAAACAAAAAAGATGTACATAGTTCTTCAGTAGAGCAGTTCAAGAAGACAGTAGGTAGTATTTTGAACACTCTGCATTGAGTGTAGTGCACTTCACAATCTCTGTCGATCTACTACGAGTATCTCCCCAGAATGTTGTGCAAGGGCTTTGAGATAATGAATATTCATTGTAACTCCTCGTAACCCCCCACCCCTCTCTCTCTCTCTCTGTGCCACTCACTCATCAAGAGTTTCCCAACTTCCCTTAACTTGCCTTGCTTTAATTAACTGGGTATTATTCATGTTAACCCCTTCAGTACGACACGAGGCCTTGTCAATGTCCGCCTCGGTACCGGCAGACGACTGTATTATTCACCTCGCCCCTGTCTCTCGCTCACATCAGGCTTAACTTGGATGTCAGGATATATTTTGTCCATTTTAATTTTTACTACAAGCATTATATCTAAATATCTCGCTTGCGTAATGGAGCTCTAATTGATGTACCTATATATATATATATATATTGTATACTGTATATATAATTTTTTATCCATTTTATTATTATTAATTTTAATAATTTTGTTTTGCTAAAGTCCACAATTATATTGATGCCTGATAAAGTTTGGTATAGAAGCCACAATAGCGCTTTTTCCGTTTTTTGTTTTTTTATGTTTATTTTATTTTATTTATTTTTTGGTACGGAAATTCTGGTCCGGATACCTTTAAATTATAATCTATTAACCATTTCAGTGTACCATAAGGCATTCCATATTTCTTTGCGTATGAAACCGGGCGATGTTTATCAAGCTTGCAAAATGTCGATGTGAGTACAAAGGATAACTAAGATCGATATGACCCCCAAGATTGTCGATGTCCTTCCTAAGCTGCATAAAATCGGACAATGCTAGCAATATACACAAAGCCAAAGGACGCTACATTGTTGAAAGGGTTATGAATGGAGCCACCTACAATAATCTACCGCCCGTCAATAGTAGTTATATTTTCCATCTGACGGTAAATTGCCATGTCTTCATCTTTATTGTTCAGCTATTACGGAGGTTTAGTAGTGAATTATATAGTTAATTATAGTAGTGAATTATATAGTTAATTATAGTAGTGAATTATATAGTTAATTATAGTAGTGAATTATATAGTTAATTATAGTAGTGAATTATATAGTTAATTATAGTAGTGAATTATATAGTTAATTATAGTAGTGAATTATATAGTTAATTATAGTAGTGAATTATATAGTTAATTATAGTAGTGAATTATATAGTTAATTATAGTAGTGAATTATATAGTTAATTATAGTAGTGAATTATAGTTAATTATAGTAGTGAATTATATAGTTAATTATAGTAGTGAATTATATAGTTAATTATAGTAGTGAATTATATAGTTAATTATAGTAGTGAATTATATAGTTAATTATAGTAGTGAATTATATAGTTAATTATAGTAGTGAATTATATAGTTAATTATAGTAGTGAATTATATAGTTAATTATAGTAGTGAATTATATAGTTAATTATAGTAGTGAATTATATAGTTAATTATAGTAGTGAATTATATAGTTAATTATAGTAGTGAATTATATAGTTAATTATAGTAGTGAATTATATAGTTAATTATAGTAGTGAATTATATAGTTTATTATAGTAGTGAATTATATAGTTAATTATAGTAGTGAATTATATAGTTAATTATAGTAGTGAATTATATAGTTAATTATAGTAGTGAATTATATAGTGACTTATAGTAGTGAATTATATAGTTAATTATAGTAGTGAATTATATAGTTAATTATAGTAGTGAATTATATAGTTAATTATAGTAGTGAATTATATAGTTAATTATAGTAGTGAATTATATAGTTAATTATAGTAGTGAATTATATAGTTAATTATAGTAGTGAATTATATAGTTAATTATAGTAGTGAATTATATAGTTAATTATAGTAGTGAATTATATAGTTAATTATAGTAGTGAATTATATAGTTAATTATAGTAGTGAATTATATAGTTAATTATAGTAGTGAATTATATAGTTAATTATAGTAGTGAATTATATAGTTAATTATAGTAGTGAATTATATAGTTAATTATAGTAGTGAATTATATAGTTAATTATAGTAGTGAATTATATAGTTAATTATAGTAGTGAATTATATAGTTAATTATAGTAGTGAATTATATAGTTAATTGTAGTAGTGAATTATATAGTTAATTATAGTAGTGAATTATATAGTTAATTATAGTAGTGAATTATATAGTTAATTATAGTAGTGAATTATATAGTTAATTATAGTAGTGAATTATATAGTTAATTATAGTAGTGAATTATATAGTTAATTATAGTAGTGAATTATATAGTTAATTATAGTAGTGAATTATATAGTTAATTATAGTAGTGAATTATATAGTTAATTATAGTAGTGAATTATATAGTTAATTATAGTAGTGAATTATATAGTTAATTATAGTAGTGAATTATATAGTTAATTATAGTAGTGAATTATATAGTTAATTATAGTAGTGAATTATATAGTTAATTATAGTAGTGAATTATATAGTTAATTAGTAGTGAATATATAGTTAATTATAGTAGTGAATTATATAGTTAATTATAGTAGTGAATTATATAGTTAATTATAGTAGTGAATTATATAGTTAATTATAGTAGTGAATTATATAGTTAATTATAGTAGTGAATTATATAGTTAATTATAGTAGTGAATTATATAGTTAATTATAGTAGTGAATTATATAGTTAATTATAGTAGTGAATTATATAGTTAATTATAGTAGTGAATTATATAGTTAATTAGTAGTGAATTATATAGTTAATTATAGTAGTGAATTATATAGTTAATTATAGTAGTGAATATATAGTTAATTATAGTAGTGAATTATATAGTTAATTATAGTAGTGAATTATATAGTTAATTATAGTAGTGAATTATATAGTTAATTATAGTAGTGAATTATATAGTTAATTATAGTAGTGATTATAGTAGAATTATATAGTTAATTATAGTAGTGAATTATATAGTTAATTATAGTAGTGAATATATAGTTAATTATAGTAGTGAATTATATAGTTAATTATAGTAGTGAATTATATAGTTAATTATAGTAGTGAATTATATAGTTAATTATAGTAGTGAATTATATAGTTAAATTATAGTAGTGAATTATATAGTTATAGTAGTGAATTATATAGTTAATTATAGTAGTGAATTATATAGTTAATTATAGTAGTGAATTATAGTTAAGTATAGTAGTGAATTATGTAGTTATTTATACTAGTGAATTATACAGATAATTATAGTAGTGAAGTATATAGTTAATTATAGTAGTGAATTATATAGTTATTAGTAGTGAATTATAGTTAATTATAGTAGTGAATTATATAGTTAATTATAGTAGTGAATTATAGTTATAGTAGTGATATAGTTAATTATAGTAGTGAATTATATAGTTAATTATAGTAGTGAATTATATAGTTAATTATAGTAGTGAATTATATAGTTAATTATAGTAGTGAATTATATAGTTAATTATAGTAGTGAATTATATAGTTAATTATAGGAATATATATAGTTAATTATAGTAGTGAATTATATAGTTAATTATAGTAGTGAATTATAGTTAATATAGTAGTGAATTATATAGTTAATTATAGTAGTGAATTATATAGTTAATTATAGTAGTGAATTATATAGTTAATTATAGTAGTGAATTATATAGTTAATTATAGTAGTGAATTATATAGTTAATTATAGTAGTGAATTATATAGTTAATTATAGTAGTGAATTATAGTTAATTATAGTAGTGAATTATATAGTTAATTATAGTAGTGAATTATATAGTATATAGTAGTGACATATAGTTATTATAGTAGTGAATTATATAGTTAATTATAGTAGTGAATTATATAGTTAATTATAGTAGTGAATTATATAGTTAATTATAGTAGTGAATTATATAGTTAATTATAGTAGTGAATTATATAGTTAATTATAGTAGTGAATTATATAGTTAATTATAGTAGTGAATTATAGTTTATTATAGTAGTGAATTATATAGTTAATTATAGTAGTGAATTATATAGTTAATATAGTAGATTATATAGTTAATTATAGTAGTGATTATATAGTTATTATAGTAGTGAATTATATAGTTAATTATAGTAGTGAATTATATAGTTAATTATAGTAGTGAATTATATAGTTATTATAGTAGTGAATTATATAGTTAATTATAGTGAATTTATAGTTAATTATGTAGTGAATTATATAGTTAATTTAGTAGTGAATTATATAGGAATTATAGTAGTGAATTATATAGTTAATTAGTAGTGAATTATATAGTTAATTATAGTAGTGAATTATAGTTAATTATAGTAGTGAATTATATAGTTAATTATAGTAGTGAATTATAGTTAATTATAGTAGTGAATTATAGTTAATTATAGTAGTGAATTATATAGTTAATTATAGTAGTGAATTATATAGTTAATTATAGTAGTGATTATATAGTAATTATAGTAGTGAATTATAGTTAATTATAGTAGTGAATTATATAGTTAATTATAGTAGTGAATTATATAGTTAATTCATAGTGAATTATATAGTTAATTATAGTAGTGAATTATATAGTTAATATAGTAGTGAATTATATAGTAATATAGTAGTGAATTATATAGTTAATTATCAGTGAATTATATAGTTAATTATAGTAGTGAATTATATAGTTAATTAAGTGACTATATAGTTAATTATAGTAGTGATTATATAGTTATTATAGTAGTAATTATATAGTTAATTAGTAGTGAATTATATAGTTATTATAGTAGTGAATAGTAATTATAGTAGTGAATTATATAGTTAATTATAGTAGTGAATTATATAGTTATTATAGTAGTGAATTATATAGTTAATTAGTAGTGAATTATATAGTTAATTATAGTAGTGAATTATATAGTTATTATAGTAGTATATAGTTAATTATAGTAGTGAATTATATAGTTAATTATAGTAGTGAATTATAATTATATAGTAGTGAATTATATAGTTAATTATAGTAGTGATTATAGTTAATTATAGTAGATTATATAGTTAATTATAGTAGTGATTATATAGTTAATTATAGTAGTGAATTATATAGTTAATTATAGTAGTGAATTATATAGTTATTATAGTAGGAATTATATAGTTAATTATATAGTAGTAGAATTATATAGTTAATTAGTAGTGAATTATATAGTTAATTATAGTAGTGAATTATATAGTTAATTATAGTAGTGAATTATATAGTTAATTATAGTAGTGAATTATATAGTTAATTATAGTAGTGAATTATATAGTTAATTATAGTAGTGAATTATAGTTAATTATAGTAGTGAATTATAGTTATTATAGTAGTGAATATATAGTTAATTATAGTAGTATAGTTAATTATAGTAGTGAATTATATAGTTAATAGTAGTGAATATATAGTTAATTATAGTAGTGAATTATATAGTTAATTATAGTAGTGAATTATAGTTAATTATAGTAGTGAATTTATAGTATTATAGTAGAATTATATGTTAATTATAGTAGTGAATATATAATTATAGTCGTGAATTATATAGTTAATTATAGTAGTGAATATATAGTTAATTATAGTAGTGAATTATATAGTTAATTATAGTAGGAATTATATAGTTAATTATAGTGAATTATATAGTTAATTATAGAGTGAATTATATAGTTAATTATAGTAGGAATTTATAGTTAATTATAGTAGTGAATTATATAGTTAATTATAGTGAATTATATAGTTAATTATAGTAGTGATATAGTTAATTATAGTAGTGAATTATAGTAATTATAGTGAATTATATAGTTAATTATAGTAGTGATTATATAGTTAATTATAGTGATTATATAGTTAATTATAGTAGTGATTATATAGTTAATTATAGTAGTGAATTATATAGTTAATTATAGTAGTGAATTATATAGTTAATTATAGTAGTGAATAATAGTTATTATAGTAGGATTATATAGTTAATTATAGTAGTGAATTATATAGTTATAGTAGTGAATTATATAGTTAATTATAGTAGTGAATTATATAGTTAATTATAGTAGTGAATTATATAGTTAATTATAGTAGTGAATTATATAGTTAATTAGTAGTGATTATATAGTTAATTCAGTATGAATTATATAGTTAATATGAATTATAGTAGTCATTATAGTAGTCATTATAGTAGTCATTATAGTGATTTATAGTTAATTATAGTAGTGAATAGTTATTATAGTAGTGATTATATAGTTATAGTAGTGAATTATATAGTTAATTATAGTAGAGAATTATATAGTTAATTATAGTAGTGATATGGTAATTAATTACAAAACGTAATAGTTTAATATTATTCCATTAATCCTAGTTAGTTAGAGGGGGGTCTTTTTGGACTTCCAGTCTTTCGTTCCTTTAGTTCCGATATTTTAAGAAGCTTCACCCCATTAGTTTGACGATAATAAGACACTTCACCCCATTCAGCGACCTTGTAACGAAGAAGAAATAGGCTTTCGGCCAGGATATTTCTCTATCGAAAAATATACAAATTTAATTTAGTTAGAAAGGGTTCTACTGTAGGTGGGCATACAGTATTTGAGTTGGAAGGAAGTCTGGGAAGGCGTTTTTGTTAGCCTAGGGATCAAAATATAACAATGCTCGAAAATGGGCAAAGCAAGCAAAATCCCAATAATAATTAAACACAATATGACAATAACCCACAAGCCTCGGACCAGATAATGTTAAGGGGTGAAGCATTATTTTGTGGTCGATTATTTCATATATGCATTAATATTTTTTAGTTTCTTCCCTAGTCGGTAGAAAAATGTCCCGGCCGAATTACAGGTTCACTATCGTTCGCCAGGGAAAACATTGACACCTAAATAGCACAAAAGGTCTTAATATTGTCAAAGAAATGGGGCGAAAGGTCTTAAAATCGACAAACTAATGGGGCAAACATTTTAAAATCGGAAAACTAATGGGCTAAACATAAGGAAGAAGAGGGACCAGGAGAACCGGTCCATCTCCCTTTAAATATTGAGTAGAAAGCCTGTAGAACCAATGTCTCTACTCTATTAATAGACTACAGGGTCAACGGAACTCAATTTACCGCCAGCAGAAATAAAACCGTCTATAGTTGCCAATCCCAACGCCAGAGAGCTTAGAAATATTGATAGGAAGAAAAATAAAGCTGATTGAAATTCCCGGAAGCAGCTCTCGTGTCAAGTCGAGATCCCGGACATCTTTTGCGCGGGCCGCCATTTGGGTGCCAGATTTATTTACCCATTCAATACCGGTGACGACATATCCATTATGTTCTGGTAACCCTTTGACGATTTTATACAGCTTAGGAAGGGTGTCTATGAAGTAAAAGGCTACAGTTTATCTCAATGAATCCATTTAGGCACCATATATTATCTTTCCTAAGCTTCAGGACCTTTCACAAACTGGCCTAGCTCTAATTAACGTCCTTTTACTCCCTCTCCCTCATCTGCATTATCCTCTTAAGGGGAGTCACCGGCTTTGTTTATCTTTCTCTCCTTTTCTCTCTTTCCCTGGCTTGTATCCATTCGGCCCCATTCAGCCAACTGTTTTAAGACGTTTATCCCCATCCAGGTGTCGATATCTTCCTGGCGAGCGATAGCGAGCCAGTATTGTATGGAGAAATCCGGCTTCGCCGGAGAAATTGTTCTATTGAAAATTATACAAAGTTAGCTTAGGGTCAAACCAAAACAATTTATATGCTGGCTGGCTCGCTACCGCTCGCCAGGAAAATATCAACACCTGGATGGGGGTAAACATCTTAAAACAGTAGGCTGAACGGGGCCGAATGGATACAAGCCAAAGAGAGAGAGGGAGAGATAGAGAAAACAAGCGAGGTGGGCCCCCTTAAACTCTAGTCCTCTTGACCCCTTGAGGATTATGACGTATTCATTAGACGATTTTTGTAGAGCTTAGGGAGGATCTGCTGGAGTTAAAAGAGTAAAACACTATCTCAATTAACCCTTTCACGCCCAGGACGAGATTTACTCCCTTTCTGGGATACTTAACCCCTTCAGTACCGGCGACGTCTGTTGTATCTAATTCTAGTTATATTTGGACGATTTTATGTAGCTTAGGAAGGATCTGTGGTAGTTAAAAGGGTTGATTGAGGTACTTCAAAGCCGTATAATTGCTAGAGATCCTTCCTAAACTGAATAAAATAGATTAGTAGAAGCCAGAAAATATAATGAAAAGACATCACCGGTACAGAAGGGGTTAAAATCCTTTGTGACAATCAGGTGTGTTTAGAAACCTTTAGTGTAGTTACTTCAACCTCTGCAGTTGTCTTTGAGTGAGCTGTGGGCAGAACAATAATTTTGGAGATATAATTATGAGATCGAGAGAACTATTTCTGAATGCTACACGGCAACCCCCGAGTTCACAGGATACCGAGAGGGTTAAACCCTCTGGCTTTCGTATATCCTCCTTAAACTGAATAAAATCGTCTAATGATAGCCAGAATGAACTGCTAAAACGCATCATATTCCTCAAGGGGTTAACTGATAACCCTCTCAGTATGGTAAATATATTATTATATTATATATTTACTAAATCATCAACCATACTAACCCAACTGACTCATATCAACCATACTAATCCAACTAACGCTACTGACTCACCAACCATACTAACCCAACTGACTCATCAACCATACTAACCCAACCATACTAACCCCATTGACTCATCAACCATACTAACTCAAGTGACTCATCAACCATACCAACCCAACTCACCCAACTGACTCATCAACCATACTAACCACTGACTCATATCAACCATACTAACCCAACTGACCCATATCAGCCATACTAAACTGACATATCAACCATACTAACCCAACTGACTCATATCAACCATACTAACCCAACTGACTCATATCAACCATACTTACCCAACTGACCCATATCAGCCATACTAACCCAACTAACTCATATCAACCATACTAACCCCACTGACTCATATCAACCATACTTACCCAACTGACCCATATCAGCCATACTAACCCAACTAACTCATATCAACCATACTAACCCGTGACTATCAACCATACTAACCCAACTGACTCATATCAACCATACTAACCCAACTGACTCATATCAACCATACTAACCCAACTGACTCATATCAACCATACTAACCAAACTGACTAATAATACTAATAGGGGAGGTGTGGTGGAGTGGTCTTGCCACTGGCCTGGTAATCCAAAGGTCCCGGGTTCAAATCCCGATGTATCAATGGGAAGATATTATTGGGATGGAATTTGTGCTGTACCTAGTATCAGTGCATTACCACAAGCCCACCGAAACGTCAATAAAATACCCTAATTGTTCCCTGATTAAATAGCACTGTATGAATATTCCCATATTCAAAATATGTTATAGGGGTGCAATGCCTGGTGAGTTATCTGCTCAACAGGTGGCGTTGTGTGTGTGTAAGTGTGAGAGTCCGAGTGTAGGGGGTGAGACAGTGAAGCACGGGAACGAGGTGGCTTCAGAGATGGGGTCGTTTCGGGCCATGAGTACAAAGGGAGTACAAAGGAGTACAAAGGAAATCAAGCAACAACAGATCTAGTGACCCTTCTAGGTTGCTTGTCCTCCAAAACACTGAGGATCAAGTGTCCAAACAGTGGTTTAGAGTGGGTAAGGGAACATTGGAAAGGGAAATACTGCCCTGGAACTAATGTCCGTGGCAGGATTAGGAAGTTAGTAGGGGACAGATGGGTTAGTAACTGAGGGGGGGATAAAATAAAGTTATTCATTTACAAACGCAGTCAGTCGCGGGTTTGATGCGAGATATTTGTCTAGGCGGAGTTTAAATGAATCAACGGTGATGCAGTCTATAACGTTTCGGGGAAGCCCATTCCACAAGTTGACAACTCGATTGAAGAAGAAATTCTTAGATTCGTGTGAGTTAAAAGATTTACCAATAATTTTGCAAACCGTTTCCCCGCGTGTAATTAGATTGGTCGATAGTGAAGTACTTACTACAGTTCATATTGTCGATGCCTTTGATGATTTTGAACACTTGAATTAAGTCACCTCTTAATCTGCGCTGGGTTAAAGGAAATAGATTTAATTCTCTAAGACGCTCTTCGTATGGTTTTGTTCTTTAGGCTAGGTATCATTTTGGTAACTCTACGTTGAACTCGTTCTAGCTTGTTTATATCTTTTTGGTAATAAGGGCACCAGGATTGAACGCAGTATTCCAGAAGAGGGCGGACTAATGAATTGTAAAGGGTTAGGATAACTTCTTTGGATTTATGCTCAAATGACCTGCCTATAAAGCCAATTATTTTGTTTGCCTTCTTAACAACTTCTGAACATTGTTGACTCGGTTTTAGGTTACTCGATATTGTTACTCCCAGATCGGGTTCTCTGTTTACATTCTTAAGCTGAGTGCCATTCATCGAATAGTTTGCTTTCTCATTTAGGTATCCGATATGTAGTACTTTACATTTATCCGCATTGAAACTCATTTGCCAAATTTGGGCCCAACATGACAATTTATCTAGATTGTGTTGCATATCGTCAACTTGTTCTTTTGAGAGTACGCTATTTGCAATTTTTGTATCGTCAGCAAATTTTGAGATTGTACAGGTGAGACCCTCATCTATGTCGTTGATGTAAATTAGAAAGAGAATTGGTCCTAGTACCGATCCCTGGGGTACCCCGCTACTTACATTGGTCCATTTTTGATGCCTTACCGTTTATGACTACTCTTTGCTTTCTGTCGCTGAGCCAATTTTCTATCCATTTCAACACACCGTCTTGTATTCCATGCGCTTTTAGTTTTAGCAGTAAACGTTTGTGGGGAACTTTGTCAAAGGCCTTTTGAAAATCAAGGTATATAATATCTACAGCTTTACTCTCATCGTAGAGGTTGAGGATATCGTGGAAGAAGTCTAAGAGGTTTGTTAAACAGGAACGTTTTTTACGAAAGCCGTGTTGAGTATCTTTAAGTATGTTATTTTCCTCTAAGTGATTTACGAGTCTGTCTCGTATGACCGTTTCTAGCATTTTACATACAACTGAGGTTAAGCTAATTGGACGATAGTTACTGGGTAGGGATTTGCTGCCTTTTTTGAATATCGGTGTTACGTTGGCTAGCTTCCACTGATCGGGCATAGTTCCAGACTGCAAGGATTTATTGAATAGTAATGTCAGTGGTTTAGAGAGCTCATCCTTAGCTTCCTTTAGAACTCTAGGCGAGATTGTATCAGGTCCAGGCGTTTTATTTACCTTGAGTTTATCTAAACAATTCAATACTTCTCTCTCTGTAACGGTGATATTGCTTAGAACATCTAAATTATCAATCTGAATCGGCGATGGTGTAGGGATATCACTGAGGTCTTCTGTTGTAAAAACTGATGCAAAGAAGGTATTGAGGGCATTACTCATTTGTTCTTCGTCTTTGGTGTATTCTCCATTTTCATCGACTAACGGTCCAACAGTTGAAGTAACAACTTTTTTTTTTCTGATATAACTATAGAATTCTTTCGGGTTTGTTTTACTTTGATTCGCAATATGTAACTCTAAGGTCTTTTTACTTTGCTTAATTAACTTTTTGGCTTTGCGTCTTAGCTCTACAAATTTCACCCGTTCTTCGTCATTTTGTGAGGATTTTAATCTATCATTAGCAAATTTTTTAGCAAGCAGGCAGTTTGAAATATCTTTATTCCACCATTTGGGCTTATTATTATGGCCTGGACGCTGAGTTTTTGATGGTATGCAGTCTTGCACTGCTTTTAGGTAAGTGGCTTCGAATAACTTCCAAGATGTATTTATGTCGTTATTGTGAATTAAAAGCTCCAGTCAGTTTCTTTAAACATAGCTCTAAGTTTATGGAAGTTTGCTTTCTTGAAATTAGGGACTTTTTCGATGCTACTATTTGGTTCGTTACTAGTAAACTTTAAAGTGAAAGTTATCGTACGATGGTCGCTGTTACTGAATTCATCACCAACATTCAAATTCTCTATTAATTCTTCTTTTGTTGCAAGTACAATGTCAAGAACGTTATTACCACGGGTCGGCGTTCCAACAAATTGATAAAGCGAACTCTCTTGCAAGTTCGTATACAAGTCATGTCCGGAGTGTGAAGTAAGAGTATCGCCCCACTTGGTCACAGGTAAATTAAAGTCACCAAAAATTACGGTATCTTGTGAGTTACTTACATCTGCAATTTGTTCGCAAATTTCTCGGTCAGTTTGCACTGATTGAGCTGGAGGTCTGTATATTAATGCAAGTATTATTTTGGTACCTTTATTATTCTTTATTAGCACAAAAGATGCGTCGACGTTCACAATTTGAGGTTTTGACAAGAGGGTAGGGTTAAGACTTTCTTTGATATAAAGTAAAACGCCACCTCCATTTCGATTTATTCGGCTTTTCTCAAACATTACATAACCGGGAAGTGAATACTCTGCTAAAAAGTCTCTATCTTCTGTATTGAGCCAAGATTCTGTTATGCCAATCACATCATAATTTTCTGTAAACACTAGCTCCTCTAAATCTGAAAATTTATTGCGTATGCTACGAGCGTTTGCATAGAAAAACCTTTAAATTTGTTATTTTAGAACTCACGGAACGCTCTTTAATAATATTTTTGGTTCTTGTCGGATCTACATTTATGTTCATGGCTGTCCTCGGTCCTCGCTGTCTTTGGTCCTTATCGCTGGTGGTCCTCGGTTGCCTCTGTTTTTTTCTTGGCGTTGGATGATTTATGTCACTGCTGCTTCTTCTCGGATGGCGTTTTTTGATCCATGGCTGCGGACTGCTTCGTGTAGGAGACGACCCATGCGTGCTGAACCCACAGGGTTTAGATGAGTGCCATCCTTGCGGAACAGAGTAGGCTGGTTGTAGAAGTTGTCCCAGAGGTTGATGAATTCAACTTCTTCCCTCAGACACAAATGTTTTAGTCGGCTATTTGTGCTGAAAGCCTTGTCGTAGAATTTGTCAGGTGCGTCGATCTTGGGGAGAATGCCTGAGATGATGATATTCCTTGACTTGTTTTTGTAGTGCTGGATCATCTTGCGATATTTCTCCATCAACTCTTCGGATCTGGTGCGCATGACGTCATTTGAACCAGCATGGATGACAAAAAGGGTATTTTCATTTGCATCCTTTGTGGTATCTTCGAAGGCTTCCACAATGTCGTCCAGTCCAGCTCCTGGGATGCAAAATCTTTTCGTTGATTTGGGACTCTGTCGCAGAAACTCTTCGACCTGTCCTCGTAGGATGGAATCCCCCACGAGCCTGGTCTCTTCTGGTTCGTCTTCCATCTCTACCAATATCTCAAATCTGTTGGACATTGTGACTGGTAGATGAGACCTTTTCTGCATTGGCCGTGCACCATTCCTCACTGGTGTAAATCCGGAAACCTGTGGTGGCGGGACTCTACGTACAGGTCGGGGAGAGGAGTGGTTAGAACGGGGGCGAGGGGTTGGTACTGTTCGTGCTAGCAGGCTTCTTGCACGAGGAGTGGGGGAGAGACTAAGGTGAACAGGGCGGCTGTCCTGGTTTGATGTCGGCTCAGGTTCATCAGAAGCATCTGCTGCAGTGTCTACTGCAGGTGTTGGATTGTTGGCAGATGACGTTGGGGCGGTGGTGGATGCTGGAGTTGAAACAAATTGAGTTAGTGATACTCCAACGTTGAGTGTTACAAACTCTTGGAGTGATTCCAGCTTCCTGGTGAGGGCGTTGATCTTGTTGAGGGCTTCATCCAATTTTGCTGTCAAATCCCCTCGTTGCTGGCAGAGTCGGCAGACTTGTGGATCGGCAGGAGCAAACATGGAAGCACCAAACCTACCGGCGCAGTTCGTACAGGCACGAGGCATGGTGACGATCACTTTCTTCAGTTCACTTCACTCACTTAAAAACACTTAACTCACTTTAAAAACACTAAACTCACTTTAAAAAACACTTCACTCCCTTCAGGTCGCTTCACTTACTTAATAGGCCTAACCGAAAACAAAAGTTTTGAAATACACACAAATAGGTTATCAGCGGTGATAGCCTAACCAAAAATTAAAACAAAACAAAATTAAATTTGAATACGCAGTGATAGCCGAACCGAAAACAATTTTATGTTTATTTAAACAGAAATAGGCCACCAGGGGTTATAGCCTATCCTAACCGAAAACAAAAATTATGAAATACCGGTACGCAGAAATAGGTCACCAGCGGTGATAGCCTAACTGAAAATTTAAAAATTGAAGTACACAGAAATAGGCCACCAGGGATGATAGCCTAGACTAACCGAAAACAAAAATAACCGAAAACAAAAATTATGAAATACCGGTACGCAGAAATAGGCCACCAGCCTACCGTGCCTCATGTGAAGGCAAGATGGCAGGTGCTCGTTGTAATCTACGTGCTTCACATGTCTCACTCCCTAGACTGGAACAAGACCTCACGGGCTTCACTGTTCATTGTAAAGCGGTGAATGTTAAGGCTCTCAGCCTATGCCCGAGAGGAAGTAAGTTGGAATTAAAAAAAAAAAAAAAAAAAATGACTCATATCAACCATACTAACCCAACTAACTCATCAACCATACTAACCCAACTGACTCACCAACCATACTAACCTAACTGACTCAACCGAACTCAACAGCACGACTAACCAATCTATCTAACCCTTTTCGGGCCGAGGGGGGTCTTTATCGTTCTCCCTTATTTCGCTCCATTAGTTTTGAGATTTTATGCCGTTTCACCCCATTTGTTTGGCCTCCCTCTCTCATCACTCCTTCCTTCCTTCCTTCCTTCCATCCCCCCCTCCTCTTCCTCCCCCTTCCTTCCTCCTTTGTTCCTTCCCTTCCTTCCTTCCTTCCTTCTATCCAACTAACCATCCATCCATCCATCCATCCATCCATCCTTCCTTCCTTCCATCATCAATCCATCAATCCTTCATACCTTTCTTCCTTCCTCCCCCCCCCTCTCTCTCTCTCTATTCCCCCTCACCCCACTCCTTCCTTCTCTCTCTTTCTCTCTCTCTCTCTCTCTCTCTCTCTCTCCCCTCACCCACACTCTTCCCGACTGACCGGCTTATCGGAGGTGTGTCCTAAGGGGTGGTCCTCCTCCACCACCGGGTCCTCCTGCAGGGATGTTGGTCGGTGAAGGCCTAAGGTGATGGGCAGGAAGGACACCAGGGCACTCAATACCCAGATGGCGGAGATGGCTACCGTCACTATCCTCTTGGTCATCCATCTCCCGTACCGTAGTGGGTCCTGGAGGGGTACACAGAAGGAGAGGGTACAGTTAGGTGGGTTGGTAGGCTACATTAAGGTAAGGTATCTCCCGTACCGTAGTGGGTCCTGGAGGGTACAGAGAGAGAGGGTACAGTTAGGTGGGTTGGTATGGTACAGTAGGGTAGGGTAGGGTAGTGGAGGGGATTGAATGGATAGAAAATGTTATGTAGGGGATGCCATCACTATCTACTTGGTCATCCACAGCCGTATCGCAGTGGGTCCTGGAGGGTACAGAGGGAGGAGTAAGGTATTATTACTATTTTCCATTACTGTTATTGATTAAATATAAATAAATAACCTCTATACTGCAGGGTAATCAGTAACCTGTAATTTTTGTGAGGCCCCGAGATAACCGACTAAAGCTTTATGGAGTAGAGAAGGAATTGTATGTAATGAGTGGATGTAAATGTATGTGGGAACTGCCATCACTGTCCTATTTGTTATCCATGGCCGGGAGTGCAGGGGTAGACAGGGAGGGTCGAATATTAGAGGTTAGGTAAGGTAGGCCTGTAACAACACATACCGGTACACACAAACAAGGCCACGTACATACATACACACACACACACACACAGACAGAGAGACACACACAAACACACAATGACACCCACTCACACACACACCCACATTAACACCCACCCACACCCACACTCATAATGCGTGTGTATAACTGTTTCTTTATTTTGGGGTAACTACCTTGATACTTTGGGGTTCACTGGCTCGACCCTTTGGAGAGCACTGGTTCGACATTGACACACACACACACACACACAATGACAAGCACACACATCACACACACAATGACACGCACACACATACACACCCACACAAACACACACCCACCCACCCACACACATACACACACACTTACACACACCCCGGAGGTAATCAAGGAAGGTAGCAAGTCTGGAGACAAGTAATTAGCTCCCTGCCACTCTCTCTCTATCTTTTTCTCACCTAAGTTATTATGGCAGACATCTTGTATACCTAGCTCTTCTCTCTCTCTCTCTCTCTCTCTCTCTCTCTCTCTCTCTCTCTCTCTCTCTCTCTCTCTCTCTCTCTCTCTGACAAGGCTGACATCAACACAACTCACCTTGATTTCTGCAACAAAAACCTAAATTCGGAATACAACATTAATGGATACAGATTTGTTTATAAAGATCGGAGTAATGAGAAATAACGATGCAGCGTGGTAATGTATATCTCATCATTCTTGCAGCCTTAAAAAATACCATACCCCATAGCCATATAGAAATAGTGTGTGCCCGAAATAATATGAGTAAAACTAAGATTCATGCTACAACAGCTTATAGACCACCAAGCTACACAAAAAGCGATGATGTACTATTTTACGATATACTAAAGAACACTCCTACTGATAAATGTATTCTTCTAGGCGATTACAATGTCCCTAATTTAGAATGGAATCTTTTCATCGGAAATAATGCGAATACTAACAAAACTATAAATTTCATAGAGGATAATATATTATTTTAGTATGTAAAACAAGTATCACGTTAAAAGAGTATCCTGGATCTTGTCATAACTACACATGACATTTTAGTTACCGGTACTAATTTAGAGGTAGGAGAACATCTGTCAAATTCATATCATAGAATCATTAGGATTGATGTTAATTGCAGCTATACTATTGAGAAAACAAAATCTGGTGCCAGACTATGAGTTAACTGATTTTGACGAACTTAGGCAAGCGCTTCATAGCACACACTCATTGCTAGATATAAATAACGAAATAAATGAGATATGGGAACAGTTTTAACACATATTTAAGATGGCACAGGATAAGTATGTACCAAAAAAAGGAAAACGATTGAGTGAAAGTAAAAAGGCACCATGATTCAACAGTGAATTCAGTACTATACTCAAACACATAAAGAAACTGTTTAAGCTTAAAAAATGACAAGGCATGCCTAGATGTCACACAAACCTTCTTTGCATACAGTGTGGTCAAAGAGTTTAACCCTTTAAAGCTCTGGCGTGTTTTAGCAGTTTATTTTGGCTATCATTAGACGATTTTATGCAGCTTAGGAAGGATCTGTGAGTATCAAAAGGGTAATTACTATCTCAGTCAACCCTTTGACTTCCATATACCGTTACTAATCTGAATATAATCATCTAATAGTAGCCAGAAAACAGGACAGAAACGCGTATTGGAGCTTGAAAGGGTTAAGAGTGGGAGGTGGTCGATAGTAACACAATTGATATGTTCAAGAAGAGACTGGACGATCATCTGATAAAGATTGATGTAATATGAATTGATAAATTTACAGTAAAATCAATAGGAATGTAAATATGAATTTTCCTTTCAGACCAATTTATTTCTATCCTATATAATCACTTTCCTTTTGGGCATTTTTTGACACATAAGGTTACACTTCACCTATTTCCGGTACAGCTATTTAGCCGGAAGCATAGGAGGGTGGGGAGAGAACGTATATTTTGCTGTCCTATTCTTCTACTATAAACTGTCCTTGTCTCTATTAAAGGCCGAACCACCTAGTAGGGACCACAAGGTCTGTGTGTGCTATGAGTATCTGCGTAACACTTTCTCTCTCTCTCTCTCTCTGCTATTCTACCCACCATGTAGTATAGTACCTCACAATGTTTTCTGGCTGAATTATCTTTCTATACAATGTCGTTCAATAATTTGGGTCTTCCGCCATAATTCCAACCTCTCTCCAATGCAAATACAATTCCCAAACACACACATACACATTCTCACAAACACTCTCTCACACACAAACACACACTCTCTCACACACACACACACACTCTCACACATACACAATCACTCACTCACTCACACACACACACACACACACACACACACACACACACTCACAAAACCTTATAATGATCTTAATTGTCTGCAGCTCTGTTTAACACCTGCACTGTAATAATTAACACTTAATTGTAACAACAGCGGTACACATAATGACTGTTTTAATCGTTTATGTGTTCTAATTTAAATAGATAAACCGAAGAAAACTGTTTATTTGTACCATTTTAATTTATCATCAAATATTATGTTTACAGTGTACTTATATGTAGCAGGAGAGAACATTAATGCAAAAGTCGTAAATGTGGGACACAACTTATGACATTGGCAGTATAGGTCATGTTAAAATACTTCAATAGTTTTTTCTTCTTCTTAACTCCTACTGTACCAGAGGGTATTACCATAAATGTACCCTCCAGTACCAGTCAATGTGGCCAAAATGGCTTCAGAGTCAAGAGAGAACACCCTCACACCTCAAAAGTTGGAGGAGCACTAACCCAGCTAGGCTGTGGGAGCTTGGAACTAAGCTGATAAGTGTTGCCAATGTCTCAGAGCAGTGCGTACAAGTCATGGTACCAGGTACCGCTCGATACTGTCAGTTACAAGAACCGCATATTATGGACGTATGTCGTCCTTTGCTGGTACTGACGAGTGACTTTTTTTACTGACGGCCAATATCCGTCACTGGTATAGTAAGGGTTAATATATTATAAGAAATATCCAGCATTTCGATCTAGTGGCACAATCAAGTTTTTCAAAAGAACTGTGCGTGTGTCTCTGTGTGGATCACTGACTTTGACTGGAGACGTAACGTGGCAGGGTCATGTCCGCTCCTTTTCATATGCTGGGCATGTGCCATGGAACAATACATGACGACTGCTGTGATCCTGTCTTGCTCGTCGTGCCGCCGTTGTCTGTCGCCGTGGCTCCATCTTCTCAGGTCATACCCGGTCATGCCCTGTAAACACGACCGTCGTTGCGCCGTCATACCCCCGGCGGTGATCGTCCTTTTACCGTCCATACGTAGTCGTCCCACGCCAATACCATGCCCAATGAGCATCGACTTTCATTGTTGTGACCCAGAACGTGTATGTGTGGAGGGCCTAATAGACTGAACTTCAAGTATTTGGTGGCTTATTGAATGCAGCAGTGCAATATTATCATGCACGAGAGAACATAGATTATACGATAAATATATTAATCTTGGTAGTGACATCCAAAACTGTGGTTGATAGGGAAACGATGTATGTTGCCGCTTCTACCTACCGTATGTGGTTATGGACTCTCAAAAAAAAAAGAATATGGAGCTATCGATCAATGAGTAGAACGAAACAGCTCCTTGTCTTGTTATATTGCTGAGATATATGAACACTCAATAATGACCTGATGAGATGTATCAACTCTTTTAGTATCAAACATCTCCACAAGACCATGGGATACTGCTGGCAAGACCATAATTACAAAGCAGCATCTACTCACTGAAACTGGCTAAATTAAATTTGTATTGTATAGTTCGTGAGCGCCAAATTCGGCGTATGGATCGTCTCCCTTAAGGGGAGATCTCCACTTGAGAGATTTTTTTCTTGACCCCTTTCTCCCTCATGTTTAGCCCCATTGCTTTTGATATTATAAAACGTTTGCCCCATTAGTTTAGCGATTTTAAGAACTTTCACCCCATATTAAGACCTTTCGTGCCATTCAGGTGTCAATTTTATCCTGGCGAGCCATAGCGAGCCTGTAATTTAAGAGGAACCGGCCTTCGGCCGGGACATTGTTCTACCGAAAAATGTACAAATTTATCTTGAAAGGGGGTCAAGGGGGTGTAATTTTAAGCTTGATGGAGGTCTAGGGAACAAACTAAATACCTCTCCTTAAATTGAACCTGTTCCTAGGATGATTTTGATGGGTTTGATGGGTATCAACCTTAAGGGGAGGTTTGGTTTTTCTGGACCACCTTCTCTTTCATGTTTAGCCCCATTAGGCCTAATTTGACGATTTTAAGACCTTTTGTGTCATTTAGGCGTTGATGTTTTCCTGCCGAGCGATAGTGAGCCTGTAATTTAGGAGAACAGGCCTTTGAAATTTTTCTAACAAACAATGTACAAATTTATCTCGATGGAGGGTCTTGAGGGTATTTTTATATACTTCATGGAGATTTTGGGAGGAAATTAAAAATAACAAATAAATCAATAAATTAAGAAATTATTACAAATTAATACAAATCTCCCCTTAAGTGGAGACTTCGAGAAGACCATGTTTATCATGACAAGCAAATCAATCAATCATGTGAGAGTTACTAGGGATGTGAAGAGTCGCGGTCTAGCCTGGAACCTCGCCCAGAATAACCCTAAGGAGTGGAGTCGGAGGGGTGATTCCAGGTGTACAACATGGCGGGTGATGCAAGTAAGTTAGCCTCCCCCTCCCTATGCACCACCACCGGGCCAGAACTTAGGTGTCCCTGGTTTTCTTGTTTTGGGAAGTTGGTCTGTGGCGGTGGTCCTTTGTATAATGTCCTTTTTATAACGTCTTAAGAGGGTAGTGCTTGGTTTTTGGTCTATATATCTATTTAGTATTTTTTTTTTTTTTTAGTTTCCTCGCTAAAACCTCCATGAAGCTTTAGAAAATATCCTCTAGACCCCTTTTCAAGATAAATTTGTACATTTTTCGGTAGAAAAAATTTCCGGCCGAAGGCCGGTTCCTTCTTAAATTACAGGCTCGCTTTCGCTCGCCAGGAAAAAATCGACACCTAAATGGCCCGAAAGGTCTAAATATTGACAAAGAAATGGGGCGAAAGGTATGAAAATAGCCAAACTAACAGAAGGCAAGTCTTAAAATCTCCAAACTAATATGCTAAACACGAGAGAGAAGGGGGTCCAGAAAAACCGAGTACTAACCCCCTTATATGTGGTGGTTTTAGTGGCATAAGGACTATACCGCTTCATTAACTCCGCCAAAACGGTGACTTGCGGAGCTTATGTGGTCGTCTCAGTTGCTTGTCTATTTGTCTGTCTGTCTGTTAACCCCTTCTGTACCGACGACGTTTTTTTTGTTTTATTGATTTAGCTACATTTAGACGATTTTATGAAGTTTAAACAGGATGTCTGGTAGCTAAAAGGATTAATTGAGATAGTATGTAGCCTTTTAATGGATAGACGTCCTTCCTAAGCTGAAAAAGTATCTATAAGTTGCCAGAATATAATGAAGAGTACACCACCGGTACGGAAAGGGTTAATAAGGTGGCGTAAGGACTCGCGCGTCTGTTTGTTCATACGAAAGCTGACTCGGATGTAATGGATGGAATTAGGTGAAACTTGGTGAGCACCTTTTAATACAGTGGTGGACAGGAATTCTAGACACTTTTTGGCGGCACAATTGACCACTTGCGAGTTTCAAGCTATAAGGAAGTTGGAGCTGTAGACGTCAATATATATCTAGGAGAATTATCAGCTGAAATACGGTTGTAGTATATCTATAAATACACAAACCCCAATTCATCAGAAATCTACATTATTATTGCATATCTGTTTTATATCAATGCTTACCGCTCCAACTTCCTTATAGCCTGAAACTCGCAAGTGGTCAATTGTGATACACTGACGAACTATTTGATGAATTGATTGAACCATAAAGATGAAATAGGAGGGATTCACTAGTTAGCACTCAGGAAAAAATCGACACCTAAATGGCACGAAAGGTCTTAAAATTGACAAAGAAATGGGTCGAAAGGTCTCTAAATCGCCAAACTAATAGGCCAAACGTCTTAAAATCATAAAACTAATGGGGTTAAACATGAGGGAAAAGGTGGTCAAGCAAAAAAAAACTTAAGTTAAAATCTCTCCTTAAGGGGAGGTATATATTTAGTTTGTTCCCTACGTTTTCATCAACCTTAAAATTACACCCCCTAGACCCCCTTTCAAGATAATTTTTATTTTCGTAGAAAATTTCGGCCGATGGTTTGCTCTAAATTACCGCTAGCGCGCTCGCCAGAAAAAAAATCGACACCTTAGGCACAAAGTCTTAAAATTGACAGAAATGGGCAAACGTTCAAACACTAGGGCGAAACGTCTAATCTCAAAAGCAATGGGGCTAGCCATGAGGGTCCAGAAAAAAATCGCTCAAGTGGAAACCGCTTAAGGGAGCCCACCTCGCTTTTTTTCCTCTTTCTCGCTCCCTCCTCTTTGGCTTGTATCCATTCGGCCCCATTCGGCCTAATGTTTTAAGACGTTTACCCCCATCCAGGTGTCAATATTTTCCTGGCGAGCGGTAGCGAGCCAGCATATATACAGTATATATTTTGTTTTGACAGCAAGCTAAATTTGTACATTTTTCGATAGAAAAATTTCTCCGCCAAAGCAGGATGTCTCCATACAATGCTGGCCCGCTATCGCTCGCCAGGAAGAAATCGACACCTGGTTGGGGGTAAACGTCTTAAAACAGTAGACTGAATGGGGCCGAATGGACAAAAGCCAAAGAGAGGGGGAGAGAAAGATAAAAAATGCCGGTGACCCCCCTTAAGAAACACCTCTTTCCTCTGGCTTATATTATTTTCTGTACGAAACATTTTGACGTATAACGCTCTTTACCTTGAGTAATTGGCTTCACTTCTCACCTTTATAGTGTCACTCTACATTATTTGTTCGTGCGTGGATAGGATTGATATTTTCTTGATATTATTTCGAATCTACAGTATATTTCACACACACACACACACACACACACACACACACACACACACACACACACACACACTCACACACACTGGTGTGTGTGTGTGAGTCAGGACAGTTAAGAGACGTTGTGTAAAACCAACCCTCTTACGTTAGTCTGATGATATGTTTTTTGTTTTCTTTTCTATATTCCAACTACTCCCTCTCGGGCATAGGCTGAGAGCCTGCACATCCAGCCTCTCAACACGGTGAAGCCTGTGAGGTCTTGTTCCAGTCTAGGGAGTGAGACATTTGAAGCACTTAGAGTTCCACTCACGGCTCGAAGCAACCCCATCTCTGAAGCCGTTTTGCCTTCATGCTTCACTGTCTCACCACCTAGACTCGGACCCTCACTCTCAGAACGCCGCCTATTGAGCAATTAACTCACGTAAGTATACGTATACACTGGTATATTGGAACATAGTCATTTAAGACCCAACACCCAAGAGTTCTCCATCGACTTCCATCCGCTGTCAACCATCCACGTCAGGACCACCACCACGGACAAGACCCTCGTCGGAATACTACAGAAGTGCCTTGATTATATAACTACTCAGTGTGACCTCCAAGAAGTAATAGTGACGAGTCTTAACGAAGGAAGTACTCAGTGTGATATCTTATTATATAAATACGCAGTGTGACCTCGAAGAAGTACTATAGGTAGCGCCAACGAACTTGACAATAATCTGGACCCCTTAACTTCTTATAACTCAACATAAATGAAAGCAATCGGGCTGACATTTCTATCATTTGGGAAGAGTCCACCAGAAAATAGGTGTGGAAATTTACAGCCAGGTTGTTCAAGGTCCTTTTGAGTTACGAAGAGGTCAGGGATCGAGATAATTGTCAAGTTGGTTGGCGCTACCTATAGTGACGTACCTTATCAAAGGAAGTACTCAGTGTGATATTATAACAGGCAGTGTCATTCTTTTGGCATATTAATTGTGGATCTTCATTCGTGCATTACAAACTATATATATTTACCTATACCTTGTATAGTCAAATACCTCCCCTAAAGCCCGTCCACCTCTCCTCCCCAACCCACATAACCTTACCATACCATCCACTCCCTCTCCTAAAACCCGTCCACCTCTCCTCCCCAATCCACATAACCTGCCCATAACATCCACTCCCACTCCTAAACACCGTCCACACCCACTCCTAAAACCCGGCCACCTCTCCTCCCCAACCCACCCAGCCCATCCACACCCCAACCTAATCCCTTCCTACCCTCATCTCCTGCGCCCCAATCCCCATCCCCACCCCCACCATCACCCCCACCCCCTCCCCCACCCCCACCCCATCCTCGTGCAGCAGCACCCAACATACACCGCACACAACAGTAACATCCTTCAACTAACATAGATGGCATCAACACAAAGAAACACGAACTCACACACTTCATTCAAACAACACAACATACACATTGCCATCTTATAAGAAACAAAACTCCGTACAACACAAAAAACACCTACATTTCACAATTTCACCACCATACGACAAGACCGGGCCGTCGGCATTGGTGGTGGACTCCTCACCCTGGTACACAAAGATATAACATATATAGACACCAGTGCACATATAAAATCCCTCCTCCCCCCAAACGATAACACAACAGAAATTCAATCAATTAAAATACGCACTGGCAATAGCTCCAACATTACCATTATAAACACATACATCCCTCCCCAAACATCCCCTACAGTACCAAACGATTACAGACCACAAATACAACACATCACAAACACCCCACACATCATCCTGGGTGGTGATTTCAATGCAAAGGCGTCGGCCTGGTTTGTCGACAACCCTGACACAGACAGAGGGCTGGTCTTACAACACCAAACAGACAACCTATATATCCTTAATAACATTCATCAGCATACCCATACTCCCCACCAAGCCCTCTACACCCCATCATCTCCTGATATCACCTTTTGCTCCCCTGAACTCGCCCCCACAACATCCTGGAGGGTGGTCAGAACCTTGGGCTCTGACCACCTCCCGATCATTATCACCACCAAAACAAGACTCACCCCAGCTAGCCACAGACACACTTACACTAACTATAAAAGAGCTAACTGGGAAGCTTTCACAAATGAGACAGAACAACACTTTGAAACCTTAAACAGTACACCCATCACTAACATCAACAATGCTGTACACACATTCAACACGACTATCCAAAACGCTGACAAGAAACACATTCCAAGAGGTAACATAAAAAAACACAACCCCAACTTCTCACCAGAAATTCAAAACCTCATCATACAATGCGACACACTGAAACACTCCCCAGCACCCCACACACAAGACATCAATCAACAAATTCAAGCACTCAACATCCAGATTAACAACAAAATACAAGAACAACAAACACTAAATTGGAATAACTTCCTACAAACACTCAATCACAAAACAAACCCCAAAAAACTCTACAAAACACTAAACAGCGTCACACTTTCCAACAGCAACACAACACAATCACATGCTGCAATCACAACAACTGACTCTACTCCTTCATGTAAACAACAAGCAAACACTCTCATCAATCACTTCTCTAATGTCAGTCACCTAAAACCCCACAAAGACGACCGACGTGTCATCCGACGAAAAAGACAATTCCCCACAGACCCTGACTATACACCCTTCACCAACAACCAGACAAAGCATATCATCAACAATCTCAAGCTCTCACCCGCCTGTGGCCTAGACAACATAAGCAACATTCACCTCAGACACCTGGGAGCACAAGGCATACAAGCACTCACTAACATATCAAACTACAGCTACTCACACAACACAATACCAGACATCTGGAAGCATGGTATCATCATCACATTCCCCAAACCTAACAAAGGCCCCACGCTACCCTCCTCACACCGCCCTATCACACTCCTTTGTACCCCCTCCAAAGTCAAGCGCCTTGTTACTACAAC
>CM064492.1:83202449-83213839 GCA_032716605.1 Paralithodes platypus | reverse complement strand
AAATAGTGATGTTATAGTAGTGTAACATAAAATAGTGATGTTATAGTAGTGTAGCATAAAATAGTGATGTTTATAGTAGTGTACTAACATAGTGATGTTATAGTTAGTGGTAACATAAAAATAGTGAATGTTATAGTAACTTAGTGTAACATTAAAATAGTAGATGTTTATAGTAAGGTGTAACATAAAATAGTGATGTTATAGATAGATGTAGCATAAAATATTGATTTTTTTTTTTTTTTTTTTTTGAATGTTATAGTAGTGTAGCATAAAATAGTGATGTTATAGTAGTGTAACATAAAATAGTGATGTTATAGTAGTGTAACATAAAATAGTGATGTTATAGTAGTGTAACATAAAATAGTGATGTTATAGTAGTGTAGCATAAAATAGTGATGTTATAGTAGTGTAACATAAAATAGTGATGTTATAGCTAGGTAACCATAAAATAGTGCTAAAAATACTAGTTGACAGGGAGGCTGAACCGTTTGTTTGGTCCTATTAATTCAGTTGATTCAGATATTTTTCTTAGTTTTTCCTTCCTAAACCTCCATCAAGGTTAGAAAAACACCCCCTAGACCTCCCTTGAAGATAAATGTGTACATTTTTCGGTAGAAAAATTTCCCGGCCAAAGGCCGGTTCCTCTTAAAATCTAAAATCTAAAATCTTAAAACCTAAATGGCACGAAAGGTCTTAAAATTGACAACGAAATGGGGCGAAAGGTGTTAAAATCGCCAAACTAATGGGCCGAACGTCTTACAATTTCAAAACTAGTGGGACTAATAAAATTAGGGAGAGAGAAGGGGTCGGGTCATAGAAAAAACGGTGCCCCCTGCCTTCCCGTTTGTAAGCACAGTGTAGTGCAGTGCAGTATAGCATAGTGTCGTGTATTGTAGCAGAAAGTCCTGAAAGCCCATTAACACAAACCCCACCAAAATGCCATAAAAAAGCACACTTGTAGTTTCCTGTACATTAGCATCTTATGAGTCATCCAATATTCAAAATATGCAGAAAGGGCTTAGTAGTTAGTGAGTGAAAAGCTATATAGGTGGCGTGAGAGTGTGTTTGTGTGTGTGTAGTGCGAGGTGATGAGCCGAGATAGCGACAGTGGCGATGCAGGTTCGAGATGCCGGGCCACTCTAAGCCAGGCGAAGACAGCGAGGTGCCGTTGGTCTGAGTAGCCAAGAAAGTCTACCTGATTGCAACCTCTTCTGTTTTGTTATCTACAAGTAACTCATCCCATGAAATAATACCTCCAGACTGTATGGTGTTGAACGGTCGTATTTACAGGCTATAGAAAGCCTAAGTAGGGTGGGAGTGTTGGAACATTAATAAGAATAAGGTTGGGGAAACTATCATTCAAAAGAGAGAGAGAGAGAGGGAGCCGTGAGATTTGACGAGAGGTAAAGAGAGAGAGAGAGACCGAGGATCGGCGACGGAGAGAGATGGAAGAAGACTGAGAGAGAGAGAGAGAGAGAGAGAGAGAGAGAGCTTGCATCAACCCCCTCTGGTTTCCCGGAAGAAGCATAACAAACCAGAAATGACGGTAATGGCAGATTCAGTCTGCTTCTCGCCGCCGGCTTTTTTTACCTTCCCAACGTAAGTGTGCCCGGACATGTGGCAGAAGGAGCAGAGATAGGGATGGGTGGAGAGCCGATGAGAGAGATGAGAGACTGTGCAGGGGGAGAGATGAGATGAGAGAGATGAGCGAGGGAGAGTTGCTCTTCATTGTCTGCTCGGCGAGAGAGATGAGAGAGATTTAACATATATTTACATAGATACACTGACCACACAGACTTTACGATTCCCAGAGCAGGTGCGTCAGTGACTTACTTACTAGCATAGAGATAGCTAACCCAAGAAGAGTAAATGGGAAAGTGGAAGGTGCACAGGCATGAGAGAGAGAGAGAGCAGCGAGAGGACTGTTAGAGAGAGCACGAGCACAGAGACGCTGAGGAGATGATGATGAGAGAGATGAGAACCTGGAGAGAGAGAGAGAGAGAGAGAGAGTCTAGCATCTACTAATACAAAATGCTAAAGCTAATGAAGATAATTTTAAAGTAAGAATAAAAAGGCTGTTAAAGTTATATAATGAAATTGGGAAAAATAAGAATTGAACAGCTAATTAACAGCTCGACTGTTACAGCGAGAGATCAAAGGATTATCTCCACATGCATATTTTATAATCCTGCAGTAGTAATCCAATACAAGAGATGAAAAAAAGTATAGATTGGCAAGTAGATGTTAAGACGTAGATGTGAATAGATAGGTAGATTGGTCGATAGTTCAATTGATGGGTAGAGTTATAACTTGGAGGATGGATAGACAGACAGATAATTATACAAACAGAGATAGAACTCTCTCTCTCTCTCTCTTTTTAGATAGATAGATAGATAGATAGATAGATAGATAGATAGATAGACAGACAGGCAGACATACAGGCAAACTGAGAGCCTGAATGACATATAAATATATCTACAGTATTATGGCATATAGCAGCAAAGCTTTAGTCTATTGACTGTAAGTAGGCGAGAAATTATGACCTCGAACCTCTGTAACTCAAAAACGACTAGAGCAATGGAGCTAATATTTCTACCATTAGGGAAGAGTCAGTCAAATAATAGATGTACAAATTGACAGCCAATTTGCTCTAGCCCTTTTTGAGTTACAGAGGATAGGTCATGATTTATCGCCTACTTACAGCAAACAGAGTATAGTTATCCATAATGTATATACAAGGTAAACACTTCCCTTTCGAATATAAATAACATGCACTATATTCTCTCAAGGCTTTATATTTTATGAAAACTTGAAGTGAATAGCAAAACCATTAGCGTTAAGAGTAATACCCGAAGGCAAACGTTGTGTATAATATTACTATATTCTAACACGCGGATCACTCTCACTCTCTCTCTCTCTCTCTCTCTCTCTGTCTCACACACACACACACACACTAAATAATAACAAAAATACTAACATACGCACTAACAATTACACACATCTACCTCTCAATCTCTCTCTCTCTCTCTTTCTCACACACACAGACACACACAAACAATAACAAATGACAAATATTATAATGCGGTTGGGAATATGAACATGATTAGATGAATATCCAGTATTCGAGAATGGATAATAAGTCTTAGACGTGTGCATAAGCCTTTAACCGTCCTGGTGGTGTAATGGTTAAGGTGGCAAAAATCTCTGTGTGTGATAACCCAGGTTCGAATCCCGGTGGATCACATATATACTTTAATTGATTTCATTGGGGGTTTGGTGTTGTGGTGAAATTAATAAAAATATAGATACGGTACACACATCTATCTATCTCTCTCTCTCTCTCTCTCTCTCTCTCTATCTATCTATCTATCACACACACACACACACACACACACACACACACACACACACACACATATACAATCACACACACACTAAATAATAACAAACATACTAACACATACATAAACTAACAAATACACACATCTATCTTGCCCCCACCCCCCTCCCTCTCTCTCTCTCTCTCTCTCTCTCTCTCTCTCTCTCTCTCTCACACACACACACACACAGACAGACAGAGGGTGGTGACCAGTGCCAAAGTAAGTTAGTGATGGTCCTGCCTTGAGGCCCAGTCATCCGAGGTGCCATCCCCCCAACAGACTGTTATAGACTAAGTGCCAGTGGCCCCTCCCCCTCCCCCCTCTCTCTTTCACACACACACACACACACACACACTAACAACTACACACATCTACCTCTTATCAAACACACACACATACTAAAATATACATATTTACCTTATTTTTGTTCTCTCTCTCACACACACACACTAGCAACTACACACAGCTACCTCTATCATACACACACATACTAAAATATACACATTTACCTTAATCTCTCTCTCTCTCTCTCTCTCTCTCTCTCTCTCTCTCTCTCTGACATTCCTGACAGTGTGAGAAATATTCGTGAATTTGTTTCCTAGGCTGATATAATTTGTTTCCTAGGCTCATATAATTTGTTTCCTAGGCTGATATAATTTGTTTCCTAGGCTGATATAATTTGTTTCCTAGGCTCATATAATTTGTTTCCTAGGCTGATATAATTTGTTTCCTAGGCTGATATAATTTGTTTCCTAGGCTCATATAATTTGTTTCCTAGCCTCATATAATTTGTTTCCTAGGCTGTTAAAATGTGTTTCCTAGGCTGATATAATTTGTTTCCTAGGCTGATATAATTTGTTTCCTAGGCTCATATAATTTGTTTCCTAGGCTGATATAATTTGTTTCCTAGGCTCATATAATTTGTTTCCTAGGCTCATATAATTTGTTTCCTAGGCTGATATAATTTGTTTCCTAGGCTGATATAATTTGTTTCCTAGGCTGATATAATTTGTTTCCTAGGCTCATATAATTTGTTTCCTAGGCTGATATAATTTGTTTCCTAGGCTGATATAATTTGTTTCCTAGGCTGATATAATTTGTTTCCTAGGCTCATATAATTTGTTTCCTAGGCTCATATAATTTGTTTCCTAGGCTGATATAATTTGTTTCCTAGGCTGTATAATTTGTTTCCTAGGCTCATATAATTTGTTTCCTAGGCTGATATAATTTGTTTCCTAGGCTCATATAATTTGTTTCCTAGGCTCAAATAATTTGTTTCCTAGGCTCATATAATTTGTTTCCTAGGCTGATATAATTTGTTTCCTAGGCTGATATAATTTGTTTCCTAGGCTCATATAATTTGTTTCCTAGGCTGATATAATTTGTTTCCTAGGCTGATATAATTTGTTTCCTAGGCTGATATAATTTGTTTCCTAGGCTGATATAATTTGTTTCCTAGGCTGATATAATTTGTTTCCTAGGCTGATATAATTTGTTTCCTAGGCTGATATAATTTGTTTCCTAGGCTCATATAATTTGTTTCCTAGGCTCATATAATTTGTTTCCTAGGCTGATATAATTTGTTTCCTAGGCTCATATAATTTGTTTCCTAGGCTCATATAATTTGTTTCCTAGGCTGATATAATTTGTTTCCTAGGCTGATATAATTTGTTTCCTAGGCTGATATAATTTGTTTCCTAGGCTCATATAATTTGTTTCCTAGGCTCATATAATTTGTTTCCTAGGCTCATATAATTTGTTTCCTAGGCTGATATAATTTGTTTCCTAGGCTCATATAATTTGTTTCCTAGGCTCATATAATTTGTTTCCTAGGCTCATATAATTTGTTTCCTAGGCTCATATAATTTGTTTCCTAGGCTCATATAATTTGTTTCCTAGGCTCATATAATTTGTTTCCTAGGCTCATATAATTTGTTTCCTAGGGAGTTTGGGGCTATGAGGAAGTTGGTGCTGTAAATATCAACATTTAATAGAATTACCAGCTATAATGTAATTGTAGTGTATACATCGTATATTAAATCCAATACATTTTCCGATAGAAATATGTCCCACCCGAAGGTAGCTTTCTTATAAGTTACAAGCCCGCTATTGCTCGCCCAGAAATAATCCAAATCTGAATGGGATGAAGCACCATGTATTATCGCCAAACTAATAGAATGAAACATAATAAAATCTTCAAAGTAATGGGGAGAAACAGGAGAAGCCCCCCCCCCCCAATAATCTCTCCCACACCAAAAAGAGTTAAACCAAAATGCTAGCTAAAATCCATTTGCAATCATTATATACATGAGGGTATATAGACTGGTGAAGTGGTATTGTTTCTGGGCTATACTATCTTCTAAATAAGTAGGCCAACATTATTGAACATCTCTATAACTCACAAACGACTAGAGTAATCGAGCTAATATGTCTACCATTTGGGAAGGGTCAGACAGGGAATAGGTGTGGGAATTTACAGCCCATTTGTTCGACCCCCTTTCTGGGATAGAAATACTGTACTTAGCTTCACTATATTTAGAAACAAGCATATCAACATTAAGAGGGGAGATTTTTTTTCTTGACGCCTTTCTTCCTCATGTTTAGCCCCATTGTTTTTCTAATTTTAAGACGTTTGCCCCATTATTTTTACGATTTTAAGAACTTTCAACCCATTTCTGTCAATTTTAAGACCTTTCGTGCCATTTAGGTGTCGATTTTATCCTGGCGAGCGATAGCGAGCCTGTAAGTTAAGAGGAACCGGCTTTCAGCCGGGAAATTTTTCTACCGAAAAATTTACAAATTTATCTTGAAAGGGACTCAAGGGTGTGTAATCTTAAGCTTGAAGGATATCTAGGGACCAAACTAAAAACCTCCCCTTAAACAAACAAACAAACACGAACACTTTAAACAAATAAAAAACACGTAAAAAACAAAAACAAACAAAACACACACACACACACACACACACACACACACACACACACACACACGTCACAAACAAATCCATTGCCGTTTCGAATGGGCGACCTCACACGGTCACACGCACACTATGTTTTGTCCGATTCCTTTGATTGATGATTAGATATGGGCCTTAAGGGGGGTGACCTGCCTTTTTTGTCTCTCCTTTTCTCTGGCTTGTATCCATTCGGCCCCATTCAGCCTACTGTTTTAAGATGTGTATCCTCATCCAGGTGTCGATATTTTCCTGGCGAGCGGGAGCGAGCCAACATATTTTATTTATTTTTTTTAAAGCAGGCTAAATTTGTAAATTTTTCGATAGAAAAATTTCTCCAGCAAAGCCAGAATTCAGCATACAATGCTGACTCGCTATCGCTCGCCAGGAAGAAATTAACACCTGAATGGGGATAAACGTCTTAAAACAGTAGGCTGAATGGGGCCGAATGGATGCAAGCCAAAGAAAGAGAGAAAAGGAGAGAGAAAATAGCAGGTCACCCCCCTTAACGGACACTCCAAAACTCTTGTCAGGACCCATTAACGTTAATTAAAATCCTCACTATTTCTACCTGTTGATCTTGGATGACATCATCGAGCAAATGTATGCTTTTGATGAAGGGGGGTTGTTTTTTTGGTCCCTCTTCGTCCTCGCGTTTAGCCCCATTAGTTTTCAGATTTTATGACGTTCGACCCATTAGTTTGGCGATTTTCAGGCCGTTCGCTCCATTTCTTTGTCAATATTAAGACTGTTCGTGTCATTTGGGTGTCGATATTTCCCTGGCGAGCGATAGCGAGCCTGTAATTTAAGAGGAACCGGCCTTTGGCCGGGAAATTTTTCTATCGGAACATTTATCTTGAAGGAGGGTCTGGGGGGGTTTAAAGCTTGATGGAGGTCTTGGGAGGAAACTAAAAAATATGATGATATATATTAATGGGCAAATCTATACGCCCATCTTCACTTAACATCAACATACACCTGTGCCACATATATATTAAGCCACTATTCACATGACTCTACCACCACAAGGTTGGCTATTCATCAGAATTGTGTGACTATTTTTATATTCAATATATGCAAGGGAGAGCAGTAGTGATAAGGTGAATAGGTGAATTAAGAGCGTCTGAAGTGAAACATTTACAAATTTATCTTGAAGGAGAGTCTAGATTTTTTTTTTCTAAGCTTGGTGGAGGTCTACCGAGGAAACTAAGAAATTAAGGAATGTTTGAATGTAAAGTATACGTTCATTGTCAGATATATATCCCCGCCCATGGTCCAAATCGTTACTGTTTACCCAGGTGTGTAATAGAAGGTGATGAGCCCCAGTAAATCAGGTAGCTATTAGCAGGGGATGAGCCACACCTTCCGTACCCGACACTAGGGGTAATGTTTGGGACCACGATTAACAAGCTTTGGAAATATAGAACACTCTCACTCTAATTTCCACACATATATATACACACACACACACTCTCAGTCACACACACACTCACTCTTTCTCTCTCTCTCTCTCTCTCTCTCTACAAACACACACGTATATACTGTATTATGCCCCAAATCGGAACGAATTGATTTAATTTAATTATCCTCCTGGCAAAGCATAGAAGTATTATATGTAAAATATCTCACAAGTACGCGTGAGTTACATGCACACATTTGTTTAGGCCTCAGCCAGGATTCGAACCGCAGTCAATCACAATGACATCCCACACTTTAACCCACTCGGCCACGGCGGGATAAAAGCTTACCAACCATTTGAATCCGTATCGAACACAAACGAGACAATACAATGCATTACTATAACCCAGATGCTTCAGAACTTGGCTGTAAAGGTTAAAGGAGGGTCACCCGCTTTATATCATCTTTCTCTCCTTTTCTCTCTTTCCCTGGCTTGTATCCATTCGGCCCCATTCAGCCAACTGTTTTAAGACGTTTATCCCCATCCAGGTGTCGATTTCTTCCTGGCGAGCGATAGCGAGCCAACATTGTATGGAGAAATCCGGCTTCGCCAGAAAAAAAATCTGTCGAAAAATGTAAAATTAACCTTGCTGTCAAAATAAAAAAATATATATGCTGGCTAGCTACCGCTCGCCAGGAAAATATTGACACCTGGATGGGGGTAAACGTCTTAAAACAGTAGGCTGAATGGGGCTAAATAGAGAGGGAGAGAAAGAGAAAACAAAAGCGAGGTGGGTAACCATATTAATGTTCGTGACTGTACACGCACCGCCGGCAGCCGTCCAACCATTGTTTACTAAAGGGGAGTGGGATGAGAGGGGGGGAAGGGGGTAATGGGGGGGGGTGCTCTCCATTATAAACGAATGCGCCCCCCCCCCCCCCCCCCCTTCTATTACTCAGTCGCTAAGCGTTTATTTTCGGACCTAACACTTAATTCAGCAACCTCCCTTTCTCTTCACTCATTCACTCTCTCGCTCACTCTCATAAGAACATAAGAAAATGGGAGTCTGCAGAAAGCCGATTGGCCTAAGCAAGGCAGATCTCAATCTCTCTCTCTCTCTCTAGCTTTGATGTGTGCTCTCTCTTTCTTTCTCTCTCTCTCTCTCTCTCTCTCTCTCTCTCTCTCTCTCTCTCTCTCTCTCTCTCTCTCTCTCTCTCTCTCACACACACACACACACACACATTAATGGCACTCAGCTTAAGAATGTAAACAGAGAAACCGATCTGGGAGTAACAATATCGAGTAACCTAAAACCGAGTCAACAATGTTCAGAAGTTGTTAAGAAGGCAAACAAATAATTGGCTTTATAGGCAGGTCATTTGAGCATAAATCCAAAGACGTTATCCTAACCCTTTACAATTCCTTAGTCCGCCCTCTTCTGGAATACTGCATTCAATCCTGGTGCCCTTATTACCAAAAAGATATAGACAAGCTAGAACGAGTTCAACGTAGAGTTACCAAAATGATACCTAGCCTAAAGAACAAACCATACGAGGAGCGTCTTAGAAAATTAAATATATTTCCTTTAAGCCAGCGCAGATTAAGAGGCGACTTAATTCAAGTGTTCAAAATCATCAAAGGCATCGACAATATGAACTGTAGTAAGTACTTCACTATCGACCAATCTAATTACACGCGGGGAAACGGGTGCAAAATTATTGGTAAATTTTTTAACTCACACGAAGCTAAAAATGTCTTCTTCAATCGAGTTGTCAACTTATGGAATGGGCTTCCCTGAGACGTTATAGACTGCATCACCGTTGATTCATTTAAACTTCGTCTAGACAAATATCTCGCATCAAACCCGCGACTGACTGCGTTTGTAAATGAATAACTTTATTTTATCCTCTCCTCAGTTACTAACCTCTCTGTCCCCTACTAACTTTCTAATCCTGCCAAGGACATTAGTTCCAGGGCAGTAGTTCCCTTCCAATGTTCCCTTACCCACTGTAAACCACTGTTTGGACACTTGATCCTCAGTGTTTTGGAGGACAAGCAGCCTAGAAGGGTCACTAGACCTGTTGTTGCTTGATTTCCTTTGTACTCCTTTGTACACACACGTACACACACACACACACACACACACACACATACCACAGGCCCATCATTAAGGAACCAATTTCTGTCATAATATATCAAAGAGGCTATCAGCTTACCCATACTCAAACCTAGGCTAAAGAGGAGTTTATCATATACCATAAAATATTACAACCACTTCCATGTATCCACCATTATGTGTGTTTTTTTAAGCAATATGTATTTTGTTTACTATGTATACTTGGATGCCATAGTCTCTAGCCCACTCATAAGAATTCGTGATTCGTGATTCCCCTATGTATTTATTGATGCAAGAATAACTATCTAGAATGATTTTTGAATATAACTAGTTTTTTCAATAAATATTATATATATGTTTGTAGTTGATGTATATAAAAACAATATTCATAAATTCGTTTCCAGAGATATACTTCCATTATTAGAAATAGGTGAAATCCAGGAATATTTATGAGTGGGCTAGAGACTATGGCATCCGAGTGTACCCAAGTCCCAGGAAAGAATATTTGTTGCATATGTATAACTTTTCAGAGATAAATAAACGTTGTAACCATGGTAACCTTTTTTTAATTTAAATTAATCTACTTTAATTAACTCTCTCCCTCCCTGGTCTATTAAGGGGAGATGGGCCATTTTTGTTTTCTTCTTCTTTCTATTAATTCATGTATTCATTTATTTCTTAGTTTCCTCGCTAGACCTCCTCCATCAAGCTTAGAAAGGCACCCCCTAGACCCCCCTTCAAGATAAATTTGTACATTTTTAGGTAGAAATATGTCCCGACCGAAGGCCGTTTCTTCTTAAAATGTCAGGCTCGCTATCGCTCGCCAGTAAGAAATCGACACCTAAATGGCACGAAAGGTCTTCAAATCGACAACAAAATGGGGCGAAATGTGTTAAAATCGCCAAAATAATAGGCCGAACGTCTTATAATCTAAAACACAAATGGGGCTTCAAATGAGGGAGAAAGGAGACCATAAATACAGCCCATCTCCTCTTAATTACTGAAGCACTCTAAGGCTGCAGCACCTCAAGGACTCTAGGTATTGCTCACTCCTTCATTAATACTCTCTCTCTCTCTCTCACACACTCCATCGGTACTCAAACACACATTCCACAGGCACACACAGGCATATACACACACATTCCACAGGCACACACACGGGGGTCTAAGTTTTTTTTTTTTTTTTTTTTTTTTTTTATGGATGTCTAGCGAGGAAAATAAAAAAATAATTCATTTTTTCATCAACCAACTAAAATATATAACTAAATATATAGACCAAACAATAAACCCTTCCCCATTAATCCAGGTGTAAGCTTTGAAACGTATATATACTGAAATACTATATTATACAAATTACAGTACCGATATTAGCATTGCAGACGACCTTAATCCTGTGTTGTTAAAATGTAGGTTTGTCTATTAACGCGCACACTCGAGATAACACCACGCACAGCCATACACACACACACACACACACACACACACACAAATGAATAACACACTCCAAATAACACCACACACAGCCATACACATACACACACA
>CM064492.1:83149949-83199949 GCA_032716605.1 Paralithodes platypus | reverse complement strand
GTACAGTTACCTGGTATGTGAAAGAAAGGTACAGTTACCATAATATAAACCTGGTATGTGAAAGAAAGGTACAGTTACCAAAATATAAACCTGGTATCGGTATGTGAAAGAAAGGTACAGTTACCAAAATATAAACCTGGTATGTGAAAGAAGAGTACAGTTACCAAAATAGAAACCTGGTATGTGAAAGAAAGGTACAGTTACCATATTATAAACCTGGTATGTAAAAGAAATGTGCATTTACCATAATATAAACCTGGGACAAGTGCTCTTGGTCAATGAGGGAGGGATATTCTTAAGGTTGTAACAATCTATGAACTCGATACATAGAAGTGAATTAATATAAAAGTGAAATAGCTTTCCAATGATATTAAAACCATTTCCTCTGCTATAATAGAGTATGCAAAATTAATTGGGAAAAATTGCTTATATTCAAAACATTTTTTTTAGGGGGGATGGTTCACTTTTTGGTCGATTTGTTGTGTTTATTATTTATTTTTCTACTTTCCTCCCTAGACCTTCATCAAACTTAAAAACACATCCATTAGATCCCCCTTCTAGATTAATTTGTACATTTTTCGGTAGAAATACAGGTTCTTCCAAAATTACAGGCTCACTATCGTTCGCCAGGAAAAAAATCGACACATGAATAGCACGAAAGGTCTTAATATTGACAAGGAAATGGGGCGGAAGGTATTAAAATCTGAAAACTAATGGGGCTAAACATGAGGGAGAAGGGGATATAGATATACGACCCATCTCCCCACTATATCCACTTGAGGGATTTTTTAATTGACTCCTTTCTCCCTCATGTTTAGCCCCATTGTTTTCCTAATGTTAAGACGTTCGCCCCATTATTTTGACGATTTTAAGAACTTTCAACCCATTTCTGTCAATTTTAAGACCTTTCGTTCCATTTAGGTGTCGATTTTATCCTGGCGAGCGATAGCGAGCCTGTAATTTAAGAGGAACCAGCTTTTAGCCGGGACATTTTTCTACCAAAAAATTTACAAATTTATCTTGAAAGGGGCTCAAGGGGGTGTAATCTTAAGCTTGAAGGATATCTACGGACCAAACGAAAAACCTCCCCTTAAGCTGACCACGTGAGTTTCTTCTTATTGTTATGTTTCTCTATTATCTTGCTAGTTCTAATATATCCTTTTGAGAGTCTAGATGGAGATGAACTAACGATGCAGTCCAAAGTTAGATCTATATACTGTATATGGCGGTATTTGCTTTTTATTCGGCTTAATAAACGATTTTGTTCAGCTTAGGAAGAAACAATGGGAACCTAAGGAGTCCATCAATTAATTAACCCTCTGACTTCAAAGACTTCTTACAAAACTGAATATTATCGTCCCGTGACAGACAAAATGAGAGAGAGAGAGAGAGAGAGAGAGAGAGAGAGAGAGAGAGAGAGAGAGAGAGAGTGTGTGTGTGTGTGTGTGTGCGAGAGAGAGTGTGTGTGCGAGAGAGAGAAACAGAGAGAGTATGTGTGCAAGCGAGAGTGCGAGTGAGAGCGAGAGAGAGAGAGTGAGTGAGATAGAGTATCGAATAGTCCACCTCCCCTATGGCAAAACTAGTTCACAAGATACAGGGGGTGGGCGGAATGAAGGGGGGAGGGGGGGGGGTGATCGAAGGTACAAGTGGGAAAGGTAAGATAAGAAGGGAGGGAGGGAGGAGAGAGGTGAGTAGGGAAGGTGGGAGGAGGGGGAGGAGGGGAGGAGGGAGGGGGGGGGGAAGAGGGAGAGAGTGTCTATTATTGAAAAATGAGAAAGAAGAGTGAGTAGGTGTGGGAAGAAAGTGAGGGAGGGAGGGAGGGGGTCGTATGGGACGGGGGAGGGGAGAGATAATACCGTAGGAAGGAAGGTCAGGGAGGGAGGGTGGGAGGAAACATTGGGAAAGAGTAATGGGTAAGGAGAGAGAGAGATTGACACGGGTTGGCATAGATACACTGACCACACCGTCCTTGCGATCGAAACGAGGTGGTCAGGATTTATTATTTCTAGTCGAGAGAGCAGAACCCCGATATAGGAAAGTGGAAGACAAGAATAGCACAAGAGAGAGAGAGAGAATAATATTAATATAAATAATACAAATATTAATAATAATAATAATAATAATAACGATGATAATAATAATAATAATCATAAAATTAAATGGTTTACAGTATACATTAGTGTTAGCCTAATATACGAACCCAATACACTAATTACATATTATTATCTCCCTCTCTATCTATCTATCTATCTATATCTCATTGACCCACTCTCCTTACCTCCTCCTCAGTAGAACAAAGGTGACAAAGATCAATGGCCTTTGTACCCACCTCATTCCTCTCTCTCTCTCACACACACACACTGGGAGAGAGAGAGAGAGAGAGAGAGAGAGAGAGAGAGAGAGAGAGAGAGAGAGAGAGAGAGAGAGAGAGAGAGAGAGAGAGAGAGTGTATGGGGAAGAGGGGCCTTTACTTTGTTCAATACATTTTATATAATTCTTACTATGCGTGAATAACATATGAGTTAAAGACAAATTATGCGTGTTCTGCAATTCGCACACCCAAATTATCATCTTAATTTAAATAATAACAAATAATAATAATAATAATAATAATAATAATAAATCATTACAATAATAATAAAAATAATATATATATATAAAGTATGTATATATAAATATATATATATATATATATATTATATAACTCTGGGGGAGGCACTCGCTGCAGACAGTTATGACTTTTGTCTCCCTCATTCACATAGAAAACAAAATAATATACATAGTTCAGTATTGTCAGGCAAATCTACGGACCTTGTATGCCACATTTGATTACAACATGTCACGGCATTCTCTGTAGCCTACCCTACAAACAGGGACGGCAGGGGGGTGTTTCCTATTCAGGCATTTCACGTCAACCGTTCTAAATTAAATTCCCTTGTATAGGTAACGCCAACGAACTTGACAATTATCTCGATCCCTGACCTCTTCGTTACTCAAAGGACCTTGAGCAAACTGGCTGTAAATGTCCATACCTATTTCCTGGTAGACTCTTCCCAAATGATAGGAATGTCAGCCCGATTGCTATTATTTATTTCGAGTTATAAGAAGTTAAGGGGTCAAGATTCTTGTCAAGTTCGTTGGCGCTACCTATAGTACTGTAGGTTTCACAAGGACGATCTTCCCCCAATTTCAACCTCACTCAACCTCAACTTCAAATACTGGGACCTGTTGGAAGTTAAGGGAAGGTTTGTTTTTTCGAGACCTTGTTCTTCCTCATGCTTAGCCCCATTCATTTGGGCTATTTTAAGACCTTTTGTGCCATTTAGGTGTCGATTTTTATCTGGCGAGCGAAAGCGAGCCTGTAATTTAGGAGGCCGATATTTTTTTTTCAGAAATAAATGTACAAACATAACTCGAAGGGGGTCTTTAAGGGGAGGTATTTACTTTGTTCCCTAGACCTCCATCAAGCTGAAAATTACACCCCCTAGAGTCCCTTTCAAGATAAATTTGTACATTTTTCGGTAGAGAAATGTCCTGGCCGAAGGCCGGTTCCTCTTAAATTACAGGCTCGCTATCGCTCGCCAGGATAAAATCGACACCTGAATAGCACAAAAGGTCTTAATATGGGGTGAAAGTTCTTAAAATCGCTAAACTAATGGGGCAAACGTTTTATAATATCAAAAGCAATGGGGCTAAACATGAGGGAGAAGGGGGTCAAGACAAAAATCCCTGAAGTGGAGATCTCCCCTTAATCAATTTCAGAGATTAGAGGTCATGATTTCTCGCCTACTTACAACGAATGGACTATAGTCTGCGCAATACTACCCATACATTATTATGTTCCTCCCAACAACCAACCATACTCCTAAAATCGATTAATGAACAGAAGAATAGATATCAAAGCTGAACTCTTCCAAAACTATGACTTATATTTATAGTCTTAAGGGGAGGTATTTAGTTTGTTCCCTACGTTTTCATGAAGCTTAAAATTACACCCCCTGGACCCCCTTTCAAGATAAATTTGTACATTTTTCGGTAGAAAAATTTCCCGGCCGAAGGCCGATTGCTCTTAAATTCCAGGCTCGGTATCGCTCGCCGGGAAAAAATCGACACCTTAATGGCACGAAAGGTCTTTAAATTGACAGAAATGAGGCAAAATGTCTGAAAATGTCTAAACTACTAGGGTGAACGTCTTAAAATCTCAAAAACAATGGGGCTAAACATGAGGGAGAAAGGGGTCCAGAAAAAAATCCATCAAGTGGAAATCTCCCCTTAAGCCACTGTCACACGAGCGCTTTTTCCGTCAATTATCCATGAGCCAAATATTTGCTGGTGATATTTAGGGATAGTCTTGCATTGTAATCGGAAACTAGATCAAAGGTAGATTATGTTAACTAGATTAATTCTTATGGAACTTGTATTTTGAAGCTGCCAGACAACAATTGCCCGTAAAAATTGACGGAAAAATCGCTCGTGTGACACCGCCTTTATTCTGGCAACTAATAGACGTACTGTAGGCCTATTCAGCTTAGCAATACCTTATGGGCTTTAGAGAGCTAATTGAGTTAATACCAATTTGAGTTAATACCAATTGAGTTAATACCAATTGAGTTAATATCAATTTGAGTTAATACCAATGATACCAATTGAGTTAATACCAATTGAGTTAATACCAATTTGAGTTAATACCAATTTGAGTTAATACCAATTTGAGTTAATACCAATTTGAGTTAATACCAATTTGAATTAATACCAATTTGAGTTAATACCAATTGAGTTAATACCAATTGAGTTAATACCAATTTGAGTTAATACCAATTGAGTTAATACCAATTTGAGTTAATACCAATTGAGTTAATACCAATTGAGTTAATACCAATTTGAGTTAATACCAATTGAGTTAATACCAATTGAGTTAATACCAATTTGAGTTAATACCAATTTGAGTTAATACCAATTGAGTTAATACCAATTTGAGTTAATACCAATTTGAGTTAATACCAATTTGAGTTAATACCAATTTGAGTTAATACCAATTTGAGTTAATACCAATTTGAGTTAATACCAATTTGAGTTAATACCAATTGAGTTAATACCAATTTGAGTTAATACCAATTTGAGTTAATACCAATTGAGTTAATACCAATTTGAGTTAATACCAATTTGAGTTAATACCAATTTGAGTTAATACCAATTGAGTTAATACCAATTTGAGTTAATACCAATTTGAGTTAATACCAATTGAGTTAATACCAATTTGAGTTAATACCAATTTGAGTTAATACCAATTTGAGTTAATACCAATTTGAGTTAATACCAATTTGAGTTAATACCAATTGAGTTAATACCAATTTGATCCTTACAGATCCATCCAAAGATGAATAAAATCGTCTATAGTGACATCCAGAATAAAGTGTATATTAGGACCTTAAAGCTGAAAGTGTTAAGGGGAGATGGGCCGTTTTTCTGGTCCCCCCTCCCCCCCCCCCCCCTTCTTCCTCGTGTTTAGCCCCATTAGTTTTCAGATTGTATGACGTTCGGCTCCTCTGTTTGTCGATTTTAAGACCTTTCGGGCTATTTAGGTGTCGATTGTTTTCCTGGCGAACGACAGTGAGCCTGTCATTTTGGAAGAAAAATGTACAAATTAATCTAGAAAGGGGATCTAATGGATGTTTTTTTGTTAAAGCTTGATGGAGGTCCAGGGAGGAAACTAAAACAAATAATGAATACATGAACAAAACGTGCAGCATCCCCCCTTCAGCCTCCCTGATAGCAATGCGAGAACATATTAGCTTGATAAAAGAGATGGGAGGTGACGTCCTTTGCAGCATATTGTGGCAACTATTACACGATACTATTCAGCTTAAGGAGAGATATCGACTTGAGGGATTTTTTTTCTGGACTCCTTTCTCCCTCATGTTTAGCCCCATTGCTTTTCTAAGTTTAAAACGTTCGCCCCATTATTTTGACGATTTTAAGAACCTTCGACCCATTTCTGTCAATTTTAAGACCTTTCGTGCAATTTAGGTGTCGATTTTATCCTGGCGAGCGATAGCGAGCCTGTAATTTAAGAGGAACCGGCTTTCATCCGGGACATTTTTCTACCGAAAAATTTACAAATTTATCTTGAAAGGGGCTCAAGGGGGTGTAATCTTAAGCTTGATGGATATCTAGGGACCAAACTAAAAACCTCCCCTTAAGAAGGATGTCAACCCATGTTATAGAGGTTACACACTCATTTAATCCTTTAGCGACCATATATCTTTTCTAAGCTTCATCAAATGGTCTAAATGTAGCGGAAATTAAATATAAAAGACGTCACCGGTACTGAGAGGGTTAAGGGGGGTCACCGGCTTTTGTTTATCTTTCTCTCCTTTTCTCTCTTTTCCTGGCTTGTATCCATTCGGCCCCATTCAGCCATCTATTTTAAGACGTATATCCCTATCCAGGTGTTGATTTATTCCTGGCGAGCGGTAGCGAGCCAGCATTGCATGGAGAAATCCGGCTTCGCCGGAGAAATTTTTCTATCGAAAAATGTAAAAATTTAGCTTGCTGTCAAAACAAAAATATATATTTGCTGGCTCGCTACCGCTCGCCAGGAAAATATTGACACCTGGATGGGGGTAAACGTCTTAAAACAGTAGGCTGAATGGATACAAGCCAAAGAGAGAGGGAAAGTAGGAGAACAAAAGCGAGGAAGCACGCACACACACACACACACACACACACAACACAGCCCGTAGCCTAGTAGGTAGAGCTCTCGTCTCACACACACGAGGGGTCGGGTGTTCAATCCCCGGCCGGGCGGAGACAAATTGGGCTCGTCTCCTTTCATGTGTTAGCCTCAGTTCACCTAGCTGTAAATAGGTACCTGGAATAAGTGGACGACGTTGTGACGTCCCATCTGGGGTTGGCAAAAATGGTACAAGGCGAGATGGGTATTATATGGTTCACCTTAGCTGATGGCTACCTAAGCCTTCGGGCGAGACGGTACCGTCTATAGTGAGAATGGTACCATACAGATCCACCCAAAAAAAAAAAAACACAGACAGACAGACAGACAGACAGACAGACAGACAGACAGACAGACAGACAGACAGACAGACAGACACACACAGACACACACAGACACACACACACACACACACACACACACAAGAACACACAGATACGGGTCATTCTGAGGGTTTATTGAGATCGTTTTCACCTCTTTGAGTCCTATAGGTAGATTATAAGCTGAAGATAATCGTCTAATGGTAACCAGAACACGAGAAAAAGTACGTCCTCGTGTTGAAGGGGTTAAATATACCGGTACTTAAGGGGAGGCAGACCGTTTTTTGGGACCCCCTTCTCCCTAATGTCTACCCCCACTAGTTTTGACATTCTAAGACGTTGGTTCCATTAGTTTGGGGATTTTATGACCTTTCACTCCATTTCTTTGTCAATATTAGGACCCTTCGTGCCATTTAAGTGTAGATTTTTCCTGGCGAGCGATAGCGAGCCTGTAATTTTAGGAGGAAACGGCCTTTGGCCGGGATATTTTTCTATCAAAAAATGTACAAACCTATCTTAAATGGGGGGTCTAGGGGGTGTTTTTTTAAAGCTTGATGGAGGTCTAGGGAGGAAACTAAATAAATATATGAATACATGAACTAATAGACCAAACAAACAGCCACTGCCCCCTTATAAAGAGAGGAGGCGCAGCGCAGAAGGGACGTGTAAAAAGGCAGAGGAAATGGGTGGACGATAGACGAGGGGAAGGGTGAATTTAGATAAGGGATTAAGGAAAGGGGATGTGGGATTGGTGTGAGAGAGAGAGAGAGAGAGAGAGAGAGAGAGAGTGAGAGTGAGAGTGAGAGAGAGAGAGTGAGTGAGTGAGACAGACAGACCAGAATGAGAGGAGAGAGAGAGAGACAGTTAGACAGAGTGAGTGAAACAGACAGACAGACCAGAATGAGAGAGAGAGAGAGAGAGAGAGAGAGAGAGAGAGAGAGAGAGAGAGAGCGAGTGGAAGGGAAGGGAAAACATGAAAGTACAGTTGCCCACATAAGTTCAAGCCCCTCTCCGTGATCTTATACACGGCAATATATGACACGTGATTGAATTACGGGTGTAGTTTCTTAGTCAGTGGTTAACTCATCTGACTAGTCAACTGATAATTAAAGGAAACCACACTCGCAAGTCATTCACACTAATTTTACTGTCATACATAAGATCACGACGAGGAACAGAACTTATGTGGACAACTGTACATTAACATTGTTCTTCTCTTCTCTTCTCTCCTCTTCTCTTCTCTCTTTTTCTATCTCTCTTATCTATCTATCTATCTCTCTATCTCTCTCTCTTTCTTTCTATCTCTCTCTTTCTTTCTATCTCTCTTATCTCTCTCCCTTCTCTTCTCTCTCTCTCTCTCTCTCTCTCTCTCTCTCTCTCTCCTCTTCTCTTCTCTTCTCTCTCTCTCTCTCTCTCTCTTCTCTCTCTCATGGTCAACTGTAGATACGAATGCAAAGAAATGAGGCACCTTCTCCCTAATATTTAGCCCCACTAGTTTTGAGAATTTAAAACGTTCGGCCCATTAGTTTGGCGATTCTAACACCTTTCGCACCATTTCGTTGTCAATTTTAAGACCTTTCGTGCCATTTAGGTGTCGATTATTTACTGGCGAGCGATAGCGAGCCTGCAATTTTAAGAGGAACCGGCCTTCGGCCGGTGCACTTTTCTACCGAAAAATTTACAAATTCATCTTGAAGTGGGGGTCTAGGGAGTGTTTTTCTAGGCTTAATGGAGGTCTAGGGAGGAAACTAAAAACATATATAAATAAATGAATTATTAAACCAAACAAACGGTCTGCCTCCCGTTAAACAAAACATACCCAAGATCCCCCCTTTTGAGAAAATATATCCGGCGAAGCCGGATTTCTCCTTACAATGCTGGCTCGCTATTGCTCGCCAGGAAGAAATGGACACCTGGATGGGGATAAACGTCTTAAAATAGTTGGCCAAATGGCTACAAGGCAGGGAAAGAGAGAAAAAGAGGGAGAAATAAAAAAAAACGGTGACCCCCCCTAAAGAAGTCCCCGGCCGCCATGTTGTTTCTGACCAGTGCCGGACCCCCCCCCCCCCCCCCTATGTCGCTACTCTATATATAAAGGCACTCACAGGGGGACACTGGACTGAGAAGAAAGGAGTTGAATAGCGTATGAAAGATAACGTATGTGAAATGACGACAGCGGAGATAAGAGAGAGAGAGTGTGTACAAAGGAGTACAAAGGAAATCAAGCAACAACAGATCTAGTGACCCTTCTAGGCTGCTTGTCCTCCAAAACACTGAGGATCATGTGTCCAAACAGTGGTTTAGAGTGGGTAAGGGAACATTGGAAAGGGAACTACTGCCCTGGAACTAATGTCCGTGGCAGGATTAGGAAGTTAGTAGGGGACAGATGGGTTAGTAACTGAGGGGAGGATAAAATAAAGTTATTCATTTACAAACGCAGTCAGTCGCGGGTTGGTTTGATGCGCGATATTTGTCTAGGCGAAGTTTAAATGAATCAACGGTGCTGCAGTCTATAACATCTCGGGGAAGCCCATTCCATAAGTTGACAACTCGATTGAAGAAGACTTTTTAGCTTCGTGTGAGTTAAAAGATTAACAATAATTTTGCACCCGTTTCCCCGCGTGTAATTAGATTGGTCGATAGTGAAGTACTTACTACAGTTCATATTGTCGATGCCTTTGATGATTTTGAACACTTGAATTAAGTCACCTCTTAATCTGCACTGGGTTAAAGGAAATAGATTTAATTCTCTAAGACGCTCCTCGTATGGTTTGTTCTTTAGGCTAGGTATAATTTTGGAGAGTGAGCAGAGCGAGTTCTTTGACCTGAATGTTGGTTTGAAACAGGGGTGTGTGATGTCCCCGTGGTTGTTTACTGTATATATGGATGGAGTCATGAAAGAAATACTATCAAGAGTGATGTTGGTGTATCGCTGAAAAGGGAGGAGCTACCTATACTGCTGTTTACGGATGATAGTTCTGATGAGTGATAATGAATGGGAGTTGCAGGGTCTGGTAAATGAGTTTGGAACAGTGTGCGAAAAACGGAATTTGAAGGTAAATGCGGGGAAGAGCAAGGTTATGGTCTTCGAAAGTGGTGAAGTCACAGAGTGTGAGGTGAAGCTGAATGGTCAGGCTATGGATACTCTTTTAAGTATCTGGGCAGTGTGTTGAGTAAAGATGGGACTATGGATGAAGAATTGCGGGAGAGGGTATAACAGGGGAAGAGGGTTGTAGGAACGCTAAAAGCAGTAACAAGAAATAGGGTGGTCAGCCTTCTTAACAACTTCTGAACATTGTTGACTCGGTTTTAGGTTACTCGATATTGTTACTGCCAGATCGGTTTCTCTGTTTACATTCTTAAGCTGACTGCCATTCATCAAATAGTTTGCTTTCTCATTTTGGTATCCGATATGTAATACTTTACATTTATCCGCATTGAAACTCATTTGCCAAATTTGGGCCCAACATGACAACTTATCTAGATTGTGTTGCATATCGTCAACTTGTTCTTTTGAGAGTACGCTATTTGCAATTATTGTATCGTCAGCAAATTTTGAGATTGTACAGGTGAGACCCTCATCTATGTCGTTGATGTAAATTAGAAAGAGAATTGGTCCTAGTACCGATCTCTGGGGTATCCCGCTACTTACATTGGTCCATTTAGATGCCTTACCGTTTATGACTACTCTTTGCTTTCTGTCGCTGATCCAATTTTCTAACCATTTCAACACACCGTCTTGTATTCCATGCGCTTTTAGTTTTAGCAGTAAACGTTTGTGGGAACTTTGTCAAAGGCCTTTTGAAAATCAAGGTATATAATATTTACAGCTTTACTCTCATCGTAGAGGTTGAGGATATCGTGGAAGAAGTCTAAGAGGTTTGTTAAACAGGAACGTTTTTTACGAAAGCCGTGTTGAGTATCTTTAAGTATGTTATTTTCCTCTAAGTGATTTACGAGTCTGTCTCTAATGAGTGTTTCTAGCATTTTACATACAACTGAGGTTAAGCTAATTGGACGTTAGTTACTGGGTAGGGATTTGCTGCCTTTTTTTAATATCGGTGTTACGTTGGCTAGCTTCCACTGATCAGGCATAGTTCCAGACTGCAAGGATTTATTGAATAGCAATGTCAGTGGTTTAGAGAGCTCATCCTTAGTTTCCTTTAGGACTCTAGGTGAGATGTATCAGGTCCAGGCGTTTTATTTACCTTGAGTTTATCTAAACAATTCAATACTTCTCTCTCTGTAACGGTGATATTGCTTAGAACATCTGAATTATCAATCTGAATCGGCGATGGTGTAGGGATATCACTGAGGTCTTCCGTTGTAAAACTGATGCAAAGAAGGTATTGAGGGCATTACTCATTTGTACTTCGTCTTTGGTGTATTCTCCAGTTTCATCACTAACGGTCCAACAGTTGAAGTAACTACTTTTTTCTTTCTGATATAACTATAGAATTCTTTCGGGTTTGTTTTACTTTGATTCGCAACATGTAACTCCAGGGTCTTTTTACTTGGCTTAATTAACTTTTTGGCTTTGCGTCGTAGCTCTACAAATTTCACCCGTTCTTCGTCATTTTATAAGGATTTTAATCTATCATTAGCAAACTTTTTAGCAAGCAGACAGTTTGAAATATCTTTATTCCACCATTTGGGCTTATTATTATGGCCTGTACGCCGTATTTTCGATGGTATGCAGTCCTGCACTGCTTTTAGGTAAGTGGTTTCGAATAATTCCCAAGATGTATTTATGTCGTTATTGTTAATTAAAAAGCTTCAGTCAGTTTCTTTAAACATAGCTCTAAGTTTATGAAAGTTTGCTTTCTTGAAATTAGGGACTTTTTCGATGCTGCTATTTGGTTCGTTACCAGTAAACTTTAAAGTGAAAGTTATTGTACGATGGTCGCTGTTACTGAATTCATCACCAACATTCAAATTCTCTATTAATTCTTCTTTTGTTGCAAGTACAAGGTCAAGAGCGTTATTACCACGGGTCGGCGATCGAACAAATTGATAAAGCGAACTCTCTTGCAAGTTCGCATACAAGTCATGTCCGGAGTGTGAAGTAAGAGTATCGCCCCACATGGTCACAGGTAAAAGAAAGAAAGAAAGAGAGAGAGAGAGAGAGAGAGAGAGAGAGAGAGAGAGAAAGAGAGAGAGAGAGAGAGAGAGAGAGAGAGAGATATGAGATAGATATATATATGAGAGAGAGAGAGAGAGAGAGAGAGACAGAGAGAGAGAGAGCGAGAGAGAGAGAGAGAGAGAGAGAGACAAGGAAAATCTGAAAATCTGAATATATATATATATATACTGTATATATATGGTAAAATAGATGAGGGACAGGAGTGATAAACAAATAGCATTCCCCCTCCCCCTACCCCCTTTCAGGTAATAATGCAGTAGCTGGCAACCCACCACCACACGCACAAGAATCATTTATTAACATCAGGCCCACCTATATATCCTCCTAGCAGCCACCCCCCCCCCCCACCCCCTCTGCCCCCCTTTACCCCATACTTACACCATATATAGAGCCCCCTCTCTCTCGCTCGCTCTCAATCTCACTCACACTCTCCCTCTCATCTTTCTCTGTCACCCTCTTTGTGAGTGTGTGTGTGTGTGTGTGTGTGTGTGTGTGTGTGTGTGTGTGTGTGTGTGTGTGTGTTGCTCTACTTGTACTAACTCTTACACCTAACGATGTGTCTAGCGTGTACATTGAAGGGCCAAAGTATTTAGGATATATTCGAAGCTTGCAAACTATTATGTGTGTGCACCATGGAACCCATAAACGCTAACAGACTGGTACCCATTACAAGGGCGATTTCACACGAGCGCTTTTTCCGGCAATTTTCGATGAGCAAGTTTGTTCTCGTAATATTTTGAAGTTATTTCACACTGGCATCGGAAACTAGACTGAAGGTAGACTATGCTAGGTGGCTGATTTATGATAAGACTTGAATTGTGATGATGCCAGACTATAACTGCCTGTAAACGTTGACTGAACAAATCGGTCGTGTGACACCAGCTTAAAGGCGATGTCACGAAAGCGTTTTTTCCGGTAATTTTCGAAAGGCAAGTTTTTTCTCGTGCTATCTGAAGGCTGTTTCACATTGACATCGGAAACTAGACTGATGGTAGATTATGCCATGTGGGTGATTTCTGATAAAACTTTACTTGCTAAGCTGTCAGGGGGACTGCGGACGGTGGGGGCATTAGGCTGATGACCCCCTCCCCCTTTACCCTTAAAAGAGACAGAGCTCATCTCAACCTGGCCCCTTCGAGGGCCCGAGCATCTGCAGCGGCTTCGGTCTAGCGAACTAGGAACTGTTCGGCCACACAGTCTGGGGAACTACATAAACGACATCATCACCACCTCCACCATAACCACCACCATCCACAACACCAACACCACCAACAACAATACCTCCACCACCAACAACATCAATAACAAGAAGCTCCCGGCGTGTTGAGCCCTACTTCTGGAAGTTTAATAAAGAGAAAAACGTCTCTGGTGTAAAGCAATAAAGTATCATCCGGTCAGTTCTCTCTCTCTCTCTCTCTCTCTCTCTCTCTCTCTCTCTCTCTCTCATGCTTTGTCAATAATAAGACCCTTCGTGCCATGTCTCAATTATTCCTGGCGAGAGATAGTAAGCCTGTAATTCAGTAGGAACCTTCCTTTGGCCAGGATAATTTTCTACCCAAAACTTTACAATATTTGATTAGCTTGATAGAAGTACAGTATATCTAAGCTAATATAAATAAAAAAAAAAATAAATAAAAAAAAAAAAAAAAAAAATATATATATATATATATATATATATATATATATATATATACAGTATATAAATAGAAAATGATAAATTAAGAAAACAAATATATATAGAAAACAACAACCACTTATCCATATCTTACCGTTGTTTTCTACACCATGTCTTCCCCGTGTGCCTTCGCCCATTCTCCTTTCAGCTGACAGTCCTAATTTGTCCAAGTCTCCCCCCCCCCCCCTCTCTCTCTCCACCACCCCCACCCACTCCTCCCCCCCCGGCTTTTTTCTTGTTCTCTTATTTTTCGCCACTACATCGATTTTCCATTTCTCTGCTTGATTCCTTCCTACTCCTCCACACCTCTCTCTCTCTCTCTTTCATTTATCGGCTTGTTTCCTTCCTTCCTCCTCTTTTTTTGTTTTTAAACTTCTCTGCCTGTTTCATTTGCCGCCTCCTCCTCTCTCTCTCTCTCTCTCTCTCTCTCTCTCTCTCTCTCTCTCTCTCTCTCATTTATCGGCTTGTTTCCTTCCTTCCTCCTTTTTTTTTGTTTAACTTCTCTGCCTGGTTCACTTGCCGCCGCCTCCTCCTTCTCTCTCTCTCTCTCTCTCTCTCTCTCTCTCTCTCTCTCTCTCTCTCTCTCTCTCTCTCTGTTTTAAATGTATTTGTTTTCCTTTGTAATATTATAAATCGCACCAAACTTATTGATGTCTATATACATTTTCATCTTTCTCGTCTTAACTCTATTTGGTCCGAGGAAGGTATTTTGGGCCTCTCCTGTTTCGCTCCATTAGTCTGGAGATCTTAAGACGTTTCACCCAATTCAAGCTATTGTTGTAGATATTTGTATAGCAAATTGAGCCAATTTCTTCAAAATTACAGACGAGCGATAGCCCTGAAAATAATCAACACCTGAATAGGGTGAAGCGTCTTACTTTCGCCAAACTAATGGCGTGAAATATCTTAAAATCTCCAAACTAATGGAGCGAACCAGAGGAGGTCTAAAAAGATCTCCCTCGGCCCAAATATTATTAACCTCCCATAACTTGTCATCTAACCCCCCCCCCCCCCCCCCCCAGCCACTACACTCTACTTTAAGGGGACAGTGGATGTTTTTTGGGTCTATTATATATATATATATATATATATATATATATATATATTAATATATATATATATAATATATATATATACAGTATATATATATTTTTATTTTATTTTTTATTTTTTATTTTTTTTTAGGTTCTTCCCTAGCTCTCCATCAAACTAAAAAAAATCATCCATTAGATCCCCCTTCGAGATTAATTTGTACATTTTTCGGTAGAAAACTGTCACGGCCGAGGGCCGGTTCCTCCAGTATTACAGGCTCGCTATCGCTCGCCAAGAAAAACATCGACACCTAAAGGGCACGAAAGGTCTTAATATTGACAAAGAAATGGAGCAAAAGGTATACAAATCGACAAACTAATGGGGCAAACGTCTTAAAATGTCAAAACTAGTGGGGATAAGGATGAGGAAGAAAGGGGACCAGGAAAACGTACCTTTCTCCCCTTAACAGAGCTGGTTACATTGGTTACAGACTACATTAACATCCACAGCCATTCCTGCAGTACACTCGGTTGCCATATGATGCTCTAGCCCACTCATAACTACTCGCAGACTTCACCTATTAATATTTATGGAAGCTTATACTGTATATATATGGAAAGGAATGTATGAACATCATTTATTTTCTATATACCAACTACATAACTATATATATACTACCGGGTATTTATTGAAAAGCAAATTCCAGGGGAGGTGTGGTGGAGTGGTCATGCCACTGGATTGGTAATCCAATGGACCCGGGTTCAAATCCCGATATGTCAATGGGAAGATATTATTGGGATTGAATTTGTGCTGTACCTAGTATCAGTGCATTACCACAAAGCCCACCGAAATGCCAAAAAAATACCCTCGTTGTTCCCTGATTAAATAACACTGTATGAATATTCCCATATTCAAAATATGTTACAGGGGGACAATGCCTAGTGAGTTCACTGCTCAATAGGTGGCGTTCTGAGAGTGAGGGTCTGAGTCTGGAGGGTGAGACGGTGAAGCACTTGAGCGAAGCAACCGGCCGCTTCAGAGATGGAGCTGCTTCGAGCCATGATGGATGCTTCGCATGTCTCACTCCCCAGACTGGAACAAGACCTCACGGGCTTCACCGTGTTGGGCGGTGGAATATACAGGCTCTCAGCCTATGCCCGAGAGGGAGTAGTTGGAATATAGAAAAAAAAAAAAAAAAAAAAAAAAAAAAAAAAACCCAAAATCAATCGATACAGTTATAATTGCATTAAGAAAAACATAGGGGGTCTGCGAATTCTTATCAGTAGACTATATATAAGAACCATGACATCCAATAATATTCCACATTCCCCCCCCCCCCAACACACACACACACACAACACACACACACACACACCATAGGACAACAGCTGGTACAATTGACCACTTGCGAGTTTCGGTCTATAAGGAAGTTGGAGCTGTAGACACCAGTATTTAGCAGAATTACCTGCTAAAATACAGTTGCAGTGCATCTATAAATATCGGTACCTAAAATAAAATTCAGCAACCTTTCCAGCCGTCAACAAGCTGCATAATTTAAGTATTTCTGCTAAATATTGATGTTTACGGCTCCAACTTCCTTATAGCCCGAAACTCGCAAGTGGTCAATTCTGAGCACTAATAGCTACGCACCCGTTTGAATTTGTATCGAACCCAGACGAGACGATACAATGCTATATTATATCACTGATGCTTCATAACCTGGAGTCGTTTAAAAGGTTCGAATTAGTACGGTACATACTTACTAGTGCTCATGAGGGTACAAAGTCAAGGCTGGCGGGGGAAGGCCGAAAGATTCGAACCCACAACGAGTCACCCATAAAAAAGAAGGACTCTCTCTCTCTCTCTCTCTCTCTCCCTCACACACACACACACACTCTCTCTCTCTTAACTTCCATAACTTTCCATCGAACTCCACCAATCCACTATTCCACCTCAACAGTTGCCCCCCCCCCCTCTGACTCTGACTCTCTCTCTCTCTCTCTCTGAACCTCCCATTACTTTCCGTCAAATTCCCCAAATCCACTATTCCACCTCACCAGTTTCGTTCCGTCCCCCCCCCCCCCCCCCCCCCCCCCCCCCCCCCCCCCCTTCTCGCTGACACTCTCTCTCTCTCTCTCTCTCTCTCTCTCTCTCCTTCTTCCTTACATACGAATCACGGTCAGCTCTCCCCCCCCCCCCCCCACCCATGATTCACGACTAGACCCCCCCTTCTCTCTCTCTCTCTCTCTCTCTCTCTCACACACACACACACACACACACACACACACAGACGAACTCGAATCCGAATCTTATCAATAAACCATACAATGAGATATTAAGAGAACTCGATCTGTTTTCGCTTAAGAAACGGAATAAGGGGACAGCTGACAGTGTTTAAAGATACTAAAAGGATTTAGTAACGTAAATTATAATAATCTATTTAAGATAGCCACAAGAGGAAACAAATTAAAACTAACAGGCAGGAAAGCGAACCTAGACACAACTAAAAATGTCTTCACCCTCAGTATTCTTAGTGAGTGGAATAAGCTCCCTAATGAAGTTATAGACAGTGACTCAATATACACATTTAAAAAAAGGTTAGACACATATCACAGAGAAGTTGGTCTGCAGTAGAAACTGATCACTGACAAGAGAACCTGGTAGAAACTAACACCGTTTTCAGTTGAAGAGAGCAGAAATAAGTGAAGGTGTGCATGCCTTTGCCTTACCATTTCTAACTATACTATAAATTCCTTCAGGCGATTTCATAGCTCTGCAAGGTTATTCACTTCTAACTGTTTTCATGTAGGGTAACTTACTGGAGGGAGCGAAGGGTGGGGAGAGAGCCTTCATATTTGCTATCCTTTCCTTCCACTTTATCTTAGGGTTGCTATCTCTACTAGGATTAAGTCCTGGTCACCTCGCAGGGATCGTAAGAGATGTGTGGCCAATGTATCTAAGTAAATCTATGTAAATCTCTCTCCCCTTGCCCTACATATGAACGAAAGCCAAAACTATACACCCCCACCCTACCCCATTCACTCTCTCACACACACACACACTCTCTCACTCACTCTCTCTCTCTCTCTCTCTCTCCTCGAACCGCCGCCCATGAATCACGACCCTCAGCCCCCTAATATTTCAGCCCACTCTCGATTTAGCCCACTTTTTGGCCCCCTTCCTTGCTACCGATAGGGGGGGAGAGACACCTCAGGGTCACCTCCCACGATAACCACCCCAGAAAGAGTGTATAATATGTCTCACCACCACCACCACCACCACTCATTTTAGGAGGAACGGATCGGGGTCACAGAACACGAAGGGAAGAAATATATATAGGTCTATGTGAAATTGGCAGAAAACAAAGACAAAAATATGAGGAATTGGAGGAAAACAAAGACAAAAATATGAGGTAGTGGGTCAGGGCCACAGAAAACAAAAACAAAAAATATAACAAAGACAACAAATATGAGGAAGTGGATCAGGGTCACAGTAAACGAAGACAAATATAATATGAGGAATTAGGTCGGGGCCAAAGAAAACAAAAAACAACAAATATATAACAAAGACAACAAATATGAGGTATTGGGTCGAGGTCACACAAAACAAAGCCAAAATATGAGGTATATATTGGGTCAGGGTCACCGGGTCACAGAGACAAAAATATATGGAATTGGCAGTAAACAAAGACGAAAAAATATGAGGTATTGGCAGTAAACAAAGACAAAAATATAAGGAATTGGCAGAAAAAAAGACAAAAATAATGATGAGGATTTGGGTTAGTCATAGAAAATTAAGTCAAATATGATTATGAAGAATTAGGTCGAGGTCAGAGAAAACAGACAAAATATGAAGAATTGGGTCGGGGTCACTGAAAATGAAGTAACATATATGAATAATTAGATCTGGGTCACAATACGAAACAAAACTATAATGTATAGTTGCCCACATTAGTTCTGTTCTTCTCCGTGATATTATACATAGAAATATGATGTGAATAATTAAATTACGAGTGTACCTTCTTATGTAGTGATTAATTCAATAATTAGTCAACTGATAATTTAAAGAAACCACACTCGCAATTTATTAATACCATTTTACTTTCATACACAACATCACGACGAGGAACAGAACTTATGCGGACAAATGTATATTGGAAAACAAAATTGAAGGTAGTATGAGAAGGGTAATTAAAGTGCCCATAACATATTTTCCGATGACAAATATTTTGGTACTCAGAAAACGATCTATTATAAGGCTAGACAGGTTCTTCAAATAGTCAAAGATAAATCACTCAATATCCTAGCTTTGCCATTTTAAAACCATCGATTATTTACAGTGCATTGGAATATTTAATTCAATTATATTTAACTAGTAAATACACCAATTCGTGGGTAAACTAATCGTCATGTGACACTCGCACGATAAAGCCGTTTAAGTGATAAAGTGCGTGTGAGAGAGAGAGAGAGAGAGAGAGAGAGAGAGAGAGAGAGAGAGAGAGAGAGAGAGAGAGAGAGAGAGAGAGAGAGAGAGAGAGAGAATGAGGTGGGAAGGAATAACGTGTAATAATCCGTTTTTTGGGGGGTGACTCGTCTATGGTCCATTGATTGGTAGTGGCCATTACTCTCTCTCTCTCTCTCTCTCTCTCTCTCTCTCTCTCTCATTCAACCACCTCCCTCTTTCCTTCTTCCCTCCGTGTGTCTCCTCTCTTCCATTTGTTCATCTTGCTCCATTTCCAACCTTCTTGTCCTTCAATCCCACCTACACATCCCCCTCTTCTCTTATTCTCTATCCTCCTTCCTTCCTCCTTTCCTTCCTCTCCACCCTCTCTCTTCCTGCCTTCTGCGTTCTCTGTCCCATATTCTCCCTCCCTTCACATTTCCTCCCTCCCTTCCTTCCTTCTATCTAACCCATCCTTCCTTCCTTCCTACCTTTACGCCCTCCTTTCTTTTCCCCCTCTTCTCCCTACCTTCACATTTCCTCCATTCCTTCTTTCCATTTAACCTTTCTTATCCATGTTCTCCCTCCCCTTCTTCTCCTCCATCCTCTCTCTCTGCCTTCTACGTTCTCTGTCCCACATTCACCCTTCTTTCACATTTCCTCCCTCCCTTCCTTCTATCTAACCCTTCTCTTCCCTCCCTCCCTATTTCTATCCCTTTCTCATCTCCCTTCCTTTCCACTCCCGTCCTTCCATCCATCGAACTCTTCTCTCTCCTCCCCCCCCCCCCATCTTTCCTTCTTCTTCCTCTTTTCTTCCCTCCCCTTTTCCAGCCCATCAAAATGTTGCTTATCCTAGCAGATACACCCCTCCCTCTCTCTCTCTCTCCCTTCATATTTGCTATCATTTCCTTCCACTATCTCTTAGGGTTGCTATATCTACTGGGATTAAGTCCTGACCACCTCGCAGAGATCATAAGATATGTGTGGCCAGTGTATCCATGTAAATCTTATACGGACTCTTTCCGATTCTGATATTATGATTCTTTAATTTTCTTGACCCCTTTTCTGCCTGCCCCCCCCCCCCCGCATCTATCTCTTTCTCTCTCACTCACAAACTCTCTCTCTCACTCACTCACTCTCTCCTTTTGATGACCCGAGCCTAACCCAATTGACCACAATTTCCGTTCTGTATGATCACATTACCTCCCCAACTTTGCCCCACTTTTGACCTCGACCTTTTCTTTCCTAATGATACCAGAACTGATTTTCGATCCCTGCTAAAGTAAATACATTGGCAAGAATATACAGTATATATAAATATATATTATATATATTTACTGTGTATATATATATATAATATATATACTGTGTATATATATATATATATATATATACATATATATAATTATATATATATATATATATATATATATATATATATATATATACTGTACATAAGGCGCATGATTGAAATACGAGTGTAGTTTCTTATGCAGTGATCAACTCATCGGAATGGCAAACTGAAAATTAAAAGAAACCACAATCGCAATTAATTCATGTTAGTATTTCACTTTCAAACATAAGCTCACTATGAGGAACATAACTAATGTGTGCAACTGTACTTCCCGAGATAAGAAAAACCTTCTGCAAGTAGTATTAAGAGAGTACTGAAATACTCATTGGTTTGTAGTGGTAAATGAAGATTTTTGTTTTGTTTACTAGAGCTCCTGTAGTAAGTTAAAAGAACGGTAGGGTTTATGTATTAAGGGGAGGCAGACCGTTTTTCTGGACCCCCTTCTCCCTAATGTTTAGCCCCACTAGTTTTGAGATTATAAGACGTTCGGGCGGTTCGGCCCATTAGTTTGGCGATTTTAACACCTTTCGCCCCCATTTCGTTGTCAATTTTAAGACCTTTCGTGCCATTTAGGTGTCTATATTTCCTGGCGAGCGATAGGGAGCCTGCAATTTTAAGAGGAACCGGCATTCGGCCGGCAAATTTTTCTACCGAAAATGTACAAAATTATCTTGAAGGGGGGTCTAGGGGGTGTTTTTCTAAGCTTGATGGAGGTCTAGGGAGGAAACTTTAAAAATATATAAATAAATAAATGAATAGACCAAACAAACGGCCAGTCTCCCCTTCATTTAGGACACTATAAAGCAGCCCCACCACAGTTAGCACACTATAAAGCAGCCCCACCACAGTTAGGACACTATAAAGCAGCCCCACCACAGTTAGGACACTATAAAGCAGCCCCACCACAGTTAGCACACTATAAAGCAGCCCCACCACAGTTAGCACACTATAAAGCAGCCCCACCACAGTTAGCACACTATAAAGCAGCCCCACCACAGTTAGGACACTATAAAGCAGCCCCACCACAGTTAGCACACTATAAAGCAGCCCCACCACAGTTAGGACACTATAAAGCAGCCCCACCACAGTTAGGACACTATAAAGCAGCCCCACCACAGTTAGGACACTATAAAGCAGCCCCACCACAGTTAGGACACTATAAAGCAGCCCCACCACAGTTAGGACACTATAAAGCAGCCCCACCACAGTTAGGACACTATAAAGCAGCCCCACCACAGTTAGGACACTATAAAGCAGCCCCACCACAGTTAGGACACTATAAAGCAGCCCCACCACAGTTAGGACACTATAAAGCAGCCCCACCACAGTTAGGACACTATAAAGCAGCCCCACCACAGTTAGGACACTATAAAGTAGCCCCACCACAGTTAGGACACTATAAAGCAGCCCCACCACAGTTAGCACACTATAAAGCAGCCCCACCACAGTTAGCACACTATAAAGCAGCCCCACCACAGTTAGGACACTATAAAGCAGCCCCACCACAGTTAGCACACTATAAAGCAGCCCCACCACAGTTAGGACACTATAAAGCAGCCCCACCACAGTTAGGACACTATAAAGCAGCCCCACCACAGTTAGCACACTATAAAGCAGCCCCACCACAGTTAGGACACTATAAAGCAGCCCCACCACAGTTAGGACACTATAAAGCAGCCCCACCACAGTTAGGACACTATAAAGCAGCCCCACCACAGTTAGGACACTATAAAGCAGCCCCACCACAGTTAGGACACTATAAAGCAGCCCCACCACAGTTAGGACACTATAAAGCAGCCCCACCACAGTTAGGACACTATAAAGCAGCCCCACCACAGTTAGCACACTATAAAGCAGCCCCACCACAGTTAGCACACTATAAAGCAGCCCACCACAGTTAGGACACTATAAAGCAGCCCCACCACAGTTAGCACACTATAAAGCAGCCCCACCACAGTTAGGACACTATAAAGCAGCCCCACCACAGTTAGCACACTATAAAGCAGCCCCACCACAGTTAGGACACTATAAAGCAGCCCCACCACAGTTAGGACACTATAAAGCAGCCCCACCACAGTTAGGACACTATAAAGCAGCCCCACCACAGTTAGGACACTATAAAGCAGCCCCACCACAGTTAGCACACTATAAAGCAGCCCCACCACAGTTAGGACACTATAAAGCAGCCCCACCACAGTTAGGACACTATAAAGCAGCCCCACCACAGTTAGGACACTATAAAGCAGCCCCACCACAGTTAGGACACTATAAAGCAGCCCCACCACAGTTAGGACACTATAAAGCAGCCCCACCACAGTTAGCACACTATAAAGCAGCCCCACCACAGTTAGCACACTATAAAGCAGCCCACCACAGTTAGGACACTATAAAGCAGCCCCACCACAGTTAGGACACTATAAAGCAGCCCCACCACAGTTAGGACACTATAAAGCAGCCCCACCACAGTTAGGACACTATAAAGCAGCCCCACCACAGTTAGCACACTATAAAGCAGCCCCACCACAGTTAGGACACTATAAAGCAGCCCCACCACAGTTAGGACACTATAAAGCAGCCCCACCACAGTTAGCACACTATAAAGCAGCCCCACCACAGTTAGGACACTATAAAGCAGCCCCACCACAGTTAGCACACTATAAAGCAGCCCCACCACAGTTAGGACACTATAAAGCAGCCCCACCCACGTTAGGACACTATAAAGCAGCCCCACCACAGTTAGGACACTATAAAGCAGCCCCACCACAGTTAGGACACTATAAAGCAGCCCCACCACAGTTAGCACACTATAAAGCAGCCCCACCACAGTTAGCACACTATAAAGCAGCCCCACCACAGTTAGCACACTATAAAGCAGCCCCACCACAGTTAGGACACTATAAAGCAGCCCCACCACAGTTAGGACACTATAAAGCAGCCCCACCACAGTTAGGACACTATAAAGCAGCCCCACCACAGTTAGGCACACTATAAAGCAGCCCCACCACAGTTAGGACACTATAAAGCAGCCCCACCACAGTTAGGACACTATAAAGCAGCCCCACCACAGTTAGCACACTATAAAGCAGCCCCACCACAGTTAGGACACTATAAAGCAGCCCCACCACAGTTAGGACACTATAAAGCAGCCCCACCACAGTTAGGACACTATAAAGCAGCCCCACCACAGTTAGCACACTATAAAGCAGCCCCACCACAGTTAGCACACTATAAAGCAGCCCCACCACAGTTAGCACACTATAAAGCAGCCCCACCACAGTTAGGACACTATAAAGCAGCCCCACCACAGTTAGCACCGCAATCCCGATGGGCGATGGCAAACTAACATCAAGTTTAAGGGGGGTCACCGGCTTCTTTTATTTTATCTTTCTCTCCTTTTTTTTTCTCTTTCCCTGGCTTGTATCCATTCGGCCCCATTCAGCCAACTGTTTATCCCCATCCAGGTGTCGATTTCTTCCTGGCGAGCGATAGCGAGCCAGCATTGTATGGAGAAATCCGGCTTCGCCGGAGACAGAGAGGGAGATAAAGAGAAACACAAGCGAGGTAGGCTCCCTTAAGAAATATTCACATATGTTTGAACTTCCGGAAATCAATGGGTATTAAATACGATCATATATGAATATAACTTAATGCTGTCGCACGAATTTGGAAAATGTCGTCTCCTCACGTTGCCAGAGCTAGGGATTTTTTTTTTACACCCTGTATGCCTTCTTACGATTTTTTGAAAATGAGGTTTTTGCCCCCTGCTGGCAACATAGATGAGAATTTACACTTCCGCAAATCCAAGGGTAATAAATACGCACACAAAAGTGGTCCCCACCAAGCAATCTCTTTTGTAAGTTTTCCAAAAAAGAGCCAATCAGAGCTCATTATTGTATCACGTGACTTTTTTCAGCCAATCAGATGTCATACATTTATTTGGGTCTCTCTCTATCTTGTTGAGTCTCAGCATGATCGCCAATTGACCACTTGCGGGTTTCGGTCTATAAGGAAGTTGGAGCTGTAGACATCGATCATTAACAGAATTATCACCTAAATTGCGGTAATAGTGCTTATATAAATACTTAAAACCCAATTCAACACACTTTTTATCCATTAGAAACATACATTATTGTTGCATTTCTCTTTATTATTGATGTTGATGGCTCCAACTTCCTTATAGCCTGAAACTCGCAAGTGGTCAATTGCATCGGGTGTTTTGACACCCGAGTGATGATCATACTAAAATATACATGGCTAAACACACGGAAAAAGTGCTTAGCAAATAACCAAAAAATGAAAATAACATTAGGAAAAACTAAATCCCTTCAAATAACTCTATACCTAAAATACCGCATAGTAGTAAAGGATACAACTCCAGAAATCTGCTCTCTCTCTCTCTCTCTCTCTCTCTCTCTCTCTCTCTCTCTTCCTTTCACCTTCATCCCCCCTCCCACCTTTTCTTACCTTCCTTCCTGAACCAATTAGCAGCCAGGCAGGTAGGTGTGTGTGAGAGAGAGAGAGAGAGAGAGAGAGAGAGAGAGAGAGAGAGAGAGAGAGAGAGAGAGAAAATCAGAGGGTAAGAGCGAGAGAGAACGTACAAAGGAAAATAAGCAACAACAGATCTAACACATTCTTCCCTGGCTGCTTATATATTCATACTAATACACTATATATTCAAGCCACCCCCGCTCTTTGTGATCCACCAGTAGCCTCTGTCACACGACCGCTTTTTCCGTCAATTTTCCATGAGAAAGTAATTTCTCGTATTATTTTTGGACTTATTGACACTGGGTATCGGCAACTCGACTGAAGGTAGATTATGTTAGGCGGCTGAATTCTGATAAAGTGTATTTTTTTTAAGCTTTCAGACCATAATTACCCGTAAAAATTGCTCGAAACAGGGCTCGTGTGACTCCAGCTTTAGTAACAAAAATGATGTATATTCAAAAGCACTTAGCCTTAAGATGTTTTAGAAGGCATATAACGACAGCACATCAACTTAAGGGGAGATGGGTCGTTTTCTGGTCCCCCTTCTCCTTCACGTTTAGCCCCATTAGTTTTCAGATTTTAAGACATTAGCTCCATTAGTTTATCGATTTTATAAAACTTTTCGTCCCATTTCTATATCAATATCAAGACCTATCGTGCCATTTAGGTGTCGATGTTTTCCTGGCGAGCGATAGCGAGCCTGTAATTTCAAGAGAATCCGGCCTTCGGCCTGGACATTTTTCTACCAAAAAATGTACAAATTTATCTACGGGTGTTTTTCTAAGCTTGATGGAGGTCTAGCGAGGAAACTAAATCATATATGAATAAAGAAATTAATGGACCCCCCCAAAAAAAAATAACAGCCACTGTCCCCTTAAGCTTCATGAAATCCCCTAATGTTGACTGGAATGATATGAAAAAGTGTACACCATCTAGCTGAAAGGGTTAAAAAGATATTCATGAGGGTAATAACAATAATAATCTCCTTACTTTGCATTTCTTCCTTGGCCTTAACTTTTTCGGCCGACACTCTTGCTCGTTTTCTTCTCATTATCCTTTAATGTCCTCATAATCTGCTCCATGTCGCTGGATGAAGACATTTTTTCACTCTCACTCGGACTCTCTCTCTGTCTGTCTCTGTCTCTCTCTATCTCTCTTTATTAGTTCCAAAGGAGTTGATACATCTCTTCAACTTACTGTTAAGTGTCTCATATCCATATAATATAAAAGGCAACACCAGTGTCTTATTATGTCTCTCCACCAACCAACCCCACTCCTAAACTCGACCAATGAAACCAACAAGTTCCGGAGCTTCGTCCTTCTACGCAAATATCGACAATGCCATACACTTTTGCTGAGTAATCCATAACCCCATTTGCTAAGCCAAGGCGACGATTAACATCGTAGCCCAACTCACTACTGTTATTGATCACGTTACCAAGACATGTAAATCTATCCAAGATCTCAAAGGCCTCACCACATGCATAGACAGATTGCACTACATCATCCAACAAATAACCAAATGCTTGGACTGTGGTCTTAGTCCAAGAGACCTTTACATTCAGCGGCTTTGACTACTCATGTAGTGCATCAAGGGCCAATCTGAGAACGTCCAACGTATGTGCTAGGATCACAGAGTCATCAGCAAAATCAAGATCCATGATCTTGAAATGGCTGACGTCAGCACCGCAGCGACTCTGCCCAACTGTCCGGCCCAGCAATCAGTCCATACAAGTGTTGAATAGTGTAGGTGCTAGAACACACCCCTGTCTCACACCCGAATTCACAGGAAAGAAGAAGAATGCTCCCCCACCACACTTGACAGCACTCTCAGTTCCTGTATGAAGTCCAGCCACCAGGTCAATAATCGGTGCGGGGATCCAGCGTAGCCGTAGTAGCTTCCAGAGTGTCTCTCAGTGCACCGAGTCAAATGACTTCTTGAGATCAACATAAACTGCAAGCTGCACTTTTTAAAACTTGAGCCGGCATTTTACAAGGACCCGGAGAGCCAGAATCCGGTCATTAGTTGACTTCTTTGGTGTAAAACCAGACTGTTCAGGTCTCTGCTCCTTTAGCAGGAGGCCTCGGATTCGCATCAGTGAAATATGGGAAAAGACCTTGCCTGGCACACTGAACATTGTGTCACAGTGTACCACGGTAGTTTATGCAGTCCTGTCGGTTACCTTTTCTTTTCCAGATTGGGGTGACCAGACACCTCTTGCCGTCAAGAGTAATGGTATCTGTCTGCATACAATGGTCAAGACCGCATGTAACCTATCTTGATACATACTGTACATAGATTTGTTTATCATTTTTTTTTCTTTAATCAATTTTTATTATTCCTCTATCTTGTATATACTGTATAATTTATACATCGGTTTTATATTTTGTCAAATGTGTTTTCTATTATGCACACTAATTCATTATCTTACTCTCATTCACTCTCACTCTCACTTTCACACACACACACACACACACACACACACACACACACACACACACACACTCTCTCTCTCTCTCTGAATATCTGTGTAACTCAGTGTGTAGCTATTCCATATACATATCGTCGTTAATGTCACCTCTTCGCTTCCTATATTTCTTCCCCCCCCCTCCCCCCCCCCTCCCCCACACGCACACACACTAGCGATGAGTAGGTTGGGCTGAATGATGGTATGGTGGGACAGGAAGGATGGGGGAGGGGGGGGGGGAGGGGAGGGGGAATCGATAGGTAAAAGAGAGAGAGAGAGAGAGAATGAGAGAAGTTAGACAGAAAAAGAGCAACTTCCGTCAATATGCAAAAAAGGGTTAACTTTGAACAGACCCGATGTAAGAAACTTTTCGACCGCTAGAATTTAAGGGTCTGTGGGCAGATCGAGCAAAAGACCCTATGCAGAAGAGAGACTGGACAACTGTAGTGTATTCAAAATAACCTGTCAGAAATGGTTCTATCTATCTATCTATTGCTTGACGCCGTGATCCCCGAAGGGGTGGCCACGAACGAACCGCCCCCATGCACCTCTGTCCCCAGTCAGTCGACGCCCCTCCTCCCAACCAGCACCGCCTTCATCCATATACTTCCTCACTCCATCCTTCCACCTCTCCCTCTCTGTCCTTCCACCTCGTTAACGCTAAATAAATTTGTACATTTTTCGGTGGAAATTTTTTCGACTGAAGGCCGGTTCCTTCAAAATTACAGGCTCGCTACCGCTTGCCAGAAAAACATCAACACATGAATGGCAGGAAAGGTCTTAAAATTTACAAGAAAATAGGGCAAAAGGTCCTAAAATCGCCAAACTAATGGAACGGACGTCTTCATATCTCAAAAATAATGAGGCTAAACATGAGGGAGAAGGGGGTTCCATAAAGAACAAATACCCCCTCCCTCTTCCTGCCAGCTGTCCACTCTCTATATACTACAGGGTCTCTTAAGGGATAGTGGCTGTTTTTTTAGTTGATTTATAAATATATTCATTTATTTGTTAGTTTCCTTGCTAGACCTCCCTCAAACTCAGAAAAGCACCCCCCCCCTCCTCAAGATAAATGTGTACATTTTCCAGTAGAAATATGTCCCGGCCGAAGGCCGATTCCTCTTATAATTACAGGCTCGCTATCGCTCGCCAGGAAATAATCGACACCTAAATAGCATGATAGGTCTTAAAATTCACAACGAAATGGAGCTAAAGGTGTTGAAATCGCCAAACTAATGGGCCGAACGTCTTAAAATGTCAAAACTAATGGGGCTAAAATCCAGGGACAAAGGGGTCCAGAAAAACTACCCATCTCCCCTTAACCCTCCTCCCTTCTCCCTTCCCTCCCTGGGGCACCATATAGAGAAACGCTCCCTTACAACACTTTTGGAATTGGGGGAAATAATCTGCATAATTGCATAAACCAATTTAAATTCACGGTTGGCATTTTTGTAATAAATGTATAGCCCTAAAGGTCGAATATCATCCGCACATTATATATATATATATATATATATAGCGGTATATATATATATATAGAGAGAGATATAGATATATATATATATATATAGAGAGAGAGAGAGAGAGAGAGAGGAGAGAGAGATAATAAGATATATTAAATCAATGTTTCAATGTTTTATTATAAGACCCTATTAACCTTATTTCGTGCGTGCGTACGCGTGCGTTCGGGAATGTGTGTGTGTGTGTGTGTAATAATAATAATCGGTAAATTTCAAGCCGGCAGCCAATGGGGCTGAAAATACACAGACTTAACCTAGATCTTATCCTAATGGATCAACAGACTGATCCTGGCAGCTAACGAGAGCGCCTACATACTCCCAAGGGAGTAGGACGTGGGCAGGAGACTTTGTGGGTCCCCCGAGACGATCCGCCCAGATCTTGCCTTCACGGCCAGGGAAAGTTTTTGAGAGAACTTCCCCTGCCGGCGCGTGGGATTGAACCCCCGACACCAGAACTAGCGCTCCCAATACAGAGTACTAAGCGCGCTCGGCCACGGCCACCGTGTGTATCAAATCGTGTAATGCTAGCCAACAGACATGATCACACCGTACCTATAGCGGGGCTACACTTTGGCTGGGTACACTCGGATACCATAGTTTCTAGCCCAATAACACATATTCCTAGATTTCACCGGTTTCAAATTATGGAAGTATATCTCTGGAAACTAATTAATGAATATAACTTTCTATACATCAACTACAAAGCTATATATACTATTTATTGAAATGCGAAGTTCCATCCAAAATTCAGTCCACATAGATATAATTGCATAAAGAAACTCATAGAGGATCCAGGAATTGTTATGAGTGGGCTAGAGACTATGGCATCCGAGTGTACCGTACCGTAACATACAAGTGTCGGCGCGTGACCCTGTGAATACTGAACCAACTTAGCGGTACATCACACGCGCTAACTTACGGACGCTATTCAAGTCACCGAGTTTTGTGACAAGTGCGGACGGAGGGAGAAATATAGACTCGGTATTTGGTTCTGGGATTTCCATAAATGCAATTATGAAAACGTTCAGAATAACACAAATTTATAGACACACACACACACACACATATATATATATATATATATATATATATATATATATATATATATATATATATATATATATATATATATATGGGTGTATTGAAACAACTGTTACAGACTATGACGAACACATTGTAAAATGGAAAATAAACATATATTGTTGTATCAAATTTTTCCCATAAATGTGTAATTTTAGAGATAAATGCCTTTATAGAAATGTAGCAAAACAGGGTTACAAGTAAAGCACTAAATTATTAATACATGATAAACATATCTATTATCGACTTAGCTAAAGGCAAAGCATGGGTTTACCTATTCACACATTAGTAATTACGAAATAAAAGTATCTTAGAACGTGGTGATGATATTATGTGGTTAGCAGAAAAATACTAATTATTAGCAACATACTAGCGTAAACAAAATATGTAACATTTGTAACTCTGGTCATGGGACATAATGCTGATGCCCAAGTCTGGGTCGGGTATCCGAACGAAGCAGAAGGTAATTCAATAGTTTATGAAGCGTAGTTCTATTGGGGGCTGATGGTTCTCACGCAATTGTTACGTATTTAATGAAGATAGTATACTGCATGTACAGTTATGTTCAGGAATGAAGAGTCATCGAGCAATACGGAAAGTTATAGGAGCCAAATGTTACATACCGGACAATTGTGGCCACGCATACCTGACCAAACACTCATGTTATAAAAGAGTGAGGTTAAAGAAAATTAATGACATACACAGACATACATACACACACACATAGATCTCTCATTTCCATGATTATGTAAGGTAAATAAAATAAGCGTGACAAAGGGAGACGTGTGTGTGTGTGTGTGTGTGTGTGAAGTGAAGTTTCCTTAATCATTGCTCATTGTCTCAATTATAACGTCATTGACTATTACTGACAATATTGGTGAGTAACAGTTGTACTGTACATTGTACAAGTTAGATATTTGGAAACAGGTATGATATCATGATTGTCCACGCCGATAATTCGATATTTGAGCAGATTCGAGTGGAATCCGAAGCTTCATAAAACTCCTCGAATAATTTTTCCAAACTGTATTACATCACTTGGTGGGAATTATGCAGTATGTGTTTCAATTAATCTTCTTATTACACTGTAATGCCCATGTACAGTCACGAGCATAAATACTGTGGCACCAACCAAATAATGTTCGCCCCTTTGTCTCCAAAGGCATTACAAAACTTTATATTCAAACTCACAATTATTTCTATATTTCATTCTATCTACCGTCAAACGATTTTATTCAGCTAAGTATAAACCCCTAGTGATGAAGGAGTTGACGTTATCTGGTTGATGTCGCAGAATTTATGCCTCGTGACTGTACAGCAGTGGTAATTAATCCTGGTTGATTTAGAAGTGTCGAACTGATTAAAAGAATCTCTGAAATTCAAATACCCAGTATAAATTAGTTAGGAGATTCAATTCAACCCGAGACCGCTTCGAATATGTTTGTATGTGAATAAATGTTCACAACTGTACAAGACATTAAATAACATTGGGCAATAACTTCGTAATGCCCACATTTTGTGGTTCTATTTATCATTCAACATTGGTAATAATTACTAACATATGACAGTAATATCTGCAGACCTCAATAATAAATGCACTGAACTATCCAACTCTAGCTCTTCCCAAGCTTTCTGGCATCTAGCCAAAAACCTCTCCAACAATTTCTCTTCCTTGTCTTTCCCTCCCCTTTCCCACTCTGATGGCACAACCATCACTTCTTCCTCTGACAAAGCTAAACTCTTCGCTCAAACTTTTGCTAGAAACTCCACCTTGGATGATTCCGGTGCTATTCCTCCCTCTCCGCCCTCCTCTCTCTTACTTATGCCTAATATCCTAATCTCTTCTAAAGATGTACTTTCTACCCTCTCTGGGCTTAACACTAATAAGGCGTACGGTCCGGACGGTGTTCCTCCTGTTGTTCTCAAAAACTGTGCTTCCGTGCTGACTCCCTGCCTAGGCAAACTCTTTCGTCTCTGTCTATCCTCTAACGTCTTCCCTTCATGCTGGAAGTTTGCTCACATTCAACCTGTCCCAAAGAAGGGTGACCGCTCTCAACCCTCCAACTATCGTCCAATTGCTCTTATCTCTTGTCTTTCTAAAGTTTTTGAAACTATTCTGGCTTCCAAATTTCTTAAGCATTTCTCTTCTCATAATCTGCTCTCAGATCGCCAGTATGGCTTCCTTAAGGGTCGCTCTACTGGTGATCTTCTTTCATATCTTACTAACTCTTGGTCATCCTCCTTTCGGGACTTCGGTGAGACTTTTTCTATTGCACTAGACATATCGAAAGCCTTCGATAGAGTCTGGCATAAATCTTTAATTTCTAAACTACCCTCCTTCGGTTTCTATCCCTCCATCTGTGCCTTTGTCTCTAATTTCCTTTCCGGCCGTTCCATAGCCGCGGTTGTGGACGGCCATTGTTCACTTCCTCACCCTATAAACTCCGGTGTTCCTCAGGACTCTGTCCTATCTCCTATTCTCTTTCTAATTTTTATAAATGATCTCCTTAACTGTACCTTAATTCCTATCCATTCATACGCAGACGACTCAACCTTACACTACTCCATTAGTTTTTCAGAACGCCCCAGCCAGCAATCCCTCAACGACAAACGTAATGAAGCCATAGAACTATTAAATTCTGATCTAAATACTATTTCCAATTGGGGCAGAGAAAATCTTGTTAACTTTAATGCTTCCAAAACCCAATTTCTCCATCTATCTACCCGTCAGGATCTCCCAGCGGACTATCCCTTATTCTTCAACAATACAAAAATCAACCCTTCATCTTCTCTCAATATTCTTGGTGTCTCTTTTTCTTCTGCTCTCATTTGGAAGGACCATATTACCAGTCTTGCTAAGGCAGCCTCCCAGAAGCTGGGTGTGCTCAACCGCCTTAGGGGGTTCTTTTCCCCTGCACAGCTTCTTGCTCTGTACAGGGGCATAGTGCGCCCTTGTATTGAGTATTGTTCACATGTGTGGGGAGGTTCCTCTCACACCGCTCTCCTAGACAAAGTTGAAAGGAAGGCCTTTCGTATCATTAACTCCCGTCCACTCACCAACTCTCTGCAATCTCTCTCTCTCCGTCGCAATGTTGCATCTCTCTCGCTATTCTATCGCTACTATAATAATCAGTGTTCCTCAGAGCTATCCCAGTGCATACCACCTCCTTTACGTAGGGCACGTGGTACCCGTCTTGCGACTCAATCCCACCCCTACTCTGTGCAACTCTCCAACCCAAGAGTGAAACGTTACTCTCAAACTTTCTTCTACTCAACAGCTGAGCTCTGGAACTCTCTCCCAGAATCAGTCTTTCCCTCTTCCTATGACTTAAATTGCTTCAAACTCCGTGTGTCCAGGCATTTTGGCTCGAACGTCCCTTGATTTTGGCCCTGTCACTCTTTCAACTATGGGGGAGGCACTCGCTATAGGCAGTTATGCCTTTTGCCTCCCTCAATCACATAGAAAAAAAAAAAAAAAAAAAAAAAAAAAAAAAAAAAAAAAAAAAGACCACTTGAAGATCGTAATTTGTTTCATCCAAGATACCTTCGGTGTTTCCTATGTTGAAAGAAAGGTTCATAAATGTTTGATATTAACAGAAAATAATTTTAGTTGTAAAAGGTTTATAAAGGGAACATAAATTACATTATGTCAACCCGAAAACTAATTATGTTTATAATTCAACATTCCTGGGTATAAACTAGGAGATTGGGGAGAGGAAGGGGGGTCCCCCCCCCCCCAGGGGGGAGACCAATGCCAGTGTTCGGCTTATAGCACATGCTTGGACGACACTGATTATTTTACTGTATATTCTGTAAATCATTAATGCTTAATTATTTGTTATTTCATTATAGAATAAAGAGAACTTATTTTTTTAATCTGTACTAGGCACTTGAAGTCTGTAAGTGTTGTTTCAATACACCCTGTATGTATATATGTGTGTGTCTATGAATTTGTGTTATTCTTTTATATATATATATATACCGGTGTGTGTATATATATATATATATATATATATATATATATATATATATATATATATATATATATATATGGACAATCAGCATTTTAGGTCACTTATGGGATATAATTCTGCAAGTGTTTTCTATAGCTTTGTCTTACAGTATTAGTCACCGCAATATATGTCTTTACCGCTGAAAATAAAAATAAAAATCCATTAGATTTTGTGGGTTAAATAAGGGTGGAAGGAAAAATGGCGGCCATCTTGGATCAGTGAAGAACTATTTTGTTTTAGTTTTCCACTGTATTTATAGTATTTTGTCGTCCTCTATGTCAATGGTAAGACTAGAGGGGGTCTAGGGGCGGCAGCCCCCAGGTTAGGTTAGGTTAGGTTGTTAAGGTTAGGGTAATGACAAAACATGGTTTTTGGGGCCATGAATTAATATTGCTAAATAAATAGAGGTTAGTGTTCAAGAGTTTTAGCCTACATATTTGGATCAGGGTATAGGAGCCTGAATTCATATAATGATTAAGAAGCTACAAGACACTCGAAACGATGAAACGGTGCAGCTTTTTCTTTAGTAATAAGGGGACTTCACTCTAACATCAATTCTGTACACCAATTTCTTCAAGCAGAATCCCCTACTCTCCTTTTTTTGACAGAGACTCAAGTAACATCCACATCTGACACATCTAGATTTAATTTTCCAGATAATCAACTGCTCCAAAATTTCAGACCTAAAGGAGGTGTATGTTGCTTTGCAAAATCTGAAATTGCCCTGGAGGAGGTTACTAGTTTCAATTGTCCCTATTTTGATTATTCTATATACAAATTAATTTCTGCTGGTAAATTTAAATACATATGTTGCATCTACCGTTCCCCAAATACTCCTCCAGAGCAAAGTCTTTTTGATTCTCTGTCCTCACAACTCAGTGTCCTCAACTTAAATGATTCTTCTGAAATCACTGTGTTGGGTGATTTTAATGTCCATAATGTTGAATGGCTCACTCATTCAGCCAGGACTGATGATGCTGGTCTTGAATGTGAGCTATTTGCAGACTCATTTAATCTCACTCAACTAGTCAACCAACCCACCCGTGTACCAGATAATCCTAATCATAATTCCCACCTACTGGACTTATTTTTAACAACCAATTCAGAAAATTATGATGTTACAGTGAGGTCCCCGCTTGGATCTTCTGATCACTGTCTGATACAGGCCACCTGTCTATCACCTACCACACCTTCCCACTCTGAACCTGTTTTGGTGACTAAATGGCATTACGATAGGGCAGACTGGGAGGGTCTTCAAGGTTTCTTTATTGATATTCCCTGGACCTCTTTCTTTTCTAATGATGTACACTCCACCTTGAGCCACATACAAGATTTTGTAAAAATTGGAATGGAAACTTTTATTCCTCATCAAAAGTACAGTAAAAGATCTAATTCACCTAAATGGTTTGACCATAATTGTGCTAGAGTAACTGAACAAAAAGCAATAGCCTACAATGCATACACAAGATCAAAAACACATGAAGCCTTTAATTACTTTAGAAACATCAGAAATCATGCCAAAACTGTATTAAACCTAACTAAGTCAAACTTTCTCCACAAGCAGGCAAATAAACGTCTAAATAATCCAAATGATAACAAAATATTTTGGTCTACTCTTAACTCATTCAAATCCAACTTCACTACTGCTTCATCCATTCCACCATTAAATCTCCGACTGGCAATCTTGTAAGTGACCCACGAGGTAAAGCTAACCTTCTTGCGGATATTTTCTCCACCAACTCAACCTTAGATGAAATAAATCAAGATGTCCCTGTACTTAATTTTAATTCGCCTGAAATTCCCTCACTTAAGATCCACACCAGACATGTCAAAACTATTTTGCAGAGTCTCTCAGTAGATAAGGCTCCTGGTCCAGATGAAATTCCTCCAATAGTACTTAAGAATTGCTCCTTGGTGCTCGCTCCTGTATTGGCAAAAATTTTCCGTCTGTGTACTCATACTTCATGCTTCCCAGTACCCTGGAAAGAAGCAAACATTCATCCAGTTCCTAAAAAAGGTGCCTTTTTAGATCCATCAAACTACAGACCAATAGCTATAACTTCCACTCTTGGTAAAGTCTTTGAAATTATATTAAATAATCACATAATTAAGTATCTTGAGAATAATAAATTAATCAGTGATAGGTAATATGGTTTTAGACGATGTCGATCAACTGCAGACATTCTTTGCCTTCTTACGCATCAAATCAACCAAGCTACAGACCAACATGGTGAAACAAATACAATAGCACTGGATATATCAAAGGCATTTGATAGAGTCTGGCATCAATCCTTATTGTCGAAGATGTCACACTACGGCCTTGCATCATTAGTTCCACTAATTTCTTCTTATCTTCATAACAGAAAAATACGTGTAATGGTAGATGGCCTTTATTCTCAATTTCACTCAATAAATGCTGGTGTTCCCCAGGGATCAGTTTTGGCCCCAATTCTGTTCCTCATTCATATCAATGATCTCATATCTATCACTCATAATCCAATACATTCCTACGCAGATGACTCAACACTCCACAGTTCCTTCACATTTACCAATTCTTTCACCCAACCCGATCTTATAAATTAAAAAATAAACACTGCAATTTCTCTGAACCAGGACCTTTCTAGAATTAATGGATGGGGACAAAAGAATCTAGTTTCCTTTAATGCACAGAAAACCAAGTACATTCAATTTTCTAACCGACAGAATCTCACTGACTCCCATATATTTTTTAATGATGTAAATATTCCCACTTCCCCTAGTATTGACATTCTCGGTGTAACAACGACTCTCTAGTACACAGCATTAACATATCGGACACAACATACTCAGATCATAAATTAATTGAGATGAAAACAACCTTAGAAAGTGTACAGACAACCTCAGAATCGAGAACAAAAACCGGCCCCTTCAGTAAATTTAACTTCAATAACAAAAACATTAGGTGGGAAGAGGTAAATCAAGAAATGGAGGAAATAGACTGGGAAGATTTAATGGATAACCTGACACCAGCAGAATGTCTAGTCTTAATAACAGAAACCATGACCCAAATCTGTAGCCACCATATACCTGCAAGACAAACAAAACGAAGAAGCAAACAAGATCGGGAAAGGAGGAGGCTGTACAGAAGAAGAAAATTACTCACACAAAGACGCACACATCAAAATCTACAGGATAGGCAAAAGGTCGAAATAGATAGAGAAATTGTGGAAATTGAACAAAGGCTAAGAATATCATATGGACTACAACATATGGAAGAGGAGAGGAAAGCTATTGCAGGTATAAAGGAAAATTCCAAATACTTCTTTTCATACGCCAAACAAAAGGCTAAAACAACATCAAACATCGGCCCACTGAGCAAAGGGGACGGCTCTTTCACAGGGGACAAAAAGGAAATGAGCGAACTCTTAAGCAGGCAGTATGAAATGGCATTCAGTGAGCCTGATGAAACAAAAGTCATCAGAGACCAAAATATATTTTTCATGGAAACCTCCCCCACGGAAACCCCTCAGATGCTGGATATTGATTTCGGTCCAAAAGACATAGAAGAGGCCATTTCCAACATGCCATCCCACTCGGCACCAGGCCCGGACTCATGGAATTCGATCCTAATGAAGAAATGTAAGGAAAACCTCTCAAAACCCCTGGCTATAATGTGGAGGGAGTCTAGACACTGGTGACATACCAGATAGCTTGAAAAATGCAATAATTGCCCCACTGCATAAAGGAGGGAGTAAAGCACTACCAAAAAACTACCGCCCGGTAGCTCTAACCTCTCACATCATTAAAGTTTTCGAGCGAGTCCTGCGAAGCAAAATTTCAACATTCATGGAGACAAATGAACTACACAACACCGGTCAACATGGGTTCAGAGCGGGAAGATCATGTCTCTCACAACTTTTGGAACACTATGACAAAATTCTTAAAGCGCTAGAAGAAAAGAAAAACGTGGATGTCATTTACACCGATTTTGCTAAGGCATTTGATAAATGTGACCATGGTATAATAGCCCACAAACTGAAAGCAAAAGGTATAACTGGGAAAATCGGACGGTGGATATACAATTTCCTCGTAAACCGAAAACAATCAGTAGTAGTAAACCAAGTCACATCTGAGCCTTCGGATGTCAAAAGCTCAGTGCCCCAAGGAACAGTGCTAGCACCCCTTCTGTTCCTCATACTAATTTGCGACATAGATACCAACACCAGACACAGTACGGTGTCGTCTTTTGATGATGACACAAAATTAAGCAAGATAGTAAACACACAAGAGGACACGGGCCGACTGCAGGAAGACATGAATGTAGTGTTCCAGTGGACCAGGGAAAACAACATGCATTTCAATGAGGAAAAATTCCAATTAATACGGTACAGAGATAATAATGGTGTTAAAGAAATTACAAATTACTTAACAGAATCTAACCACATAATAGAACGGAAAGACAGTGTGAAAGACCTTGGGGTATTAATGTCTGAAAATATGGGTTTCAAAGTACATAACCAGGTCAAAGTGGCGGCTGCGAAACGTCTAACGGGTTGGATTCTGCATACTTTTAAAACACGCGGTGAATTGCCTATGATAACCTTTACCTTTGGATGTGTTCGCCGCTCCTCTAGCGGCACCAAGGAGCGCGACGCCCCTCGTTATGGGTGGTGATTTGGTGCAGTAGACTGTTTGAAGCGACAGCTCGCTCCCTTGCGAGGATGGGCTCGTCTGGCACTTTTTGCAGTTCGACATCTAGGGCTCTCTTGAAGTTGTCTAACGAGATGTCCCTCATGTCTCTTACTCGCCGTGGGAGTTTGTTGAAGAGACGTGGGCCTCTGTGTGATAACCAGCCCTCTCGCAGAGAGCCCATAGCACCCCTGTTATTCATCCGGGGGATTTCGCATTCCCAGCCTCTCCTATCACTGAATTTCATGACTATCGGAGTATGTAGGTTTGGTACTAAACCCTCTGCGATTTTCCACGTGTATATTATTAGGTAACGTTCTCTTCTACGTTTCCAGTGAGTACAGATTCAGTGCTCTTAAACGCTCCCAATAGTGTAGATGTTTTATCGAACTTATATGCGAAGTGAAATTTCTTTGTACACTCTCTACGTAATTTATTTCACCTGCTTTGTATGGGGATGTTAATACGCTACAGTATTCAAGCCGCGGTAGCACTAGAGATTTGAAGAGCGTTATCATAGGCAATTCACCGCGTGTTTTAAAAGTACGCAGAATCCAACCCGTTAGACGTTTCGCAGCCGCCACTTTGACCTGGTTATGTACTTTGAAACCCATATTTTCAGACATTAATACCCCAAGGTCTTTCACACTGTCTTTCCGTTCTATTATGTGGTTAGATTCTGTTAAGTAATTTGTAATTTGTTTAACACCATTATTATCTCCGTACCGTATTAATTGGAATTTTTCCTCATTGAATTGCATGTTGTTTTCCCTGGTCCACTGGAACACTACATTCATGTCTTCCTGCAGTCGGCCCGTGTCCTCTTGTGTGTTTACTATCTTGCTTAATTTTGTGTCATCAGCAAAAGACGACACCGTACTGTGTCTGGTGTTGGTATCTATGTCGCAAATTAGTATGAGAAACAGAAGGGGCGCTAGCACTGTTCCTTGGGGCACTGAGCTTTTGACATCCGAAGGCTCAGAAGTGACTTGGTTTACTGCTACCGATTGTTTTCGGTTTACGAGGAAATTGTATATCCACCTTCCGATTTTCCCAGTTATACCTTTTGCTTTCAGTTTGTGGGCTATTATACCATTGTCACATTTATCAAATGCCTTCGCAAAATCGGTGTAAATGACATCCACGTTTTTCTTTTCTTCTAGCGCTTTAAGAATTTTGTCATAGTGTTCCAAAAGTTGTGAGAGACATGATCTTCCCGCTCTGAACCCATGTTGACCGGTGTTGTGTAGTTCATTTGTCTCCATGAATGTTGAAATTTTTGCTTCGCAGGACTCGCTCGAAAACTTTAATGATGTGAGAGGTTAGAGCTACCGGGCGGTAGTTTTTTGGTAGTGCTTTACTCCCTCCTTTATGCAGTGGGGCAATTATTGCGTTTTTCAAGCTATCTGGTATGTCACCAGTGTCTAGACTCCTTCTCCACATTATAGCCAGGGGTTTTTGAGAGGTTTTCCTTACATTTTTTCATTAGGATCGAATTCCAAGAGTCCGGGCCTGGTGCCGAGTGGGATGGCATGTTGGAAATGGCCTCTTCTATGTCTTTTGGACCGAAATCAATATCCAGCATCTGAGGGGTTTCCGTGGGGGAGGTTTTCCATGAAAAATATATTTTGGTCTCTGATGACTTTTGTTTCATCAGGCTCACTGAATGCCATTTCATACTGCCTGCTTAAGAGTTCGCTCATTTCCTTTTTGTCCCCTGTGAAAGAGCCGTCCCCTTTGCTCAGTGGGCCGATGTTTGATGTTGTTTTAGCCTTTTGTTTGGCGTATGAAAAGAAGTATTTGGAATTTTCCTTTATACCTGCAATAGCTTTCCTCTCCTCTTCCATATGTTGTAGTTCATATGATATTCTTAGCCTTTGTTCAATTTCCACAATTTCTCTATCTATTTCGACCTTTTGCCTATCCTGTAGATTTTGATGTGTGCGTCTTTGTGTGAGTAATTTTCTTCTTCTGTACAGCTTCCTCCTTTCCCGATCTTGTTTGCTTCTTCGTTTTGTTTGTCTTGCAGGTATATGGTGGCTACAGATTTGGGTCATGGTTTCTGTTATTAAGACTAGACATTCTGCTGGTGTCAGGTTATCCATTAAATCTTCCCAGTCTATTTCCTCCATTTCTTGATTAACACTTCCCACCTAATGTTTTTGTTATTGAAGTTAAATTTACTGAAGGGGCCGGTTTTTGTTCTCGATTCTGAGGTTGTCTGTACACTTTCTAAGGTTGTTTTGACCTCAATTAATTTATGATCTGAGTATGTTGTGTCCGATATGTTAATGCTGTGTACTAGAGAGTCGTTGTAACACTCTTCAAATCTCGCTATGTAACCCCCAAACGCGCTTGAATACGCGGCCTTTGAATACCGGTACGTTATTAACATCCCATACAAAGCAGGTGAAATAAGATTACCCTTCGTAGAGAGTGGTGCACACAAAAATTTCACAATCTTCGCATATAAGTTTCTATAAAAACATCGACACTATTTTGTAGCGTTTTTTAAGAGATCACTGAATCTGTACTTACCCACTATTAGAAGGACGTAAGAAAAGATAACGTTAACCTCCTTAAGGGTATACACGTGGAGAATCGCGCAGAGGTTGAAATAGTAGACCAGAAACATACATCCCGTCCGATCCGCCGATTTAGTCAAGGGAGAATTCCCAGTGATCAGAGAAGGGCTGGGAATGCGCGAAATCACCCGGGATGAATAACAGGGGTGCTATGGGTCTCTGTTAGAGGGCTGGTTGGGTATGTGCACACAGAATCCTCACGTCTCTTCACACAACTCCCCCCCAAACTCCCACGGCCGAGTTGGAGAGACATTATGGGCCATCTCATTAGACAACTTACAAGAGAGCCCTATATGTCGAACTGTCCAAAAAGTTCCAGACGAGCCCATCCTTCGCAAGGGAGCGAGCTTTATCGCTTTCAACAAGTCCTACATCCTAACTGTCACAAAAAATCCACCACCCATAACGAGGGGTCGGTCTTCGCTCATGGCCTTGGGGTGCCGCTAGAGAAGCGGCGCGCGAACACTCACTCAATAGTAAACCTTAACTGTACTAACAGTGAAGCTGGGACAACATGTTAGTAAGAAATCATTTCTAGAGAATTCCCCTCTAAAAAAACATGGACGACTCCCTTGTGACAGAAGGTTTCCGAGAAAATCCGGTTGACTGACTGAGACGATCAGTGTGGCCGAAATAAGTATACAAAGGTCATGTGCGTTTCGTGCATGCGTTCCTCATGGAATTACTGTTACACCGTCTTGTGGGGTGAGTGGTGAGGGGGGAGTGGAGTGGCTTGCATGAGGTAGTTTATTGGCTCAAAATTTCAAAATCAAGCTATTAGATTAATCAAATAACCCTGCAATCCACACAGGTCACCTTCCTTCATTATCCCTACGAAGAAACGTTTGCATCCCTTGCCATTATTCTATATCTATTTTCCCACAGCCAATTGTTTCCGAAGAACGTGCTATTCAAATTGTGCCCGCCTCTCCACATCTTCGCCTTTCCCCGTAGAAACTAGGCAGCCGGCTAGATAGCGCCATGAATGTTAGCACTATTTAACTCCTCCACAAGGTGCCGAACTGCAGAACTTCTGCCTTATCAGAATTCATTTATTCCCCAGACTAACTAGACCGGTAACTCTTTGGCATTCACTTCCTCGAAATTGCTTTCCTTCCACAAACTTACAATCTACAAATGTTTAAATCCAGTTGTTACAAACATTTTATGAATGGAGGATGCCTTTAGGCACATGGACCTTTTTGTTTTATCTGTGTTTTTCCTTCCTCCGTTCATTGTCTCATAAAAAACAAAAAACAAAACAAAAAAAGAATAAATGCTTAGATCGGGCTGATACAAATTATTGATCGAAAAATACTTGGTGCCGCCACATCACTTATTTGGCCAACTGTACATATCTGTTCGATTCTCTTCCCGATAAATAATGTGGAGGTGGTATTCGGCCGCCACTCTAACCCACTAAAGGCGATATTTGGTCGACAGTCGTACATTATGTGTGTCATCTATAGTCGTAAATCATGTCGTATCTATCATTCACGGACGTACCGTACAGTTAATAGGGGAAATGGGTCGCTTTTCTGGACCCCTTTCTCCCTCGTGTTTAGCCCCATTAGTTTTGACATTTTAAGACGTTCGGCCTATTAGTTTGTCGATACTAAACCTGTCGCCCCATTTCTTTGTCAATATTAAGACCTTTCGTGCTATTTAGGTGTCGATTTTTTCCTGGCGAACGATAGTGAGCCTGTAATTTTGGAAGAATCGGCCTTCGGCCGGGAAATTTTTCTACCGAAAAATTTACAAATTAATCTACAAGGGGAATCTAGTGGATGTTTATATAAGTTTGATGGAGGTCTAGGGAGGAAACTAGAAACAATGAATAAATGAAAAGATCGACCAAAAAGTGAACCCTCCCCCCTTAATAATTGAAGCTACTATCAGCACCGCTTACTGTACACTCGGATGCCATAGTCTCTAGCCCACTCATAAAATATTAGTGGACCTTCACATATTTCTAATTATGGAAGTATATCTCTAAGCAACGAAATAATGAACGTAATTTTCAATACATCAAGTACAAAACTATATATACTATTTAATTGACAAGCAAGTTATATCAAAAGCAAACAAAATAGTCATAATTGCATATAAAAAAATAAATAAATAAATAAATAAAAAAATAAGGGGTCCACGAATTCTTATGAGTGGGCTAAAGACAAGCAAATTCTCAATACTAATTAACCCCTTCAGTATCGGTGACATCCTTTTCATTATATTCTGGCAACTATATAAGACGGATTTATTCAGCTTAGCAAGGATTTCTACCCGTTAAAAGATTACAGACTATCTCATATAATCCCTGTAGTTCCTATATTTCTTCTATATCTAAATAATACATATGAAATTTCTGTATTGAGAATGTATGTTGTATTACGTGGACGTCTTTGTTTAAGTCTGTCAATGTTGAATAGGGTTAAGTGTAAGAGATGTGTATTGTACTCGATATGAAGAAAATGTAAATGATACCAAATTATCAAATATACTTGTTTCGGAGATCACTTTTTAGGATACGTTGCAAATCTATAATAAATAGAAACTTTAATCCCCTAGTAAGAGTGACAAAAGCCTCCAGGGAACCAGACACAGGAGTAATACATACTATGTCGATACAACGTTTGTCATCTAGGTTATTTTCATAGGTGTGTCAGTGTCTTTGTCTTGTGTCTTGTTCTTTTATCGAACTATCTCTCTTTTTATCTTTCCGAGGTACAGTTGGTAGACCAGGACTTTGCTCTGGGGCTCGCAGATAGCTGGTACTATAATGTGTCGTGACTGTCCTGTTATACTGCAAATAGACTATGATTTCACGTTTTTTGAAGACTAAATGCTCCTTCATTAAGCAGACTTTTCTTTCTTTTATGTATTTTTTTATCTGTTTGTAGTCATGATATAAGAATTTTTTTTATATGCGTTGCAATCAGTGGACTATAATAAACTTGAATATATTTAGGCAAATCTACGAACTTTGGGTGAATGTTCGGGATCATACATTAGCGATGTATGCATTTTTTTATTCGAGACAGGCTTACTTTCCCTTGTTTAGTATAATTATGTTCTAACAATGATACAGCCGAAATCAGATCTACCAATCCCAGTTTTTGTAAGACACATCTCCTTCCTACACCAGTATTGCCAGATAATTCTGCGAACCCCAGAGCGAGGGTGGGTCAGCTGGAACTTTGACCAACTGTACGTCTAACATTATTCTCTCCATTCCTCTCTGAACACTCTTGAGATTACGTTCTAAAGCCTTTGGTACACTCCAGTTTTCTGATCCATAAACTAATACTGAGAGGACACATTGGTTGAACACTTTCTCTTGAAACATTATATCAGGCGCCTCATTCATTTGTAAAGCATATTGCATGAAACTACACATACACATATTATGATTAATGATATTGTTCTTGGTGTAAGCGGACTATTTCCAAAGATAATGCCCTTGGCGGCTCACTGTAATATTCCCTCTGCAGGAGTCATGGACAGTCAAATTGGCTATTACTTAGGTATAGTCTATTTTTTCCAGCTGAGCCTAAATTGTCATGTTTCTATCTTGGTTAAATCGGACCCCTCTAAGTTGAGAGTTGTAGCGAAAGATGAAGATGATGGTTATTCTGAAAATTGCACTTAATATGACATCCCACAGCCATTGTAGTTTCATATATTCCATTAAGGCTCGACGAACAGCAGCTATCAAAGAGATTCAATTTACGATCAACTGGAAACAAATAGAGTTATAGTAATCAACCAAATGTAATGCACGTGTAAACTCTCATATTATATTTCTTACACGTCGCGCCACGAGCCTTTGAGTTAAGGGGGGTGACCTGCTTTTTGTTATTTCTGTCCCTTTCTCTCTTTCCCTGGCTTGTATCCATTCGGCCCCATTCAGCCAACTATTTTAAGACGTTTATCCCCATCTAGGTGTCGATTCTTCATGGCGCAGCGATTAGCGAGCCAAGCATTATATGAAGACATCCGGCTTCGCCGGAGACTATTTTTCTATCGAACAAATTGTTCAATTTAGACTGCTGTCAAACAAAAATAAAAAATATGCTGGCTCGCTACAGCTCACCAGTAAAAAATTGACACCTGGATGGGGATAAACGTCTTAAAACAGTAGGCTGAATGGGGCCAAATGGATATAAGCCAGAGAAAGATAGAAAATGACAACAAAAACAGGTCACCCCCCTTAAGGAAGTACCGTAGTGCTTGTTTTTTGGTCTATATAATTATTTATTAACTGTAATATTGATTGTCCTCGATAAACCTCCATCAAGCTTAAAAATACATCCCCTAGACCCCTTTCAAGATATAGTTGTACGTTTCTCGGTAGAAAAATGTCCCGGCCAAAGGCCGATTACTTCTAAAATTACAGGCTCGCTATCGCTCGCCAGGAAAAAATCAACATCTAAATGACACGAAAGGTCTTAATATTGACACAGAAATGGGGCAAAAGGTTTCAAAATCGCCAAACTAACGGATCGAAAGTCTTCAAATCTCAAAACTGATATGCTAAACATGAGGGAGAAGGGTACACAGAAAAAGCGAGTACCTCCCCCTTAACCGCACGGCCTTTGTAATAATTGTATTCAGCTAACTATGATCTCAATAACCATTGATGTAATGAAAATATGAAGTCTCCTCATACGATTGCACTAGTTCTGTAGTGCTATTATTTACAACCTGTCAATTAATAATTCAGTCACTACCAGCTTGCTTTTTTTTTTTTTTTTTTTTTTTTTTTTTTTTTTTTTTTTTTTGAGATACGTATATACAGACCATGTGCAATTCAAAATGAGGAAGGAAAATATAATAACACCATTTTTCTTGAATCAATGACGAACTGACTTACCTTTGGATACCTTTGGATGTGTTCGCCGCCTCTTCTTGGCAAGCACCAAGGAGCGCGACGCCCCTCGTTATGGGTGGTGATTTGGTGCAGTAGACTGTTTGAAGCGACAGCTCGCTCCCTTGCGAGGATGGGCTCGTCTGGCACTTTTTCCTGTTCGACATCTAGGGCTCTCTTGAAGTTGTCTAACGAGATGTCCCTCATGTCTCTTACTCGCCGTTATAAACACAAATATGAATGTAACCAGACGACGATGCTGTTGTTTCAGTGGAATAATGGCTCTTTGAGCAGTATGTATCGCCTTACTAGTGGTTGTCCCCTCACAGGATGGGGGGCGCTGCTCAATAAACTCGCCCCTCGGGGCAAAATCAAAATCAAATCTTATAGTTGGCTTGGACTTGGTATGTGTACTATTTCCACATTATTTTCTGCAAAGTATATTCGAGTACCATGTATACTTACATAATATATTACAAATTCAGTTACAAATATCTTTTCTTGTAATTTTGTGTTGATTAGGATCAACATAAATCCAACTGACTACTAGCCAAGCGAGAAAATAACTATGAAAACAATTTGGGTCATCAGGAAACTACATATAAATGGCTATGTGTGAGAAGAACGCTAGAGAGACAAGGGACTGGAGTTCTCAAAAAGGGGGCTCTAGTCCTGACGCTATTCTGACTTAAGAGTGTGCTGGCCAACCAACCACCCTACTGTATTTTATCCTCGGTAAACCAAAGTAATTAAACCGATATTTTTATGCCGTGATTTAAGGGGACATGGGCCGTTTTTCTGGTCACACTTCTTCCTCACGTTTAGCCCCCTTATTTTTCAGACTATATGTCGTTCGGCCCATTAGTTTGGCGATTTAAAGACCTGTCGCCCCATTTCTTTTTCAATATTAAGACTTTTCGTGTCATGATGAGGCGAAAAGTCTCAAAATCGCCAAACTAACGGACCGAATGTCTTAAAATCTCAAAACTATTATGATAAACATGAGGGAGAAGGGGGTCCAAAAAAAAACCGACTACTTCCCCATTAAGAAGGGGGACTGATCGACTGCATTTTATCCAGAGTAAACCACAGTAATTACACCAAGATATTTATTTCGTCGCGTGAGGCCGGGATTAAACCCTTTCAGTACCGGTGCTGTCCTTTTAACTGGATTTTGGCTTCTATTAGACAGTTTTATTCAGCTTAAAAGGGCCTCCAGCAATTAACAGGTTACGAACTATCTCACATACCAGTACCCCTATTTACTATCACAGATCCTTCTCGAACTACAGAAAACCGTATTAATATAGCAAAAAAAAAAAAAAAAACAAAAAAAAAAAAAAAAAAAAAAATATATATATATATATATATATATATATATATATATATAAATACGTCACCGGTACAGTAGGGGTTAAGAAGAGGGGCTGATCGACCGACCAGCCTACTGCATTATTTTATTCCCAGTAAACCAAAGTAATTACACCAAGATTTATATTTCGTCGCGTGAGGCCGGGTTTATGAAAACTAATAACCTGTAATAATAGGTGTCTCACACCGCGACTTACGGTGGAGTCATACGCGCCCATAGCCTGGCAATGAGGAACTCTCTCCCTCTAACGTGCCTTGAATTTGGCTCTATCGTCTGACGTTAGCCAGAATAAAAGGGTTTAAGGGGACATGGACCGTTTTTCTGGTCCCTTTTTTCCCTCGTGTTTACCACCATTAGTTTCGAGATTTTAAGACGTTCGGCCCATTAGTTTGGCGATTTTAACACATTTCGCCCCATTTCTTCGTCAATATTTACACCTTTCGTGCTATTATAGGTGGCGATTTTTTCCCTGGCGCCCGATAGTGAGCCTGTAATGATGGAAGAACCGGCCTTCGGCCGGAAATTTTTTCTACCGAAAAATTTACAAATTAATCTAGAAGGGGGATCTAATGGATGTTTGTTTAAATTTGATGGAGGTCTAGGGAGGAAACTAGAAAAATAATTACTACATTAAAAAATCGTCCAAAAAGTGTAATGGTATTGAAGTAGATGATTCTTAGGACGCTGAACTAAGGACACATTTTCTTTAGAAGCTGCCACACCAAAATTGCTGTTAAATATCGCCAGATTAATCTGAAATTATTATTGAGTTTTTTACTTGTTTTTGCCATTTTCAAACACATTGCCATATAATAAAAAGATATAATAAATAGCTATATTTAGTATAGCTTTGTATTATAGCTTTATTTAGTATAGCTTTGTATTATAGCTTTATTTAGTATAGCTTTGTATTATAGAGTTGATTTACATCTTTTTACTGATACGCTTATTATTAAAGCTGTTATAGTATCTAACTTTTTTTACTATAGCTTTGTATTATACCTTAATAATAAAGCTTTTAATTATAGCTTATTAATACAGCTTTTAATTATAGCTTCTCTGACAAACTTTTTCACTCCAACTCTCTCGGGACTCGGGTTGGCGTCATGTATGCTCGAAACTTTAACACTCTTTTAATTGGAGGCACTCATCTTTTTATATCATTGTGGCTAATTTTCAAATGTTTTAATATTTGTTTATATCATTCGGACTTTTCCATACAATGCTGGCTCGCTATCGCTCGCCAGGAAGAAATCGACACCCCTGGCCCAATGGGGATAATAAAAAGTCTTTAAAACAGTAGGAATGAATGGAGGCCGAATGGATATAAGTCAAAGAGCAGGGGGAGAGAAAGAGAAGAAAAGGCTGGTGGGACCCTTACAATAACATCGAAGACTAAAAGACAATACACTCCGCTTCGACACCCAGCCTGGAAGGAAGGCGAAACAGCGAAAATATCCGACACAAGCCCTTCTGTTTGGCTTGTATCCATTCGCATTCACCCTACTATTTTAAGACGTTTACCCTTTTTTCTTTTCCTTTTTTCTCTTTCCCTGGCTTGTATCCATTCGGCCCCATTCAGCCAACTCTTTTAAGACGTTTATCCCCATCCAGGTGTCGATTTCTTCCTGGCGAGAAATAGCGAGCCAGCATTGTATGGAGAAATCCGGCTTCGCCGGAGAAATTATTCTATCGAAAAATGTACAAATTTAGCTTGCTGTCAAAAAAATATATATAAATATGCTGGCTCGCTACCGCTCGCCAGAAAAATATTGACACCTGGATGGGGGTAAACGTCTTAAAATAGTAGGGTGAATGCGAATGGATACAAGCCAAAGACAGAGGGAGAGAAAGAGAAAACAAGCGAGGTGGGCTCCCTTAACACACTGGATGGGAGGGATGGTTAAATATCCGACCAAAAGCCCCTCCAATAATAGAAGCTAAAAGTTGGATAATTTGACGCCCCTAATTATCAGCGGTACGGTAGTCAATTAAGGGGGGTGACCTGTTTTTGTTCTGTCCTTTCCTATCTTTCTCTGGCTTGTATCCATTTGGCCCCATTCAGCCTACTGTTTTAAGACGTTTATCCCCATCCGGGTGTACATTTTTTACTGGTGAGCGGTAGCGAGCCAGCATATTTTTTTATTTTTGTTTGACAGCAGGCTAAATTTGTACATTTTTCGATAGAAAAAATGTCTCCGGCGAAGCCGGATTTCTTCATATAATGGTGGCTCGCTATCGC
>CM064492.1:83101160-83149849 GCA_032716605.1 Paralithodes platypus | reverse complement strand
ATAACAGAAAGAGGTTCAAGAAAATCTATATCAATTAGCCATAGAAATATATTTAAATTAAAATGGCATTATCAGAATTAACAGCCTAATTTAAATAAACATATAAATATATCTAACAAACTGTATTAAAGGGAGGTTTTTAGTTGATTCCCTAGACTTCCATCAAGCTTAAAATTACTCCCCCTAGACCCCCTTTCAAGATAAATTTGTACATTTTTCGGTAGAAAAATGTCCCGGCTGAAAGCCGGTTCCTCTTATATTACAGGCTCGCTATCGCTCGCCAGGATAAAATCGACATCTACATGGCACGAAATGTCTTAAAATTGACAGAAATGGGTCGAAAGTTCTTAAAATCGTCAAAATAATGGGGCGAACGTCTTAAAATTAGAAAAGCAATGGGGCTAAACATGAGGGAGAAAGGAGTCCAGAAAAAAAAAATCAAGTGGAAATCTCCCCTTAAGATTATTGACAGCATAATTTAAATTGCCATAGAAATATATTGAACTTCTACTGTATTAAGAAAATTAACAGAATGAATTAAGGGGAGGTATTCAATTTGTTCCCTAGACCTCCATCAAGCTTAAAATTACACCCCTTTGACCCCTTTCAAGATAAATTTGTACATTTTTCGGTAGAAAAATGTCCCGGCCGAAGGCCGATTCCTCTTAAGTTACAGGCTCGCTATCGCTCGCCAGGAAAAAATCGACACCTAAATGCCACGAAAGGTCTTAAAATTGACAGAAATGGGGCGAAAGTTATTAAAATCGTCAAACTAATGGGGAAAACGTCTTAAAATATCAAAATCAATGGGGCTAAACATGAGGAAGAAGGAAGTTCGAAAAAAAAATCCCTCAAGTGGAAACCTCCCCTTAAATAGCCTTAGAAATATATCTAACTAACACTGCAATAAGATCATTAACAGCACAAAACACAATAGATATATCTTTAACTACAACTGTTTATTAAAGAGACTTAGCCTAACAGCATAAACGACTCCTACAGTAGACCAGATTACCAACATCACGATGACAGCTTCGTCACTAAATCGAATCATCACCAACAGTAAAACACCTGTGTGAAGTAAGGTGGATTGGCCAGGTAAGGGAATTTATTAAGGGAGGCCACCTCGCATTTTTTTTTCTCTTTCTCTTCCTCTCTCTTTGGCTTGTATCCATTCGGCCCCATTCAGCCTAGTGTTTTAAGACGTTTACCACCATCCAGGTGTCAATATTGTCCTGGCGAGCAGTAGCGAACCAGCATATACAGTATATATATATGTTTTTTTTTGACAGCAGGCTAAATTTGTAAATTTTTCGATAGAAAAATGTCTCCGGCGAAGCCGCATTTCTCCATACAATGCTGGCTCGCTCTCGCTCGCCAGGAAGAAATCGACACCTGGATGGGGATAAACGTCTTAAAACAGTTGGCTGAATGGGGCCGAATGGTTACAAGCCAGGGAAAGAGAGAAAAGGAGAGAAAGATTAAAAAAAAAAAAAAAAAAACGGTGCCCCCCCCTCCCTCCCCCTCGTTTTAGCCCTCTATAGCTGTCTGAGGATCGATGACGCACTTCTGTTCTGTTCTGTTCTCTGGCTATTATTACACGATCTTATTCAGATTAGGAAGGGTGTAATTATGGTGGGAGTCCGAGGGTTGATGGAGATAGACCCATTAGTTTTGAGCTTTTAAAAGAAATTCGCCCCATTAGTTTGGCGATTTTAACACCTTTCGCCCCCCATTTCGTTGTCAATTTCGAGACCTTTCGTGTCAATTAGGTGTCGATTGTTTTCCTGGCGAGCGATAGCGAGCCTGTAATATAGTAGACGCAGATATTGCCTTAGTTGTACAAAATCGTCTAATGATAGCCAGAATAAACTGTCAAAATGCGTCATAATCTTCAAAGGGTTAAGGGGAGGTATTTAGTTTGTTTCCTACGTTTTCATCAAGCTTAAAATTACACCCCCTAGACCCCTTTTCAAGATAAATTTGTACATTTTTCAGTAGAAAAATGTCCCGGCCGCAGGCCGGTTGCTCTTAAATTACAGGCTCGCTATCGCTCGCCAGGAAAAAATTGACACCTTAATTGCACGAAAGGTCTTAAAATTGACAGAAATGGGGCAAAATGTCTTAAAATGTCCAAACTAATAGGGCGAACGTCTTAAAATCTCAAAAGCAATGGGGCTAAACATGAGGGAGAAAGGGGTCCAGAAAAAAATCCCTCAAGTGGAAATCTCCCCTTAACCCGTTCAGTACCAGGGACGTCTTTGTCAATCTATTCTGGCTACGATCAGGCAATTGTATTCAGTATCAATTGTATTCAGTATCAATTGTATTCAGTATCAATTGCATTCAGTATCAATTGTATTCAGTATCAATTGTATTCAGTATCAATTGCATTCAGTATCAATTGCATTCAGTATCAATTGTATTCAGTATCAATTGTATTCAGCATCAATTGTATTCAGTATCAATTGTATTCAGCATCAATTGTATTCAGTATCAATTGTATTCAGTATCAATTGTATTCAGTGTCAATTGTAGTCAGTGTCAATTGTAGTCAGTATCAATTGTATTCAGTATCAATTGTATTCAGTATCAATTGTATTCAGTATCAATTGTATTCAGTATCAATTGTATTCAGTATCAATTGTAGTCAGTATCAATTGTATTCAGTATCAATTGTATTCAGTATCAATTGTATTCAGTATCAATTGTATTCAGTATCAATTGTATTCAGCATCAATTGTATTCAGTATCAATTGTATTCAGTATCAATTGTATTCAGTATCAATTGTATTCAGTATCAATTGTATTCAGTATCAATTGTAGTCAGTGTCAATTGTAGTCAGTGTCAATTGTAGTCAGTATCAATTGTATTCAGTATCAATTGTATTCAGTATCAATTGTATTCAGTATCAATTGTAGTCAGTATCAATTGTAGTCAGTATCAATTGTATTCAGTATCAATTGTATTCAGTATCAATTGTATTCAGTATCAATTGTATTCAGTATCAATTGTATTCAGTATCAATTGTATTCAGTATCAATTGTATTCAGTATCAATTGTATTCAGTATCAATTGTATTCAGTATCAATTGTATTCAGTATCAATTGTATTCAGTATCAATTGTATTCAGTATCAAATGTATTCAGTATCAATTGTATTCAGTATCAATTGTATTCAGTATCAATTGTATTCAGTATCAATTGTATTCAGTATCAATTGTATTCAGTATCAATTGTATTCAGTATCAATTGTATTCAGTATCAATTGTATTCAGTATCAATTGTATTCAGTATCAAAAGGACCTCCAGCATTTAACAAGCTTCGAACTATTTCACTTAAGGGGAGATTTCCACTTGAGGGATTTTTTTCTTGACCCCTTTCTTCCTCAGGGTTAGCCCCATTGTTTTTGATATTTTAAGACGTTTGCCCCATTAGTTTGGCGATTTTAAGAACTTTCACCCCATTTGTCAATCTTAAGACTTTTCGTGCCGTGTTGAATTGCACGGAAGGTCTTAATATGGGGTGAAAGTTCTTAAAATCGCTAAACTAATGGGGTAAACGTTTTATAATATCAAAAGCAATGGGGCTAAACATGAGGGAGAAAGGAGTCAAGAAAAAACGTCCCTCAAGTGGAGATCTCCCCTTAACAACAGCATAAACAGATCATATAGAAGGCAACTAACTACAAAGGGAAACCAAACAGTATGTAAAGAAAAAGAAAAATTTATATATATATATATATATATATATAAGAAAATAAATAGATAAAGCAAATAAAACATGAAAGCAGGTTATACGGTGGACTGCATTACGGGGAGGTTTTTAGTTAGTTCGCTAGACCTCCATCAAGCTTAACATTACAGCCCCTAGACCCCCTTTCAAGATAAATTTGTACATTTTTCGGTAGAAAACTTTCCCGGCCCGAAGGCCGGTTCCTCTTAAATTACAGGCTCGCTATCGCTCGCCAGGAAAAAATCGACACCTAAATGGCACGAAAAGTCTTAAAATTTACAGAAATGGGATGAAAGTTCTTAAAAAACAACAAGCACAACAGCTCTAACAGCACACGCAACAGCATCAGAAACAGCCAATTCAAGTACAGCACCAAACCAACAGTTCCTGGAAGTTGGACTGTCGGTAATTACTTGGTTCACTTCATTAATATCACTTTTTAGTTTCCGATTTCTTTGCTCAACATATTTCCGAAGGCCGATATTATGAAGACCGAGGCACTGGAGGCTAAGGCAGACTATCATAATATTTGCATTGGGACTTAAGGGAGCCCACCTCGCTTTTTTGTTCTCTTTCTCTCCCTCTCTCTTTGGCTTCTATATATTCGGCCCAATTCAGCCTACTGTTTTAAGACGTTTATCCCCATCCAGGTGTCGATTTCTTCCTGGCGAGCGACAGCGAGCCAGCATTGTATGGATAAATCCGGCTTCGCCGGAGACATTTTCTATCGAAAAATGTACAAATTTAGCTTGCTGTCAAAACAAAAAATATATATATGCTGGCTCGCTGCCGCTCACCAGGAAAATATTGACACCTGGATGGGGGTAAACGTCTTAGAACAGTAGGCTTAATGGGGCCGAATGGATAAAAGCCAAAGAGAGAGGGAGAGAAAGATAATAAAAAAAAGCCGGTGCCCCCCCTTAAGACGGAAAAATAGCGAACTGAATAATTTGAAAAGAGAAAGTTTGGTAAAAAAATATCATTCGAGGAGGAACACTTGATTGAAGTGCTCGTCTAGCTCGCTGGTCTAGTGGGGAACCATTTGGGCTTCCCTGGGTAACGGTGCCTTGGAGGCCTATTACCTTTGGCACAGTGTACATCTACTACTTCAAGCTGCATTGTGTGTGTGTGTGTGTGTGTGTGTGTGTGTGTGTGTGTGTGTGTGTGTGTGTGTGTGTGTGTGTGCGTGCGTGCGTGCGTGTGTGTGTGTGTATTTACAATTGTAGTTTGACAGGAATTGAGTTTTTGGCTCGTATTGTCCCGCTTCCTAGACATTATTGCCAATGACAATTACCCATCTCCTTACTCAAGAAAGATGGTAACCGCCGGCTATGTCTCAGAAAACCTTCATCAACCTGAGCGAGATTTGAACCCCGACCTGCTGGGTTGCAGGCAGGGATGGTACCACTGAGATAGCCACGCGGCTACGGAAGGGGTTAAGGGGAGATTTCCACTTGAGGGACTTTTTTCTTGACCCCTTTCTCCCTCATGTCTAGCCCCATTGCTTTTGAGATTTTAAGACGTTTGCCCCATTAGTTTGGCGATTTTATGAACTTTCGCCCCATTTATGTCACTTTTAAGACCTTTCGTGCCATTTAGGTGTCGATATTTTCCTGGCGAGCGATAGCGAGCCTGTAATTTAAGAGCGGGACATTTTTCTACCGAAAAATGTACAAATCTATCTTGAAAGGGGGTCAAGGGGGTGAAATTTTAAGATTGCTGGAGGAGTAGGAAACAAACTAAAAGCCTCCCCTTAAAGGTCTTTCCCAAGCTGAATAAAATCTGTTAATGGTAGCCAGAATAATAAATAAAGAACTCCCGTAATGACAACCCGAGGGCGATCAAACAGACTAGGCCATAACGATATTAGTCTATTTTTACCCCGGAGTGCCGTTCAGTATAATTATAACCATTGTGTCAGTCCAATTAGTGTTTTATAGGTCGGAATAACATTTATATATTATTATCCATGTTAAACAATTAAACTATTTGTGTTGTTGTTTGAGTGAAGGTTTGAGTATGACTGCGTGACTGTATACCATAATGTGTACGTCTCTCTGTCTCTCTCTCTCTTTCTTTCTCTGTGTGTGTGTGTTTGTGTGTGACAAGCTCATGAAAACCAATTGAAATCATTATTATCTAAATAGCTCCAACGAATGCTTAAAAATAATATTAACACATTTAAATCGTATACGGTAATCACTACACACACACTAACACAATAACAATATACAGTAATTATAGTGGACATCTACAAGAATATTTATACAATCATCCTTTCAAAACAATCTGGCCTCAAACAATATCGTCAAACCTTCCCCTTCAAACGATCTATTTGACTGACATCCTCAAAACTGAAATCTGAAATCCTGAAGTAAATCATTGGCTAAAAATTATGATGCGTCCATCAGGTGTCCTGAAACCGTCTACGTTGAAAATAACTCGGGTTTTTTTTTATATATTCCAGGACACTAAATATTGCAGAGAGAGAGAGAGAGAGAGAGAGAGAGAGAGAGAGAGAGAGAGAGAGAGAGAGAGCGAGAGCGCGAGAGCGCGAGAGAGAGAGAGAGAGAGAGAGAGAGAGAGAGAGAGAGAGAGAAAATAGGTAATAGGTAACAAACCATTGTAAAATATATTCAAATTGGACAAATGTTTATAACATATATAATTTTTTTGTTAGAGACTGTGTTGTATGTTGTAAACACACACACACACACACACATATAAACACACACACACACACACACACACACCCAAAAACAGCCCGTAGCCTAGTGGTAGAGCTCTCGTCTCACACACGAGGGGCCGGGGGTTCAATCCCCGGCCGGGCGGAGAAAAATTGGGCTCGTCTCCTTTCATGTGTTAGCCTCAGTTCACCTAGCTGTAAATAGGTACCTGGAATAAGTGGACGACGTTGTGACGTCCCATCTGGGGTTGGCAAAAATGGTACAAGGCGAGATGGGTATCATATGGTTCACCTAAGCTGATGGCTACCTAAGCCTTCGGGCGAGACGGTACCGTCTATAGTGAGAATGGTACCATACAGATCCACCCTAAGCCTTCGTTTCCGATGTCGCCAATTGGCTAAAAATACAGACTACACACACATCCACAGCCATTCCAACGATACATAGTGATAGTGAGTTCACTGCTCAATAGGTGGCGTTCAGAGAGTGAGGGTCTGAGTCTGGAGGGTGAGACGGTGAAGCACTTGAGCGAAGCAACCAGCCGCTTCAGAGATGGAGCTCCTTCGAGCCATGATGGATGCTTCACATGTCTCACTCCCCAGACTGGAACAAGACCTCACGGGCTTCACCGTGTTGAGCGGTGGAATGTACAGGCTCTCAGCCTATGCCCGAGAGGGAGTAATTGGAATATAGAAAAAAAAAAAAAAAAAAAAAAAAAAAAACATATAACACCTACACATATAGGAGGCGGGAAATAACGAGCATGCTCACTCCCGCAATACAACTAGAGTAAGTACAACTAGAGTAAGTACAGTGTAGCTCTCTTTACTACAGAGACCTTGCCATTAGTCTGCAGTGACCATTACCAGTCGATCTCTCATTAACACAGAATTAAAACACACATTATCTCGGCCTTCCATCCCATTGACTCCCAAGTGTAGCACTCACTTTGATGTCTATCATTATTATTATTATTTTTCTTTTAACGTAATGGACATAATGAGAGGATTTGCTTGTTCTTGGAAGCGTTCGGTGCACTGCTTTCCGTTACCATGACGACGGTAGAAGGCATGAGTGGTGTAGAAGGCATGAGTGGTGTGGTAGAAGGCATGAGTGGTGTGGTAGAAGGCATGAGTGGTGTGGTAGAAGGCATGAGTGGTGTGGTAGAAGGCATGAGTGGTGTGGTAGAAGGCATGAGTGGTGGGCTTGGTTATTTGGCGGACTAGTCAGTGTCTGTATATTCTAGATTCGCCATCGAAGAGTCATAGAGTAAATTGAGATATTTGGCATCCCTTTGATTGCTAAAAGTCCTATTCTAAGCTGAGTAAATTGTAAAGTCAAAATCAAGCTCAAGCACCACGGTATTACACAGAGAGAGAGAGAGAGAGAGAGAGAGAGAGAGAGAGAGAGAGAGAGAGAGAGAGAGAGAGAGAGAGAGAGAGTGTGTGTACTATTATATCAATTTTCCTCTACAATATTTTAACCTTCTCTTTTCTGGTCTGTTCGGTGAGTATCTGCCAAACTATTATACACTTGGATCCTTTCACTTAAGGGGAGATTTCCACTTAAGGGATTTTTTTCTTTACCCCCTTCTCCCTCATGTTTAGCCCCATTGCTTTTGAGATTTTAAGACGTTTACCCCTTTAGTTTGGTGATTTTAAGAATTTCCGCCCCCATTATGTCAATTTTAAGACCATTCGTGCCACATAGGTATCGATTTTATCCTGGCGAGCGATAGCGAGCCTGTAATTTAAGAGTTACCGGCCTTCGGCCGGGACATTTTTCTACCGAAAAATGTACACATTTATCTTGAAAGGGGGTCAAGGGGTTGACATTTTAATATTGCAGGAGGAGTAGGAAACAACTAAAAACCTCCCCTTAAGTCCCTGTCAATCTATAATTAGCTGTGGCTTTGTTCGTCCAGTCTTTTGAAAGCCTCTTCCCAGAAATGTGTTGCTTTCATTAAAATTGTTATCTGCTTTCTCTATAATTCGAGATCCCACACTTTATCTAACGACAAGTTTATACCTAACCCACCAATACCAATCATAACATTACCTTACCGAAACTACCCTACCAGTATCTAACCTAACAATATCTATCACAACATAACCTTGCACAAACAACCCTACCAGTATCTAACCTAACAATATCTATCATAACATAACCTTGCACAATCTACCCTACCAGTATCTAACCTAACAATATCTATCATAACATAACCTTGCACAAACTACCCTACCAGTATCTAACCTAACAATATCTATCACAACATAACCTTGCACAATCTACCCTACCAGTATCTAACCTAACAATATCTATCACAACATAACCTTGCACAAACTACCCTACCCATATCTAACCTAACATTATCTATCATAACATAACCTTGCACAAACTACCCTACCAGTATCTAACCTAACAATATCTATCACAACATAACCTTGCACAAACTACCCTACCCATATCTAACCTAACATTATCTATCACAACATAACCTTGCACAATCTACCCTACCAATATCTAACCAAATCTAACGTAACCACGTTAAAACAACCTTGGAGAGTTCAACCTTCATAGACGTGTAGTAATATTAATTTATATGAATATTTACACGAATGGCCTATAAAAATATACAAATAAACTAATTCTATCATATAGCTTTAAACCTCACTATATAATTGTATACGCCAATTTATATAGATATTCATAGATTTCCTGAAACACTTGGGAAATGTTGTGGATGTGTGAATACAATTATGAAGATTTAGGGCAATTTCCCGACCACAGACTTTACCCTTACATCCAACTTTCCTTACTAATAATGTTTAACAGTGTACAGTCGGGAGCAATAATAATTGTGCAACCATTGGCATTTTTTAACCTTTAAGGGGGGTCACCGGCTTTTTTGTAGCTTTCTCTCCATTTCTCTCTTTCCCTGGCTTGTATCCATTCGGCCCCATTCAGCCAACTGCTTTGAGAAGTTTATCCCCATCCAGGTGTCTTCCTGGCGAGCGATAGCGAGGCAGCATTGTATGGAGAAATCCGGCTTTGCCGGAGAAATGTTTCTATCGAAAAATGTACAAATTTAGCTTGCTGTCAACAAATATATATATACTGTATATCCTGGCTCGCTACCGCTCGCCAGGAAAATATTGACACCTGGATGGGGGTAAACGTCTTAAAACAGTAGGCTGAATGGGGCCGAATGGATACAAGCCAGGAGAGAGGGCGAGAAAAATACGCGAGGTTGTTCTGCCCTTAAATTTATTTAAGTTCTGAAGGTTCAAGACTATGTTTATAAATCACGATATGCAGAAGATTGTGGCCATAAAGATTGTGCTATGAACTAAATAAGGCAATTCTTACACCCTGATTGTTATTATAGGGCCGGTGAGAGGGCAGTTTAGAGAGAGAGAGAGAGAGAGAGAGCAGAGAGAGCAGAGAGAGAGAGGAGGGGGGAGAAGAAGGGAGGGGGAGAGAGAAGAGAGAGAATGAGAGAGAGAGAGGAGAGAGAGAGAGAGAAGAGAAAAGAGAGGAAAGAGAAAATAAGAAAGCGAGAGAGAGAGAGAGAGAGAGAGAAAGAGAGAAAGAGAGAAAGAGAAAGAGAGAAAGAGAGAGAGAGAGAGAGAGAGCGCGTGTATATAAGCTGTAGTAATCCAGGCCTGACTGAAAAAAACGAGTCTACGAGTCTATAAATAAATTAATCCTACTTATGACATCACACTTTTGAAGTAAACCGATTAGCATAAACCTAAAAACGAAACACACAATGTACAGTATATCTTTGAAAAAAAAAAAAAAAAAAAAACGATGCCACAAACCTAATTATTGTATTCAAGCTAACATTTCGACAATTGTATTAAGATTAGGAAGGATACTTTAATTAACCCTCTAAATCCCGCATGCTCATCATAACATGAATAAAGTTATTAAAGGGGGTCACCTGCTTTTTTATCTTTCTCTCCTTTTCCTGTCGTTCTTCTCTGGACTGTGTAGCCCTCCCTCGGCCCCATTCAGCCAACTGTTTTAAGACGTTTTTGCCCCATCGCCCCTCCGCGTCGCCGGAGAAAGGTTTTTCTAATCGAAAAACGTGTCCCACAAATTTAGCTTGCTGTCAACAAATATAACATATACGGTATATATCCTGGTCTCGATAACCGCTCGCCCGGCAGGAAAATATTGACAACCTGGATGGGGGTTTACGTTCTTAAAGAACAGTATGCTGAATGGGGCCCGGAATGGATACAAGCCAGGGAAAAGAGATGAAAAGAGAGAGAATATTAAAACAGCCGGTGGACCCCCCTAAAGCAATAGTCTAAATTAGGATCCATTTATAACACCACCATACAGGTACTTCAGGTACCTACCGCGCCTTGTATAAGAGGTCGGTCCGGGCAGATTGTCAATTGGTCGTTCTACCTACCTGACCAGGTCCGCCACCCCCAAACCCCCACACACCCTCAACCACCACATACACACATCATTACACACATACTCTTCAGTCTCACACCCTATATACACCCTTACACATACACATACACACACACCCACACACCCACCCACACATACACACACACCCACATCTTCACAGCACATCGATCCTGTGTACTAACAAATGGGTTTATGGATCGTTTGGCGTTCATGAGCGGTCTCTCTCTCTCTCTCTCTCTCTCTCTCTCTCTCTATCTATCTATCTATCTATCTATCTATCTATCTATCTATCTATATATATATATATATATATACAACCCCTGCACTGAAGATGCCGGTAAAGATAACAAACAATAATAATAAACTAAGAATCTAAATTATAATTTACCGGGCATACAGTGTAATTATAATTTACCGGGCATACAGTGTAATTATAATTTACCGGGCATACAGTGTAATTATAATTTACCGGGCATACAGTGTAATTATAATTTACCGGGCATACAGTGTAATTATGAAGAAAAACATAATTTAATTAATGTTAAAGAAATTATTATATCAAGTTAAAGTAGGAAAACAAAACACGGAAAATAATATACACGAAAAAGTGCTTAAATATTGTAATCATCCTAACGGTGCGTCCTTGTATTGAGTATTGTTCACATGTGTGGGGAGGTTCCTCTCACACCGTTCTCCTAGACAAAATTTAAAGGAAGGCCTTTCGTATCATTAACATCACTCACCAACTCTCTGCAATCTCTCTCTCTCTTCGCCACAATGTTGCATCTCTCTCGCTATTCTATCGCTACTATAATAATCAGTGTTCCTCAGAGCTTTCCCAGTGTATACCACCTCCTTTACGTAGGGCACGTGGTACCCGTCTTGCAACACAATCCCACCCCTACTCTGTGCAACTCTCCAACCCACGAGTGAAACGTTACTGTCTTTCTTCTATTCAACAGCTGAGCTCTGGAACTCTCTCCCAGAATCAGTCTTTCCCTCTTCCTATGACTTAAATTGCTTCAAACTCCGTGTGTCCAGGCATTTTTGCTTGAACGTCCCTTGATTTTGGCCCTGTCACTCTTTCAACTTTGGGGGAAGCACTCGCTATAGGCAGTTCTGACTCACTCACATAGAACAACAAAATAGATCTGGTACAAAGAATCACACGACCTAATTATATATACACTAAAAATATATAATAAGAATATAACCACTGGAAATTACGACTGGCAGGAGAAAAATTAACCCTGTAAATAAAAGCAGCTAATTAATATTTATCAACTCGATGCATATGACAGATTTATTGTATTGACATGCTCTTTGTTTATTTAACCAAACAACAATTAAGCTAAGGAAATTAATGTTGATTATCACAAATTTACCAATCAATAAAAACATCAAAATAATATATCCTTAGCTAGGTTATTTTGGGATAGAAATATCTTAATATACCGTACGTATACTAAAGTGTGTGCAGTACAACAAGAATAGCTCAATTTAATGCCTATATTAAAAAACTATTTCGTAAGCACAAAATCGAATCTCAAACAGTAATATTCTTGTTTAGGGACATTTAAGAGCCAGTTAGCTCGTATATCATTAACAAAAGAAAGGGTAAATGTTTCTGTAACTGAATATATAAAGACTATTAGGATATCAATAATGGTACCGGTATATGCAATGCCAGAACTTGTGTATTAATAACTAGTGTCACAATATTCGGTTTAAAAACAGTCTTAAGTATTGAGGAAGATTAACTTTTTTTTATTTATTTTTTTATCACCTGTCAAGGACTGATTTTAGTATAAATGTTAATGAAAGCATTTATCCCTCACTGACACCAAATGTTATACCTCATCTTTCATGAATTGATAACGCAAAATATATCTAAATACACACACAAACGCACACGGAAACTAAAAACACGCGCCCACGTCAACAACGAATGCAAGCTCACACCCCACACACGTACAAAGACCTATCTTCCCCTCCACACACAAACACACACACAAACAAAACTAAAAAAGAACGAAAACAACAACTGAAACCCACAGGAGACTCGAAAGATGATGAACGTCACAGAAACAGAAGGACGAGGCGGGAAACAGAGAACAGAAGAAACAAAGGAGGACACGAACAAATAATATATATATATATATATATATATATATATATATATATATATATATATATATATATATATATATATATATAAATACCGTCATTAATAAGGACATTATGATTAAAGTTGCAGGTGGAAGATAGAAAAATTACAGGAATTAATACTAACAGGATAATTACAGAGAGAGAGAGAGAGAGAGAGAGAGAGAGATTTTGATTTTGATTTTGCCCCGAGGGGCGAGTTTATTGAGCAGCGCCCCCCATCCTGTGAGGGGACAACCACTAGTAAGGCGATACATACTGCTCAAAGAGCCATTATTCCACTGAAACAACAGCATCGTCGTCTGGTTACATTCATATTTGTGTTTATAAATCAGGTTGGCATTATTCAGATGTGTTATTATAGTTTCCTCATTTAATTGTCACATGGTCTGTATATACGTATCTCATTAAAAAAAAACAAGCAAGCTTGTAGTGACTGAATTATTAATTGACAGGTTGTAAATAATAGCACTACAGAACTGGTGAGAGAGAGAGAGAGAGAGAGAGAGAGAGAGAGAGAGAGAGAGAGAGAGAGAGAGAGAGAGAATGAGAGAGAACTGTAATACCAGCAGGCCAGTAAAGGTAAACAAACGCACCAAGATATCGGATCACAGGACGGACGGAGACCACTCACTAGTCCGTCCTGTCAGCCGAAAAGTTTTTAGTCTGGCTATTTTCCTCCTGTTCACATCCTTGGAAAAAGAAACATGGTTATACTTGTTTTCTTTTTCTTCTTCAGTTTCATCATCTTCCTTGAAACGTGGCTATACTATTTTTCTTTTCTTTTTCAGTTTCATCATCTTTTCTCCCTTTTGTTCTTCCTCTTCCGGTTCATTGTCTTCCTTCTTATTTATGTTATCTTAACCTTTAATTCTACTAACTAACCCCCTTCTCTGACTTGAAAGGCTGCAGACTATAAATATTAATCCTCGTAACTACCACGGACCCTTCCTAATCTGCATACAATCGTTTACGTGTAGCTGAAATACAAATTAAAGGACTTCGATCGCCGGTACTGGAAGGGTTAAATAATTTCGTTTTTATCTCCTTCAATTGCACTATTCTGTTGCAACTGTTCTCTCTCTCTCTCTCTCTCTCTCTCTACTATTCTGTTGCAACTGTTCTCTCTCTCTCTCTCTCTCTCTCTCTCTCTCTCGCTCTCTCTCTCTCTCTCTCCGGTGGTTGAAACAAAGTATACACACACCAAATATATATATTTTTGGGTCGACAGTCCCGGATCTGGACAGCAGGAATTTGGTAAAGTTGGAAGGCGACCTGACTTCCTCTGGTTCCTGTTCTGTTATTTAGGCCCTGCTCTTTTAAATCATCCTTTCTCTATTATTCTAGTCGTCTCTCTCTCTCTCTTTCTGTTGTGTGGCTATTCAGATTAGGGAGGGTAGGCCTATATGTAAGTCAGCGGGTTAATTGAGCTGGTCTTAACCCCTACAATACCGAGATATCCTTATTAAACTGTATACAAATCGTCTAATGATGGGCCATATTAAACCGTCAAAATACGACATAATCTTCGAGGAGTTAACTTGTCCTTTCTATGTTATTAATTAGCGATTTGTTATAATTCATGGAGGATTATAACGAACCTACCAATACTAATAAAAGTAAAGTATTGTGTGTGAACTTTTTTTTACTGGGCGTACGTTGGCCAGATGAAGAGTGGAGAAAATATAGTTAATTGCTGGCCCTTTTTCATTCACTTAGGTAAAAAGACAATCTAGTTCATTAGCTCAGAGCTTCAAAATTAACTTTAACATAATTACCGGCTTTCTCTCGTTTGTCACAATTGGGTTTGTAGTCTTGACAAGTTCTGGGTTCGCTTGTTAACAAACACAGAGCACTTATTACTAATGTACAAAGGAGTACAAAGGAAATCAAGCAACAACAGATCTAGTGACCCTTCTAGGTTGCTTGTCTTCCAAAACACTGAGGATCAAGTGTCCAAACAGTGGTTTAGAGTGGGTAAGGGAATTACTGCCCTGGAACTAATGTCCGTGGCAGGATTTGGAAGTTAGTAGAGGAAAGATGGGTTAGTAACTGAGGGGGGGATAAAATACAATATACATAATATTTTATACATAAAATAAATGTGTGTGTGTGTGTGTGTGTGCGTGTGTGTGTGTGTAAGTAAGTAAGTAAGTAAGCGTGTGTGTGTGTACTATTCTGATATCTGGTATTTGCGTCCTGCTGGCATATTAAGATGACAATAAGTCATGGGAAGGGGAAGGGGTGGCCCCCCCCCCCCTCAACCTGTTATTGTATCCTACGGCAGTCATTATAGACAGGAACGTGATCACGAGCATACGAGTAATATAAACAAAGCCCGTGATAGGCCCGAATACTACATCCTTACCCAAACTACTAACCCAGAGGGAATCTTACTTTTTTTTTTTAAATTTCGAAATACAAAACAAAAAACGGTTATACTGATGTTTTGGACCGACAGTTAGCCCATCAATCTGTTTAGGCCTAATAGGTCCGGTAGAGCATAATTATACATCATCGCTATATATGGCTTAAGAGCTGAAATGTATTATAAGGGAGAAAAAAACAAAAACTCTAAAATACATGTAAAGGCCTAGGCTACTGTAAAACAATAAGTTTTTCAGCCAATACCCAACCAGCGGGGGTGTGGGGGCGGCAGCCCCCACCCATATACTAGGTTAGGTTAGGTTAGGTTGTTAAGTTAGGCTAATAGCCTAGCACATAAAAAAAAAAAAAAAAAAAAAAAGTAACCCAACCAGCGGGGGTGTGGGGGCAGCAGCCCCCACCCATATACTAGGTTAGGTTAGGTAAGGTTGTTAGGTTAGGCTAATAGCCTAAAACATTAAAAAAAAAAAAAAAAAAAATCTAACCCAACCAGCGGGGGTGTGGGGGCGGCAGCCCCCACCCATAATACTAGGATAGGTTAGGTAAGGTTGTTAGGTTAGGCTAATGTCTTCCCAAAGTTGACTATTTTTATAACATGAAATATTAGGCTACCCACTCCACCCCGTGAAATCCGAGCCAGCTTTCGTCAAAAGTTGGCTCGGGTATTCACAAAATTGGGTTGTATGGGTTTGCAATTTGGGAAAACCCGAGCCAAGTTTTAATACAAAACGCTATATTATTGTATTTTTACGCTTTTAACCCCTCATTTTCCCTGAACTTCATAGCCCTCCCCACTAGTGGGGGGCGTGTTTGTAGATTGTTGGATAATGGGTAAATACTCATTTCCGCTCCTCTTCAGTATAAAACAACACTATATCTGAAGAAAAAATTACAAAAAACAAAATAAAACTTACTGAAATCGCTGTCGGTCCAAAAAGTCAGGTTTACCCAAAAAACTAAATATTTGTCAGGTGGTGGACCATTAACGGAAGAGCGGGGTCATCAAAATTTACCTCAACATGGGGACCAAATTAAACTATTGACCGAATTTAATCAAAAAAAGGTTTTGATAACTTAGATGAAAACACACATGGACAAGAATAATGATAATACGTTACTTCACTATAAAGGCTATAAGTGCAGGGTAATGAAGCAACCTGTGATCTCAACTTACTTTGGGTATGCTCGGCGACAGGGTATGAAGGTTCGGTCTCCACTGTCCAGATTCTGATGGTGGCGAGGTGATCAAGACGGGAGGTGAGAGGCATGGAGGCACGGAGGGGGAGGGGGGGGGGGGCGTGAAGGGATAGAGGAACGGAGGGCGGGAGAGTGAAGCCGGAATTAATGTAGGTGGGAGCAGAGACAAATGAAGAAGTAAAGGGGTGAAGAGAGAGAGAGAACCATGGAGAAAGTCAAGGAGAGATAAGGTTGAAACAAGGGAGATGAGAAGGACGGGGTGTGGACGACATGAGGGAAGGAGGAAGGTAGGGAGGTGTGGAGAGGAGGGTGTGCGGAGGAAAGGAGTGGGTGGAGGGAAGGAGGAAGGTGTGGAGACAAGAGGAAAGGAGGAAAGTGGAGGGGAGGAAGGTGTGGAGGAAACACGGGAGGTGTGGAGAGAAGGAGGGTGTGTGGATGAAAGGAAGAGGGTGGAGTGAAGGAAGGAGGGAGGAGGGGAAGGTGGTGGGAGTGAGAAGATGAAGAGAGAACAGAAGGCGAAGGGGTAGAAAGGGTACACACAATATAAGATGGAGAGAAAGATAGGAAGAGATAGAAAGTCAGACAGGACTATGAAATGGTGGAATTGGAGGGAGTTTTGGGTGGGGCGGGGTGGGAAGTCGGCCTGAGGGTGGGGGTGATCACGAGGAGGGGGGGGGGGGGGAGGGGAGGCAGCAGGACAAGGCTTTCAACACGACGGGCGCCATTACCAGCATCCACAAACCACCACCACCTCCTCGGTTCCTCCTCTCCTGTACTGTCTCCGGCCTCTCTTCAGCAACACGTCCAATGCACAACACAATATATATCCGCCTTACAGAATCACAGATATAGAGACTTTCAAATCACGAGAAATAGTTTAAACACAAGCGAAAGCGTTACCACAGCCAACACAAGTAACAAGCTCGGAAGTGTGCGTGTGACTGACTGTGAGTCTGTGTGTGTGTATGTAGGTTGGGGGGTTGAGGGCGAGGGGGTTCCTTTCTTTCTACCAGGTCACGTGACCAAGATGCCGGCGGAGAGTTCTGAGGAAGAATTAATTTTCGGCTATCTTACGTGATCCTTACCGAAGTAAAAAACTAAGGTAGTAGTTACCAAATATGCAGAATGAATGTCTTTATGAATCTTGGCGATTTTCAGTGATCGTATACAAATAAACACTGTTCGGAATTGGATTGACAGGTAACCCCCTCACTTGTTTAAGAATACAGCTCTATACCACGCTATCGAGTTGAAGTAAGATGTGCAAGTATTGTGTTTCGTATTGATGACCATGGTATTATTTGCATACACAGGAAACAAATTAAAAGAATGTTCTATAATTATATTTAGACTAATTAATAATCAACTGCCATCATAGCAGCTCAGACATCATGGCGCCACCTGATTGCCTGTCGTCAGAGACCAGGTGTTGCCCTCTGGTGAGACAAAATAATAATCTTGGTAGTTAAATCACAAAGCATGGGATATGTAACAGAGAAAACGGAACTCCAACCTTCCAGTAATTGATGGACTAGTGTAATTAGTTATGACTCCTTGTTAGGTTGATATTAAGGAAGCCCACTTCGCTTTTTTGCTCTTGCTCTCCATCTCTCTTTGGCTTGTATCCATTCGGCCCCATTCAGCCTACTGTTTTAAGATGTTTACCCCCATCCCGGTGTCAATATTTTCCTGGCGAGCGGTAGCGAGCCAGCATATATATATTTTTGTTTTGACAGTAAGCTAAATTTGTACCTTTTTCGATAGAAAATGTCTCCAGCGAAGCCGGACTTCACCATACAATGCTGGCTCGCTATCGCTCGCCAGGAAGAAATCGACACCTGGATGGGTATAAATGTCTTAAAAACAGTTGGCTGAATGGGGCCGAATGGATACAAGCCAAAGAGAGAGGGAGAGAAAGAGAAAACAAAAAAAGCGAGGTGGGCTCTCTTAACGGGGAACACACACGTGAACAATATCAATGTTAAAACCATTCGAGTCTTTGAACTTTTAAAGACTTAGTCTGAAGCATCTGGGCTATAATAAAGCAGTGTATTGTCTCGTTTGTGGAATGTTTGTTTCTATTTGTACTGCTGGGAGTGGTTTATATATATATATATATATATATATATATATATATATATATATATATATATATATAATTGTATAAAATGCTTGTCTATTTTATCCCTCTAACCCCCAAACCCGTGGGACTATGGAGATAAGACTTGGTTGGGGGTACTCATGGGGTCTAAGAATAGGTTAACCCATTCTGTACCAGCGACGTTTGGTATATTTTGTTCTAGCTATATTTAGACGATTTTATGCAGCTGAGGAAGGATCTGTGGTAGTTGAAATGGTTGATTGAGATAGTTCGAGGCCTTATAATTGATTGAGATCGTTCGAGGCCTTATAATTGTTAGATATCATTCCTAGACTGAATAAAATAGTCTAAATAGGCTATGGCTAGAATAAAATTAAAAAGACGTCGCCGGTACAGCAGGGGTTAAACAAATTGCTAATGAGTGCGTGTGATACCCTACTGTTACCCCGACTATAGTCTGTTCATTCTAGGTTGGCCAGAAATCCTAACCTCTAAACCTCTCATAACTCAAGAAGGACTAGAGTAATCGAGCTAATATTTCTACCGAATAGGAAGCCTTGGCTAAGGAATAGTTGTGGAAATTGACAGCTCATTTGCTCTAGCCCTTTTTCAGTTTACAATTTCTGGCCAACGTAGAATGAACGGACTATAGTGTGCTCATACGCATTATTACTGTGCGTTCCATTTACTATCATTTATGTATTATTTCTTTACAACAACTGACCATAACGCCTATACTCTGTTCATTTAACCTGGGGAGAACATTAATTCCCAAGCAACTGATTGACAAACATCTAATTAATTGACGAATAGGTAAATACTAATGGATTGTTCTCATACATTGGGTAAGCTACCTTGTGCAAATTAGGTTCTCTGACGGAAATTTGAGGTTTTCGGATTTTGGTAGCGAGATGCGTTGATATCAATACACCACCGAGGGAATCAAAACAAGTCCCAGTCTAAATTCCCTGGGGATGTCTCCGGTGTTTCCGTTCCCACTAATCCTTGTGACCGCCAACACCACACGTGCGGCATTACCAGCAAAACGGGGTCAACACTAATGGAATAGTTGCATAGTTTAGTCTGGCCTTTATCTATCTATCTATCTATCTATTGCCTGAGGCCGCGATCCCCGAAGAGGTGGCCACGAACGAACCACCCCCATGCACCTAATGTCCCCGGTCAGTCGACGCCCCTCCTCCCAACCAGCACCATCTTCATCCATATACTTCCTCACTCCATCCTTCCACCTCTCTTTCGGTTTACCTCTCCCTCTCTGGCCTTTATCCCTCTTCCCATTCACTGTCTCCCTCCCTCCCTCCCTCTTCTCTTACCTCCCCCCCTCTCTCTCTCTCTTACCTCATTCTCCACCCCTCTCTCTCTCTCTTACCTCAATCTCTCCCCCCTTCTCTCTCTCTCTCTCTGAATTATTGAGCTAGGCAGTCAAACCAGGTCAGGTGAGGTCAGGTCTGGAGGGAGACATGTGAAGAATGGTCCTTACAAATCATGTCACTCATTAGTCTTTATATTCGGGGTAGGCCAGCAGTTTTTTTTGTTCTCACTCTTATTCTCTCTCTCTCTCTCTCTCTCTCTCTCTCTCTCTCTCTCTCTCTCTCTCTCTCTCTCTCATTTTCTTTCTATCTCTTTCTTTATATCTCTATCTCTCTCTCTCTCTCTCTCTCTCTCTCTCTCTCACTCACTCACACACTCTCTCTCTCTCTCTCCCCTTCTCTCTATCTCTCCCCCCTTCTCTCTCTCTCCTAATGCAGATAAGAGCAAGGTAAAGATCACAATGATTAATCGACGCACCAGTTGCACACGTATCCCGTACGCACATGCAAGTCTACACACATACAGTACACATACGCACACATTATTTTCCTTCGCAAGCAAATTCTCGAGTACACATGACTAAGTACACACACACACTAACCACCGCATTTAACATCAGCCTATTAACCATCCCAAACTTAGCCCTATACAGTTCACTGCTCAATAGGTGGCGTTCTGAGAGTGAGGGTCTGAGTCTGGAGGGTGAGACGGTGAAGCACTTGAGCGAAGCAACCGGCCGCTTCAGAGATGGAGCTGCTTCGAGCCATGATGGATGCTTCACATGTCTCACTCCCCAGACTGGAACAAGACCTCACGGGCTTCACCGTGTTGAGCGGTGGAATGTACACGCTCTCAGCCAATGCCCGAGAGGGAGTAGTTGGAATATAGAAAAAAAAAAAAAAAAAAAAAATATGTGCTTAGTCCAATCGTATAGTGTATAACTAAATAATAATCCCAGGCGAATAATATGATAATCTTGCAGGCACGGGGTGAATCAGGATCATATTGCAGTATCACAGTACAGACCCTTTAGTATACTGGCACTGGTTGATATATATATATATATAAATATATATACAGTATATATATATATATATAGATAGATAGATAGATAGATAGATAGATAGATAGATAGATAGATAGATAGATAGATAGATAGATAGATAGATAAATCAATAGGTAGGTAGATTAAATAGATTGATATATAGATAGATGCATAGATAGATAGATAAATATATATATATATATAGAGATAAATAGATAGATAGACACAAACATAAACATACATAATCACGTTTAGATATCAAAGAAGTTAAAACTATATCAGCTAAACCTCTGAATCCCACAGGTGTTTCGAATACCTAATATAATTGTATGATGACAGCCAGACGCACTTTTTCGCGTATTCGAGAACCAAAATCGATCTCTTGGTGAAAAGCTTGCAGACACGCACACACACACACACACGTTCTTCCACATTACAGACACACACACTTATACATTCTCCCACATTACAGACAGCCACACACACACACACACACGTTCTTACATACACACACATACACGTTCTCACACATCACAAATTACACACACGATCTCCCACATTACAGACACATGCCAAATGTGTGCTACATTAAGCGGGTCTAACCTAGAGTGACAACTATTAAATCTAGCGGGACAGGTTGGCTGACGTAGCACTCACTCAGGGGTAAATCTAGCGAAGGTTGCTTAAGGAAAAAAGGAAGGTGAGAGAGAGAGAGAGCTACATAGAGCTACATAGATACACAGACCACACAGACCTCAAGGTCCTTACTAGGCAGTCTGGCCTTACAAACTATATATATATATATATATATATATATATATATATATATATATATATATATATATATATACACACATATACACATATACATACATACATATATATATACAGTATATATATATATATATATATACATATATATACATACTGTACAGTGCACACGCATACACATATATATATATATATATATATATATATATATATATATAATATATATATATATATATATATATATATATATATATTTTTTTTTTTTTTTTTTTTTTTTTTTTTTTTTTCATATCACCCCAGCCCTCTGTAGATAGAGGTCAAGCCTTCCCTTGAAAGCGTTTATTTTTTTTTCGCTCTCCACCACTCTCGCTGGTAGTTTATTCCACTCTGTCGCCACACTGTAGGTGAAGAAACTCTTTGTAACATCTAGGTTTGCCTTTTAATTTCATTCCATTTCCACGAGTTTAATTAGTATGAGAGAGAGAGAGAGAGAGAGAGAGAGAGAGAGAGAGAGAGAGAGAGAGAGAGAGAGAGAGAGAGAGAGAGAGAGCTTGATGGAGGTCTAGGGGAGGAAGCCAAACAAGATAATACAAAGATGCATGATAAATGAGCAAATAAATACGCCCATCCCCCCCCCCCCGATAAAGGAAGGGCGAGAAGGAAACATAGACGATAAATGAGAGGTAGTGATCATTTCCGCGTGGGTTGCTGGGATATATAGTGATTGTGGAAGAGGGAAGGTGGAGGAAGCGGTGGGAGGGTTGGCTTCGTATATTTCTAAAGCCGGTATCACACGAGAGTTTTATAGTAAACATTCGATGATCAAAAACATTCTGGCAACATTTCTGGAGTATTTTGCACTGGTATCGTTAACTAGACTGATGATAGATGAATTTAGGGAACATAAAAATATTAAATGTTTACTTCCAAAGCTGCCAGACCAGTGTTGAGGATAAATGTGGAGTGAAAAAGCGCTCGTGTGATACCAGCTTAAAGTGGTAAAGTGCGGAACATCATCACTGACTTACAAGGCTTACTAAACTATTCTTCAAGTCTACCGAACTAATTTTGGCAACATACGTGAATATAGCTAAAGTATGTACGGTCGCGCTAATAAGTCATGTCCCAGCTGTCATTACGTTTGGCTTGCTATGTGCTGTTTTAATGTCTGTCAGATGTTGAATAGGGTGGGTAAGTGTAGGAACAGGTTTGTATATTTCACTCGATATGAAGAAATGAAGCTTAGATATTGCTGATACTAATTATTGATCAAAACATACTTGGTGCTGAGACATCACTGATTAGCGCGACTGTACATAGCAACAACACTGTATACCTTTAAATGACTATTTAAATTTGTCTAGGGGGTATTTTTTACAGCTTGGTGGAGGTCTAGGAAGGAAACTAAAAAAGATTAAACATATTAAAACAAAAAACAAATAAATACGCCATAGTGAGAACCGTTAGTGTCTTGCCATAACATCCCGTCTTACCGTTCCGTACAGGTGAGGCAATATCCTCCTACGACATCCGGTAAACACACTCAACAAACAGATCATCGTACCTGAAAATAGAAGAACATAGTTATTAATAATCATGTCTACCAATATATGATCTGGTTAACATGATGCTATTGATCTAGATTCATATAATGCATGCAACAATATGTAAGGTTGTGTGCTTAACGACACTTGCAAATCCTAAAATATATTGTTTGTCTTCATCATGCTCTAATAATTATGATAGATAGCATTGGTAAGCGACTATATACAACACACACACACACACACACACACACACACACATATATATATATAAATAATTATTATATACCGGTATATAAAGTTTATCTCACATATAACGATACGAATATATGTTATATATATATAAGATTTCTCTCGATCTCTATTATAAAATATATATATTTCTACCTTAACGTAAAGTCATATCCTACAACACCACTAGAATACCTGGTATATATATTAGCTATCGCTGGACCTGTTGTTGCTTGACTTCCTTGTACTTGCCACGCTCCCCACTCTCCCTTGCCCTTTTCTGGTTCTACCCTATTATCGAATTGTATGTATCTACTCTAAATTACATTCTTAAGGGGAGATCTCCACTTGAGGGACTTTTTTCATGACCCCTTTCTCCCTCATGTTTAGCCCCATTGCTTTTGATATTATAAAACGTTCGCCCCCATTAGTTTAGCGATTTTAAGAACTTTCACCCCATATTAAGACCTTTCGTGCCATTCAGGTGTCGATTTTATCCTGGCGAACGATAGCGAGTCTGTAATTTAAGAGGAACCGGCCTTTGGCCGGGACATTTTTCTACCGAAAAATGTACCAATTTATCTTGAAAGGGGGTCAAGGGGGTGACATTTTTAGATTGCTGGAGGAGTAGGAAACAAACTGAAAACCTCCCCTTAACCCTTTGAGTACCAGATACGTGTGTTATACTTTATTCTAGCTATATTTAAACGATAACACACCGTTGAAGAAGGATCTGTGGTAGCTAAAAGGGTTATTTATGATAGTTCGAAGCCTATTAATTGCTGGAAGCCCTTTTGAAACTGAATAAAATCGACAAGTAGCCAGAAACAAATTAAAAAAGACGTCTCCGGTACTGAAGGGGTAAATTATAGCAAGCATTTGGACAAGTCATCTTTAACCATACCTGTGTCCATAAATGTTGTAACTTATAAAATACAACCTTATTATACTGTGACCGTGTATTCTGTCCAAGCCTTCATTCTCCAATTATTTATGATACTCTGCACCCCTTATAAGGTTATTAAGGGGAGACTGACCGTTTGTTTGGTCTATTAATTAATGTATTCATATATTTTTTTTAGTTTCCTCCCTAGACCTCCATCAAGCTTACAAAAACACCCCCAAGATCCCCCCCTTTCAAGATAAATTTGTACATTTTTCGGTAGAAAAATGTCCTGGCCGAAGGCCGGTTCCTACTAAAATTACAGGCTCGCTATCGCTCGCCAGGAAAAATTCAACACCTAAATGGCACGAAAGGTTTTACTATTGACAAAGAAATGGGGCAAAAGTTCTCAAAATTGCCAAGCTAACGGAACGAACGTCTTAAAATTTCAAAACTGATATGCTAAACATGAGGGAGAAGGGGTGCAGAAAAAGCAAACCCCCCCCCCCTCAAGATACTCTGCACCCCTTATAAGGTTATTAACGACGGACCTCAACAATCCGTGGCCATAAAAAAATATATATATGTTTTTAAAGCCGGACTGCCTAGTAGGGACCTCGAGGTGTGTGTAGTCTGTGTATCTATGTAACTCCATGTAACTCTCTCCATCGTCCTTGACCTCTAAGAACCCAGCAGCAGAAATACCTCATCTTGTTAGTAAGGGGAGAAGGCTCTCTCTCTCTCTCGCTCTCGCTCTCGCTCTCGCTCTCGCTCTCGCTCTCGCTCTCGCTCTCTCTCTCTCTCTCTCTCTCTCCGTGTCCTTGAGTATTTATGGCCTCAATTATGTGCCGTCATGAACCAGTCGTTAATGAGGTGGACATCTGCAAATACCGTAATCAAGATAAGAAGACAGGTGAAGGTTGATAAGGGAAGGGAGACTGATAAAGGCCCATATTAATATTATACAGGGATAGAAAATGATACTGGGGAATAATATGGAAAGCAAGTAAATAAGAAGGTATATAACGAAGGCCCAGATATCAAGTAAACCACAATGCAATTACAATCAACAAGGGAATTAGCCAGTTAACAAATTGATTATACAACTTATCTATCTATCTATCTATCTATTATCTATATATCTATCTATCTATCGATATATATATATATATATATATATAAATAGAGAGAGTGAGTGATTGTGTGTGTGTGTGTGTGTGTGTGTGTGTGTGTGTGTGTGTGTGTGTGTGTGTGTGTGTGTGTGTGTGTGTGAGTGAGTGAGTGAGTGAGTGAGTGAGTGAGTGAGTGAGTGAGTGAATGAGTGAGTGAGTGTGTGTGTGTGTGTATGTGTGTGAGAGAGAGAGCAAATTATTGAAAGGACCAAGCAAGATATATAATTTTCATTCGATAATATTAATCTCAGGAACCTCACTTATACAGTCATAAAGGTTGAGACATGAGAAAACAAAAGTCAAGGGCACCAATATTAATTATAAGCGCCCAATGGGTCGCCATGACGGGAGGTTGTCTCTTGTGGAACAGCATATTTGTGATTTTCTTTGGGGATATTCTCGTCAGCTCTGGTGATTGGTTCCTGCATCGGCGATCGGCTTCATCCTCTTCTTCCATGCTGTGTTTCTTCTTTTCCTCGTCTTTTGATCATTTATCTGCGTTGGCTTCTGTTCCTTGATGCCATCTTCAATATTCTGGGTGGTGGAATTCAGTGCCTCCCTGGACTGTGACCCGTGGCAGTTCTACTGGAGGGACATGGCTCTCACGGTGATTCGTTCCGAGTCTGGTATATCCCTGACGGTGTCCTGGGCCACCTTCAGTCTCTGCAGGATGGTTTGGTTCCCCCATCCTCGCCTCTTATCATCGCCACACTTCTTCATCCTGCTGGAGGCCATTGTTCATCGCTTCACCTCTCCATTCCATCCTTCACTGTGAGTGTTGCTGCCCCTGTGCGGTCCAACCCGGGTCCTTGCTGTTTGAGCCTCCTATGTCCAGAGTCGACATGTACCGTGATAGGGTGTATGGAGTATTCTGCCCCAACCTTCAACTCAACAACAACCAAATCATCTTATTGATTGTATTGTGAAAAAATACATTCAATACATCACAAATCACCTTTCACCACTAAAAAACACATCCAAAAAATTATAAACCACCCTTCATCACGCAAAATACATCCAACCATAGACTACAGTAGATCTGGACTGGACACGAAAATGGGACTTTGCAGTAAGGGACCCAAAATCGGAAAACGAACCCCCAAGTTCGAACCTCGAAACCGCGAAAAGGTGATATTTTCGCGGTTTCGAGGTTCAAGCTTGGGGGTTCGTTCTCCGATTTTGGGTCCCTTACTGCAAAGTTCCATGTTCGTGTTTAGTCCAGATCTAATGTAGTCTATGATCCAACACATCCCAAATCACCTAAATGGTCTCAAACCATCCTCATTTATGCATACACTTCAGAGCACTACCATATAATCATTAATCATAAAACAAAAAGTAAATATTGGAAAACCACCCAAAACATTCCAAAAAACATGTAGATGACTTCATTACCTCAAACCAAGCAAATTAAAACTCCGATCACATTCAATCCACCTGATAGTCAAACATCCCTTCCACTCCCCGAATAACTCAAAACACAGCCAAAATACCTCCAAATCGGCCAGAATCACCAACATATAACCTAAACACTGCCATAACACTCAATCACACCAAATCACTCGAGCCTACCCCAAAATTCTCTCAATTCACTCAAAGTACAACCAAATACTAACCTCAAATCACCCAAATACAGCCCCAACACCCTCAAAACATCCCCATGCTACCCCCACATGGCCCAGAACACACCCAACATCTCTGCAAATCCCCCAAATGCCCTCAATGCATCCCCAAGACACCCAGAAACCCCCACACATTACTGACCCATATGGAATCCATCCCCAATTCACCCAAACACGCCAATATCCCCACCAAGACGCCCTCACATCACCCGGAGGATGCGACACATTAGCTGAATATTGCCTTTGGGTAAGATAAACAGAAGGGCCACCTGAGATCCTAATTCCACGGAGGGAGGAATATCAAAGGGTGCGGATCTCCTCATGTGGGGGTTGAGGGAGGGGTGGTGGGGGGGGGTTGGGGTGCTGTTGGTGTTAGGTGGCTACACATTATATAATAAGAGCATCATGTGTTACATTATCTGGCCTTGTAAACCACCTTGTGCAGTCGTTAGCTTGATAGGGGTCTAGGAAACAAAATAAAAATCTCCCCTTAAATTGTATATGTAGGTCACGGATTATGAGCGTGACAGAACAAAGCTTGATAGCAAAACATTTGGTATGTGTTACGGATATGTTGTTATCATACATAGAGAAACAGCCAAAACTTATATATGAAGCCGTTCACATAATTATTTGCTAGGTACACGATATTAGAGAGGTAGTGCACTAATTTATCAAGTCACCGTACTGTATTCTAAACGAAGGCACGCACAGACACACAAAACACAGAGCGAGGGATACACTATGGAGCTTAGGACAGATAAAAATAAGGAACATTCACCCAATAGAAGGCTTCTGTTAGCACGGCAATGGAGGCACTAACTGCTGTGATGGCATTATCCGCAATAACCCCTTCAGCACGATGACGTCTTGTTTCCTTATATTTTGGCTAAAGTTAGACGATTTTCTGCAGTTTATGAAGGATCTATTTTATTGAAGGGAGTTTATTGAGATCGTATTTGCCCATTGTGTCATAGAGGCTGATAATAAGCCAAGGAAAATCGTCTAATGGTGTCGATAATAGGATGGAAATTACGTCATCATGCTGAAGGGTTTAAGGGGAGGTTTCCACTTGAGGGACTTTTTTCTTGACCCCTTTCTCTCTCATGCCTAGCCCCATTGCTTTTGAGATTTTAAGAAGTTTGCCCCGTTAGTTTGGCGATTTTAAGAACTTTCACCCCATTTTAAGACCTTTCGTGCCATTCAGGTGTCGATTTTATCCTGGCGAGCGATAGCGAGCCTGTAACTTAAGAGGAAACGGCCTTCGGCCGGGACATTTTTCTACCGAAAAATGTACAAATTAATCTTGAAAGGGACTCAAGGGGGTGTCATTTTAAGGTCTAGGGAACAAACTAAATACCTCCCCTTAATTGTTAGGCTGCTTGGAATATCGGAATTGGCTAACGTTGCATACCAGAAGCCATTAAAGAGAGAGGTTAATAATCTTAATCAATTTAATTCTTAACTATAAAACCTTCAAAATGTCATTGATAAAGGCATGTGATCGTCCGGGGATTTGAACTCGGGGCACCCCTTACAGAACATTAACGCTCTAACCATTACCCCACCCGGACAATTAAAGGTTCAGTACATGACCACGATTATTATCCATTAATCGATTACTAGATATTTATCTAATCATGCACTGGACCCAACTGCACTATGAAGAGAACAATACTCAAATAACAATTAATGGAGCACATATCTCAAGTATCTCACATATCTCAAGTATCTCACATATCTCAAGTATCTCACATATCCCAAGTATCTCACATATCTCAATATCTCACATATCTCAAGTATCTCACATCTCAAGTATCTCACATATCTCAAGTATCTCACATATCTCAAGTATCTCACATATCCCAAGTATCTCACATATCTCAAGTATCTCACATATCTCAAGTATCTCACATATCTCAAGTATCTCACATATCTCAAGTATCTCACATATCTCAAGTATCTCACATATCTCAAGTATCTCACATATCTCAAGTATCTCACATATCTCAAGTATCTCACATATCTCAAGTATCTCACATATCTCAAGTATCTCACATATCTCAAGTATCTCACATATCCCAAGTATCTCACATATCTCAAGTATCTCACATATCCAAGTATCTCACATATCTCAAGTATCTCACATATCTCAAGTATCTCACATATCTCAAGTATCTCACATATCCCAAGTATCTCACATATCTCAAGTATCTCACATATCTCAAGTATCTCACATATCCCAAGTATCTCACATATCTCAAGTATCTCACATATCTCAAGTATCTCACATATCTCAAGTATCTCACATATCCCAAGTATCTCACATATCTCAAGTATCTCACATATCTCAAGTATCTCACATATCCCAAGTATCTCACATATCTCAAGTATCTCACATCTCAAGTATCTCACATATCTCAAGTATCTCACATATCCCAAGTATCTCACATATCTCAAGTATCTCACAATATCTCAAGTATCTCACATATCTCAAGTATCTCACATATCTCAAGTATCTCACATATCTCAAGTATCTCACATATCTCAAGTATCTCACATATCTCAAGTATCATCTCAAGTATCTCACATATCCCAAGTATCTCACATATCTCAAGTATCTCACATATCTCAAGTATCTCACATATCTCAAGTATCTCACATATCCCAAGTATCTCACATATCTCAAGTATCTCACATATCTCAAGTATCACATATCTCAAGTATCTCACATATCTCAAGTATCTCACATATCTCAAGTATCTCACATATCTCAAGTATCTCACATATCTCAAGTATCATCTCAAGTATCTCACATATCCCAAGTATCTCACATATCTCAAGTATCTCACATATCTCAAGTATCTCACATATCTCAAGTATCTCACATATCTCAAGTATCTCACATATCTCAAGTATCATCTCAAGTATCTCACATATCTCAAGTATCTCACATATCCCAAGTATCTCACATATCTCAAGTATCTCACATATCTCAAGTATCATCTCAAGTATCTCACATATCCCAAGTATCTCACATATCTCAAGTATCTCACATATCTCAAGTATCTCACATATCTCAAGTATCTCACATATCCCAAGTATCTCACATATCTCAAGTATCACATATCTCAAGTATCTCACATATCTCAAGTATCTCACATATCTCAAGTATCTCACATATCTCAAGTATCATCTCAAGTATCTCACATATCTCAAGTATCTCACATATCTCAAGTATCATCTCAAGTATCTCACATATCTCAAGTATCTCACATATCTCAAGTATCTCACATATCTCAAGTATCTCACATATCTCAAGTATCTCACATATCTCAAGTATCTCACATATCTCAAGTATCATCTCAAGTATCTCACATATCTCAAGTATCTCACATATCCCAAGTATCTCACATATCCCAAGTATCTCACATATCTCAAGTATCTCACATATCTCAAGTATCTCACATATCTCAAGTATCTCACATATCCCAAGTATCTCACATATCTCAAGTATCTCACATATCTCAAGTATCTCACATATCCCAAGTATCTCACATATCTCAAGTATCTCACATATCTCAAGTATCTCACATATCTCAAGTATCTCACATATCTCAAGTATCTCACATATCTCAAGTATCTCACATATCTCAAGTATCTCACATATCTCAAGTATCTCACATATCTCAAGTATCATCTCAAGTATCTCACATATCTCAAGTATCTCACATATCTCAAGTATCTCACATATCCCAAGTATCTCACATATCTCAAGTATCATCTCAAGTATCTCACATATCTCAAGTATCTCACATATCTCAAGTATCTCACATATCCCAAGTATCTCACATATCTCAAGTATCTCACATATCTCAAGTATCTCACATATCTCAAGTATCTCACATATCTCAAGTATCATCTCAAGTATCTCACATATCTCAAGTATCTCACATATCTCAAGTATCTCACATATCCCAAGTATCTCACATATCTCAAGTATCTCACATATCTCAAGTATCTCACATATCTCAAGTATCTCACATATCCCAAGTATCTCACATATCTCAAGTATCTCACAATCTCAAGTAGCTCACATATCTCAAGTATCTCACATATCTCAAGTATCTCACATATCTCAAGTATCTCACATATCTCAAGTATCTCACATATCTCAAGTATCATCTCAAGTATCTCACATATCTCAAGTATCATCTCAAGTATCTCACATATCTCAAGTATCTCACTTATCTCAAGTATCATCTCAAGTATCTCACATATCTCAAGTATCTCACATATCTCAAGTATCTCACATATCTCAAGTATCTCACATATCCCAAGTATCTCACATATCTCAAGTATCTCACATATCTCAAGTATCTCACATATCTCAAGTATCATCTCAAGTATCTCACATATCTCAAGTATCATCTCAAGTATCTCACATATCTCAAGTATCTCACTTATCTCAAGTATCATCTCAAGTATCTCACATATCTCAAGTATCTCACATATCTCAAGTATCTCACATATCTCAAGTATCTTCATATCCCAAGTATCTCACATATCTCAAGTAGATTCCATCTCAAGTATTCTCACATATCTCAAGTATCATCTCAAGTATCTCAAGTATTCATCTCAAGTATCTCACATATCTCACGTATCATCACATATCTCAAGTATCTCACAGATCTCAAGTATCTCACATATCTCAATATCTCAAGTATCTCACATATCTCAAGTATCTCACATATCTCAAGTATCTCACATATCTCAAGTATCTCACATATCTCAAGTATCTCACATATCCCAAGTATCTCACATATCTCAAGTATCTCACATATCTCAAGTATCTCACATATCTCAAGTATCTCACATATCTCAAGTATCTCACATATCTCAAGTATCTCACATATCTCAAGTATCTCACATATCTCAAGTATCTCACATATCTCAAGTATCTCACATATCTCAAGTATCTCACATATCTCAAGTATCATCTCAAGTATCTCACATATCTCAAGTATCTCACATTGCAAGTAACTGTTCCTCAACCAATATCAATAATCTTATTATATTGAATTACACTTGCTGGTATTTATCTGTTCTCATCAATTCATATGCTAGATCATTAATTATCTATACATACAGTATCATTGTGTCAGTCAAATGTTTACTTAATTCTTTTCTTTGATGTTGTGTATGCTTGTTTAGGTTAACTCGCACACCTGTCTGTATTTATATAATAATTATGTCACCAATATATTTAATGATTTACCTCTTATATGCAAAGATTACTGTTACGTGGTTCATTTTCCTAGAGAGTATATGAAAAACAGTAACCAATATATATATATATATATAAATATATATATATATATATAGTTGAGATTCTCTTCGTATTTCTGTTCTACTGCCAAAGCGTATTAATATGCAAAAGAGCCTCTTTACCTTTACATCTTCATTCATGTTTTCCTCCTTTGAACACATCCACTCCTACGTGTCTCTCTCTCTCTCTCTCTCTCTCTCTCTCTCTCTCTCTCTCTCTCTCTCTCTCTCTCTCTCTCTCTCTCTCTCTCTCTCTCTCTCTCTCTCTCTCTCTCTCTCATTTCCTATCGCAAATTTATGTTCTGCCAATTTGCCCCTATCCTCCATCTATTACTCTTGATATATTCTTACATTTCGAAATCTATCCTCATTACCATTATTTTTCTTCATCTAACTGTTTCATTTAGTCTTCCACTCAGTAGCCAACCCAGGAATCCCCCCCTAAAGGGAACAGGGGGATATATTTAATCAATTGGATAATGAGTAAGGGAAATATACAGAAGGCAGCAACAGAATATAACGTAGATATCTAAAACTACTGTAGATTACATAGCCCCAGACAGACAGACAGACATGCTACAAGTCAACTATCAAACCACTCCACCCCCAAGGAGCACCGCCCCTTCTAACCTCCTACTTCCCCCCACCCCACTCAACCCCCAAGGAGCACAGCCCCTTCTAACCTCCTACTTCCCCCACCCACTCCACCCCCAAGGAGCACAGCCCCCTTCTACCTCCTACTTCCCCCCACCCCACTCCACCCCCCAGAATTCGGAGTTTTCAGGAGATTTTTGTTTATAGTCTCGTCCATCTTTGTATGTATTCTCTCTCTCTCTCTCTCTCTCACTCTCACTCTCTCTCTCTCCCCCCCCCCCCCCCCCCCCCCCCCCTCCCTTCCCATCTAATGAGTCTCCCGGCACCTTAATAACGCAGTACCTTATTAGTATAGGTGGAAGAAGATATTTAATTAGTCGCACAGACCAAACAACTCCCAACACATTACTGAGGAGTTCGTTCGTTGTTACTCTGGAGTTCGTCATGAGTAAGGGCAGAACAAATGTGTGAAAACTATATATGAACATTTATTTATATATAATTTTAGCATACCGGTACTTAAGATTAGTCCTTAACCATTACTAAAAACATATCAAATAAGAAAGGTCTTGATATCGATTAAGAAATGGAACAACAGATCTTAAAATCGACAAAGTAATGGGGCGAACGTCTAAAATCTCAAAACTAATGGGGTTAAACATGAGGAAGAAGGGGGACCAACCAAACGACCCATCTCCCCTTAATGTATCCCTGGATTGGCTACTGACCAGCAAAGGAAAAACAAAAAGAGGGTAGAAACTATTACGAAAACAGAAACTAAAATAGATAGATAGATAAATAGAAAGATAGATAGATAGAAACTAAAATCTAAAATAGTGGTGGAGGGTGTGGGGATGGGAAAAAATTGATGGAAAATGAAACTGGGATAGGGAATCAATATGGTGGAGTAGGAGGAGAGCAAGAGGATCAGGGAGAGAGAGAGAGTGAGTGAAAGAGAAAATGAGAGAGAGAGAGAGAAAATGAGAGAGAGAGATAACATATACAGTACACACCGATTATTACTCCTACAGTATATATGTACAATGCTAGCGATACTATAAATATCCATGTCAACAGTGTACTTATTGTTCAAGTACAGGCAGTGTTACACGAGCGATATATCAGGAAATTTACCGTCAATTTCTGTCTGGCAACTTCAGAATTAAAGATATATAATAATTAAGCCATCTAAAATCTATATCTTCACTATAATTCCCGACACCAAAGGAAAGAAAGCCCAGAATATTGGCGTAAAATAGTTGACGGACTTTGACCACTTGCCAGTTTCAGGCTATAAGGAAGTTGAAGCCGTAAACAATCGATATAAAACAGAAATGCAATAATGATGTAAGCTTCTGATGGATAGAAAGTATTATACATTTAATTTAATGGGGTTATAAATGCACTACGACCGTATTTTAGCTGGTAATTCTGCTAAATATCGATGTCTACAGCTTCAACTTCCTTATAGCCTGAAACTCGCAAGTGGTCAATTGCGAGCGTGTGACTCCACCTTAACCCTTTTGATAACAAGGTCGTCATTTTCTATATTTAATCTGGCTATTACTGAGCCATTTTATTCAGCTTGGAAAACACCTGTAAAATGAAAAGGTTAATTGAGACGACTGTTGACCCTTGATTACTAGAAGTCATTCCAAAACAGAGTCAAAGTGTCTAATGTTAACCAAAATATCCTTAACTCCATCAATACTGTGATGTACTCATTATTAACTTTAGGCTCACACTAGATGATTTTATTCAAATTAACCCCTTCTATACCGGCACAGTCCTTTTAACTTTATTGTGGCTACTAACAGACGATGTTATGCAGTTTATAAAGAGCCTCCAGCAATTAACAGGCTTCGAACTATCTCACCTAAGTTGTTTTACCACCACAGATCCTCCTTAACCCCTTCTGTACCGACAACGTCTTATTCATTATATTATAGCTATGTTTAGATGGTTTTGTGAGTATAAGAAGGATCTGTGGCAGTTAATAAGGTTAAGTGAGAAAGTTAGAAGGCTGTTAATTGCTGGAGGCCCATCTTAAACTGAATAAAATCATCTAATAGTAACCAGCATAAAGTCAAAAGGACGGAGCCGGTATAGAAGGGGGTAAACTGCACAAAATCGTCTAAATATAGCAAAAATATAATTAAAACAAATCATCTTAATATAGCAAAAATATAATTAAAACAAATCGTCTAAATATAGCAAAAATATAATTAAAACAAATCGTCTAAATATAGCAAAAATATAATTAAAACAAATCATCTTAATATAGCAAAAATATAATTAAAACAAATCATCTAAATATAGCAAAAATATAATTAAAACAAATCGTCTTAATATAGCAAAAATATAATTAAAACAAATCATATTAATATAGCAAAAATATAATTAAAACAAATCATCTTAATATAGCAAAAATATAATTTTAAAAAGGGGCTAGGAAATAACTCTAGGAATCAAATTGGGTAAAATACTATGAATTAAACCTTTGACTCCCTCAGATTCTTGCTAAGCTGAATAAAATCATACACAGTTAGCCAGAATATATAAAATGGTCATTGCATTGCAGTGGGTACAATTGAAGGGGACATGGGCCGGTTTTCTGCACTACTTTCTCCCTCATGTTTAGCCCCATTAGTTTTCAGATGTTAAGATGTTTGCCCCAATAGTTAGTCGATTTTAAGACCTTTCGCCCCATTTCTTCGTCAATATTTAGACCTTTCGTGCTATTTAGGTGTCGATTTTTTTCCCTGGCGAACGATAGTGAGTCTGTAATGTTGGAAGAACCGGCTTTTCTACCAAACAATGTACAAATTAATCTAGAAGGGGGATCTACTGGATGATTTTTTTTTTTTTTTAATTTGAAGGTCTAGGGAGGAAATTAGAAAAATAATGAATACATGCAAAAATCGCCCAAAAAGTTACCCCCCCCCCCCCCCCCCCCCCTTAAGAACTGTTGGTAGCAGTTAAGATATCTATAAAGATATTTTCTGTACGTTTAACCTCGCATCTCCATTCACGACAATTAATGAAAAAGGCTATTTAGGTCTCTCTCTCTCTCTCTCTCTCTCTCTCAACCCTAAAGGGGCTGAACAGCTCAGAATGGATCTAAACAAACTGGGTGAATGGTCTGAGACTTAAGGGAAGGCTGGCCGTTTGTTTGATCTATTAATTAATTTATTCATATATTTTTTAGTTTCCTCCCTAGACCTCCATCAAGCTTAGAAAAACACCCCCTAGACCCCCCTTCAAGATAAATTTGTACATTTTTCGGTAGAAAAATGTCCCGGCCGAAGGCCGATTCCTCTTAAAATTGCAGGCTCGCTATCGCTTGCCGGGAAATAATCAACACCTAAATGGCACGAAAGGTCTTAAAATTGACAACAAAATGGGACAAAAGGTGTTAAAATCGCCAAACTAATGAGCCGAACGTCTTATAATCTAAAAACTAGTGGGGCTAAACATTAGGGAGAAGGGGATCCATAAAAACGGTCTGCCTCCCCTTAAGTCAGAATCAAAGGTAAAAATGCGCCATGGTGGTGAAGGGGTTAATGCCCCCCCCCCCCCCCCCCACACACACACACACACACACACACCTGGGACTTAAAGGGCTCATCCCCCGTGATGTGTGGAGAGTACGAGAGAGAGAGAAAGAGAGAGCGAGAGATACAAGGAATAGTTAGTATTTCAGAGACCTTGCAGTCCATTCCGAAAAGATACTTGAAGTAGGAGAGAGAGACTGTTTAGTGCACTACACTCTTTACAGTGTGTAAAATACTATCTACTCTCTTCTTGAACTGCTCAACTGATGAACTATTTACAACTTCGGAGGGAAATTTGTTCCAGGTAGAACAGATCTTATATGTGAAAAAGTTTCCATAGCTACTAGTGCTGAACCTTTCAATTCTAATTTTTCAGCCATGGTTGTGTGTTGTATTCATATTGAGGCTAAACATTTTGCTATAATCCACATTGTCAAACCCATTAAGTATTTTAAAAACTTCAATGAGCTGACCTCATAGTCTGCGTGTCTCCAACAGGAAGAGATCAAGAGCTCTCAACCGGTCCTCATAGCTCATTCTTCTAAGCGATGGAATAAGCTTTGTAGCCCTAGCTTTTACTCTTTCCAGTCGCTCTATATCTTTCTTGAATGCTGGAGACCAGAATTGAACAGCATACTCCAGGAGAGGCCGTATTAGAGCGTTGTAAAGTGTGAGGACTATTTCCTTATTTCTATACTTAAATTGCCTCTTAATATAGCCCAATCATTTCTGAGCATTCTTCTCTACTTCAATGCACTGCTTGGAAAACTTTAGGTCACTGCTAATCAGAACACCCAAATCCTTTTCCAAGTCAGTCACTTACCTTACCTTTTGATACCTTTTGATGTGTTCGCCACTCTTCTAGCGGCACCAAGGAGCGCGACGCCACTCGTTATGGGTGGTGATTTGGTGCATTAGACTGTTTGAAGCGACAGCTCGCTCCCTTGCGAGGATGGGCTCGTCTGGCGCTTTTTGCAGTTCGACATCTAGGGCTCTCTTGAAGTTGTCTAACGAGATGTCCCTCATGTCTCTTACTCGCCGTGGGAGTTTGTTGAAGAGACGTGGGCCTCTGTGTGATAACCAGCCCTCTCGCAGAGAGCCCATAGCACCCCTGTTATTCATCCGGGGGATTTCGCATTCCCAGCCTCTCCTATCACTGAATTTCATGACTATCGGAGTATGTAGGTTTGGTACTAAACCCTCTGCGATTTTCCACGGGTATATTATTAGGTAACGTTCTCTTCTACGTTCCAGTGAGTACAGATTCAGTGCTCTTAAACGCTCCCAATAGTGTAGATGTTTTATCGAACTTATATGCGAAGTGAAATTTCTTTGTACACTCTCTACGTCATTTATTTCACCTGCTTTGTTGTATGGGGATGTTAATACGCTACAGTACTCAAGCCGCGGTAGCACTAGAGATTTGAAGAGCGTTATCATAGGCAATTCCCCGCGTGTTTTAAAAGTACGCAGAATCCAACCCGTTAGACGTTTCGCAGCCGCCACTTTGACCTGGTTATGTACTTTGAAACCCATATTTTCAGACATTAATACCCCAAGGTCTTTCACACTGTCTTTCCGTTCTATTATGTGGTTAGATTCTGTTAAGTAATTTGTAATTTCTTTAACACCATTATTATCTCCGTACCGTATTAATTGGAATTTTTCCTCATTGAATTGCATGTTGTTTTCCCTGGTCCACTGGAACACTACATTCATGTCTTCCTGCAGTCGGCCCGTGTCCTCTTGTGTGTTTACTATCTTGCTTAATTTTGTGTCATCAGCAAAAGACGACACCGTACTGTGTCTGGTGTTGGTATCTATGTCGCAAATTAGTATGAGGAACAGAAGGGGCGCTAGCACTGTTCCTTGGGGCACTGAGCTTTTGACATCCGAAGGCTCAGATGTGACTTGGTTTACTGCTACTGATTGTTTTCGGTTTACGAGGAAATTGTATATCCACCGTCCGATTTTCCCAGTTATACCTTTTGCTTTCAGTTTGTGGGCTATTATACCATGGTCACATTTATCAAATGCCTTAGCAAAATCGGTGTAAATGACATCCACGTTTTTCTTTTCTTCTAGCGCCTTAAGAATTTTGTCATAGTGTTCCAAAAGTTGTGAGAGACATGATCTTCCCGCTCTGAACCCATGTTGACCGGTGTTGTGTAGTTCATTTGTCTCCATGAATGTTGAAATTTTTGCTTCGCAGGACTCGCTCGAAAACTTTAATGATGTGAGAGGTTAGAGCTACCGGGCGGTAGTTTTTTGGTAGTGCTTTACTCCCTCCTTTATGCAGTGGGGCAATTATTGCGTTTTTCAAGCTATCTGGTATGTCACCAGTGTCTAGACTCCTTCTCCACATTATAGCCAGGGGTTTTGAGAGGCTTTCCTTACATTTCTTCATTAGGATCGAATTCCATGAGTCCGGGCCTGGTGCCGAGTGGGATGGCATGTTGGAAATGGCCTCTTCTATGTCTTTTGGACCGAAATCAATATCCAGCATCTGAGGGGTTTCCGTGGGGGAGGTTTCCATGAAAAATATATTTTGGTCTCTGATGACTTTTTGTTTCATCAGGCTCACTGAATGCCATTTCATACTGCCTGCTTAAGAGTTCGCTCATTTCCTTTTTGTCCCCTGTGAAAGAGCCGTCCCCTTTGCTCAGTGGGCCGATGTTTGATGTTGTTTTAGCCTTTTGTTTGGCGTATGAAAAGAAGTATTTGGAATTTTCCTTTGTACCTGCAATAGCTTTCCTCTCCTCTTCCATATGTTGTAGTTCATATGATATTCTTAGCTTTTGTTCAATTTCCACAATTTCTCTATCTATTTCGACCTTTTGCCTATCCTGTAGATTTTGATGTGTGCGTCTTTGTGTGAGTAATTTTCTTCTTCTGTACAGCCTCCTCCTTTCCCGATCTTGTTTGCTTCTTCGTCTTGTTTGTCTTGCAGGTATATGGTGGCTACAGATTTGGGTCATGGTTTCTGTTATTAAGACTAGACATTCTGCTGGTGTCAGGTTATCCATTAATCTTCCCAGTCTATTTCCTCCATTTCTTGATTTACCTCTGCCCACCTAATGTTTTTGTTATTGAAGTTAAATTTACTGAAGGGGCCGGTTTTTGTTCTCGATTCTGAGGTTGTCTGTACACTTTCTAAGGTTGTTTTGATCTCAATTAATTTATGATCTGAGTATGTTGTGTCCGATATGTTAATGCTGTGTACTAGAGAGTCGTTGTTAGTGAAGACCAGGTCTAAGATATTGTTTTCCCGTGTGGGTTCAGCAATATGTTGGGTAAGACTAAAAAAAGTTCAAAAAGCTCTCTCGTATTAGTATTTGCTTCTCCGGTGTTATTTGCCACTAACTGGTTTTCTAGTTGTCTCCATTTAATGTTTGGTAGGTTAAAGTCTCCTAGCCATATAATATTTGGTGTTGGGTTCCCCAGGGTTTCCACATCTGATTTTATTTTGTTGAGCTGGGTGCCTGTATGTAACAATAACTGCTAAATTTAGGGATTCTATTTTAACTCCAAGTATTTCCACCACTTCATTACTGTTATTTAGGAATTCAGTACATATCAGTGAGTCATGTATGTACAAGGCTACACCTCCATGTGATCTATGCGTTCTGTCCACCCTATGTAGGTTGTAACCAGGAATCCATACCTCACTATCTTCCTGATCTTTAATGTGAGTTTCTGCGAGAGCCGCAAATATAGCGTTTCCTTCTTCTAGCAGGCCCCTAATAAATGGTACTTTGTTCGTGGTTCTATTTTTTAGGCATTGGATATTTTGCAAACAAGATTGGGGAGGGATTGTTTGGAGTACTATGTGTACCTAATAGTCTTCGGGATGTATTGGCCACTCTTGGGAGGCCAGGAGGTGCTCGAGGTGTTCTATGTGCTCGTCCATCTCCCTCAGTCTCTTCATCTTCATCTGCCCTTTCCCTCCTTGCCTTTTTCCTCTGTCTCGTCCTCGCATAGCTAGAGAGTTTTTTGGGCTACCATTCGTGTTAGGTCTAGCATATCTCCAAGTCCCTTTAATATGAAAAGCTGGGCATTTCATATTGTAGCAGGTCTTGTTCCTCAAGTGATGTCTTGCAAAGGGATGGGTGGTGGTATTTGCAGGTTTCACCAAATCTACATTTTCCATGACGGTTATGTTGTTGCAAATTTTGGAATGAGCAAATCTACATGAATTCCCATTATATTCGCCCTTTTGACCAAAGTAGCACCTTCTTTCCAGATAATATCTGCACACTGGTGTAGACAACCCCCGTAGGTGTGGCTGGGGCTGCAGGGGTTATGTGGTGAGCTAAGTTGTGGTTGTGGGTAATAGAGGGCTTGGTGGATGGGTGGGTGAGGCCTGCAGGGGGGTGGAGTTACGGGTCGGTTGTAGGTGGGCAGGTGGCAGTGGTGAGGGGGGAGGCGATGTGGAAGGGGAGCCTGATATGGGGGCTTGTTGCATCCTACGTTCATCCTGCAAATGTATTTGATCAACAGCAGTAGGGTGGTCAATGGCCATAGATGGGATTAATGTGGGTGTTTTTTGGGTCTGGGGAGGTGTGGGAAAATGTGCGGCAGGGTTTGTGGATTTGTAGGGTGCGAAAGGTTGTTGTTCGGCAGGCGATGTGTGTTGATGTGCAGGAGGCAATGCGGGCATTTTCATGGGAAGGTGTGCGTGTGTGGGTTGTGATATTAGTATGGGCCCTGAGGCCCCAATAGTTCCCCAGTTTCTGTGAAAAGTAGCTATGTCTTGGCTATATTTCGGGTCCTATCTTGTACTTCTGTATTTTCTACAGTCTGTATGACTTGCCATGTGATATCGAAACAAATATCGCAGAAATGGAGGTTCTTCCCTCTTGTATTGTACGCCTCATTTATTGGTGTCAGTCCTATGCAAACCCAGTGGTATGGTTGCTTGCATATCTGACATGCTGTGCCTTTATCCACGTGTATATTCATGTTACACCTCGTACAGGTGTCTCTGTTAGACATTTTTTTTTTTTTTTTTTTTTTTTTCCACCCGCCCTTACATGGGGGAGAGAGAGAGGGGGGGGGGCGTGGAGGACAAGGAGGTGTTTGTTACGCGGTTTGTGGTGAGTGTGGGGTGTGTGTGGAGGGTGCCACTCGTTTACACTCGTTATGTTTAAACTTTAAATAACTTTAAGTAACACTTTCAATAATTATCTTATGAAACAGAATTCTCACTGCCCTAACCACTTTTCCCGTTTTTTGTCGGCTGTTTAGCGGAATATACGGCACTCTAGGAAAATAACGAACTTTCCAGGCTAACCTATATATTATCTATTTTAATTTTCATGTTTTACCTATCACCTTGATTCAACACTGCTCAGGTTCGAATTTTCACCACATTTGGTTGCGTGGGAGATCTTTCTCTCCAATAACGTCACTACTAACCTACGATATGGTAGAGAAATAATCTGCACTGATTTAATTTGTTTACATAATGTTTTTCTCTGTTTGCTATTATTTACGATATTTGTTTTGTCGGTACCCTTTCCTGTCGAGGTTAAGTTTCGCTTTTGGTAAAATCGTATAGGGGGAGGGGACGTGTCCAGGAGAGCGTGGGGATATATGTGTTTATGGTCTTTGCGGTCACCGAGGGTATTTTGTTTACAGCATACGTCCTGTTCCCAAGCTAAAAGTTAAAAGTTCCCCTGACTTTAGTTCTCTGTATTATACTTTTCTAGTTTATTTACGTGATATACGATGTTCACTATCACTTTTAACTTAGGCTTCCTATTTTCCCATAGCCCTGTTTGATTTCATAGGACTATATAGCTAACACTTTGCTTTGGGACGTAACGGTTTTTTTCTTTCCCTTCTTCTTTCCAGAGGCATTCCCTATAGTATATAATGAATAACCTGAATTGGGGATTGCTTGGCCGATATGCATCACTTTGCACTTTTCCAAGTTTAGAGGCATCTGCCATGTCTCCGACCATTCACCCAGTCTGTTGAGGTCCATCCTGAGCTGGTCAACCCCTCTCGGCTCTTTCAAATTCATTCCAAGCTTTAAATGAGAGAGAGAGAGAGAGAGAGAGAGAGAGAGAGAGAGAGAGAGAGAGCAAAATAAGAGAGAGAGTAGAAGAAGAGAGTAAGAGAGAGAGAGAGAAGAGAGAGGGAGAAGATGAGAGAGAGGAGTAGAGCGAGATGAGAGAGAGAGAGAGAGAGATAGAGGCGAGGGAGGGATGGGCATGGATGAATTGGAAATGGTCCCTCTTTTTCCCATGCATTATGTTCCTCAATTTCCCATGCCCCCCCCATTATTTTTTCATTTAGTCCCTTATGTCTCTCCCGCACCTCAAACTTCCACTTATCGAGCTCTGGTGGTGTTGTGGGGGAAGATATTGAGAGAGAAGAGAAGAATAGTACAGAGAGAGAGAGAGAAGAGAGTAGTAGAAGAGAGGAAAAAGAGAAGAGAGAGAGGAGAGGAGAGCGAAGCGAAGATAGAGAGCAGAGGATAGAGGAGTAGGAGAGAGAAACGCCATGTGAACCGGCCTCAAACTTTTCAATGTGATAACGTAAATTTTAGCATAATTCTAGTTACTAGCTACCCTGAGATGAATTTATAAATCTGAGGACGGAGTAATTGATTAATTTGATATATAAAGTAGAGGACATTCATAAGCAAAGGATAATATATCAATGACAGCAGATAAATGGTAAAGCAAAAATTGCGTCGGTTCTAACCGAAGAGGTTAACTTTTTGGTTGAGTTTTCATGTTTATTAGTTTCTAGTTTTCATGTTTATTAGTTTCTAGTTTTCATGTTTATTAGTTTTCTTAGTTTTCCAATGTTTTATTAGTTTTCTAGTTTTTCATGTTTATTAGTTTCTAGTTTTCCACAGATGTTTATTAGCTTTTCTAGTTTACTCCATGTTTAATTATCGTTTCTAGTTTTCATGTTTTTATTAGTTTCTAGTTTTCATGGTTTCTTTAGTTTCTAGTTTCCTCCATGGTTTTTATTTTCTAGTTTTCATGTTTCTATTTAGTTTTTCTAGTTGTTTCATGTGTTATTTAGTTTTCTAGTTTTCATGTCCTTATTAGGTTTCATGTTTATTAGTTTTCTAGGTTTTCATGTTTTATATTTTAATTTTCAGTTTCTGTTTTTTCATGTTTATTAGTTAGTTCTCTAGTTTTCATGTTTATTAGTTTTTCCATGTTTTATTAGTTTTTCTATGTTTCCCATGTTATTATTTAGTTCGTCATAGGTTTTCCCTCCAATGTTTCATTAGTTTCTAGTTTTCCATGTTTTATATTAGTTTTTTTCTAGTTTGTTTCCCAATGTTTATTTAAGTTTCTTCTAGATTTCCTCCTTCCTAGACCTCCATCAAACTTTTACAAAACAAACAGGATCCTCCCTTGACGATATATTGTAAAATTTTTCGATAGAAAATGTCCTGGGCCGGAGTCCGATTCCTTCCTAAATAAATTTAACCGGCTCGCTATCGCTCGCCAGGAAATAATCGATACCTAAATGATCATGAAGTCTTAATATTGAAAAAAAGTACAAATGTCGACGAAATCGGGCCAAAATAATGGGTCAAAATGTCCTAAAAATCTGAAAAACGAATGGGGCTAAGACATGAGGAAGAATGGGTACCAGAAGTCGTACCCATCTGACACCTTTTAAAGCATCAGTGGATAGACCAACCGTCCATTTATCTTCACCTGAGTTTCAATCCTCCTTCGTGAATCCCGTCAAGGGTTTTAGAGGTCTGAATTATTCAAAGGACATTACGCTTGGGGAGCGGGGGCCGGCCACCTTGGCATTGGCATCAAGCTGGGTCCCTTCGGTCACTGAAACTGGGAGGGGAATCATAATGTACAATATATATATATAGATTTAATTTTTTTATTTTTATATATTTTTAATTTTTTTTTATGAATGCTTGAGGACTATATTTTGATTATATGTGTTTAATTATGCCACCAATTATACAGTATAAAGGCACATATAAGGTCCAGAAACTGGTCCACTGACTTACTAGCTTTAACAGTTACGATGCAAGTATGTGGATATCTTTGCCACGTAGCATTAACCCCACCAGATCTAAATAGTTTGCTGCTTGTATATTAGCATTCATGACCACCTCACATACCACCCTCTCCTCTAATTTGTCAAAAAAAAACAAATTTGATTACTTTTAAGGGAGCCCACTTTTCGCTTTTTTTTTTTTTCTCATTTTCTCTCCTTTCCTCCCCTTTCTCTTTCACCTCTGTTTGGCTTTGTAACAAAATTCGGTGTGCGGGGCCCCCCCCAAGCGGCCCCCCATTCAAGCCTACTGTTTTAAGACGTTTACCAACTACACACCCTAACCCCAAAACCACCCTACCCCCCCCACCCCCATCCAGGTGTCAAATATTTTCCTGGCGCGCGTTAGCGAGCCAGCATAATATATTTTTGTTTGGACAGCAAGCTACATTTGTGACCTTTTTCGATTGAAAAATTTCCTCTCCGGCAATCCTGATTTCCTCCATACAATGCTGGCTCGTCTTTCGCTCGCCGAGGAAGAAAAATCGACACCTGGATGGGGATAATGTCTTAAAACAGTTGGCTGAATGGGCCGAATGATACAAGCCATGGCAAGATAGAAAAGGGAGAAGATTCAAAAAAAGCCGGTGACAAACGGCCCCCTTAAGCCCTGCACACGAGGAACTCCTCAATTCACACACTATAAACAGATTCCTTGTAGATAGCTAGACGTAGATAGATATACCTTGATGGATATGATAGATAGATAGATGATTGAATTGAGAATAAGTACATACTGAGTTTACGGACGGCTTGAGATAGATTGATTAGATCGATCGATATATAGTAGATAATGAATCAAGCAACAACAGATCTAGTGACTTCTAGGCTGCTTGTCCTCCAAAACACTTAGGATCAAGTGTCCAAACAGTGTGGTTTAGAGTGGGTAAGGGAACATTGGAAAGGGGGGAACTAACTGAGGCCCGGCCACTAACGTGGCAGGACTATGAAGTTAGTAGGGCCCTTATGGGTTAGTAACTGCAGGGTAGGAGAAAGTTATTCATTTTACAAACGCATGTCGGTCGCGGGTTTGATGCGAGAAAATTTGTCCTAAGGGCGGAATTTAAATGAATCAACGGTTGCTTGCAGTCTAAAAACGTCTCGGGGGAAAGCCCATTCCATCCACAAGTTGACAACCACCTCGAGTGAAGAAGAATTCCTTAGATTCGTGTGCGTTCAAAAGATTTACAAATATTTGCAACTGTTTCTCCTTCCCCCCGCGTGTAATTAGTTGTGTTCGATAGTGAAGTACTTACTACAGTTCATATTGTCGATGCCTTTGATGATTTTGAAACACTTGAAATTAAGACGTCCACGTCACCTCTTAATCTGCGCTGGGTTAAAGGAAATAGATTTAATTCTCTAAGACGCTCTTCGTATGGTTTTGTCTTTAGGCTAGGTATACATTTTTGTGGGTAACTCTCCGTTGAACGCGTTCTAGCATTGTTTTATGTCTTTTTGGTAATAAGGGCACCAGCATTGAACGCAGTATTCCAGAAGAGGGCGGCCTACGGAATTGTAAAGGGTTAGTGATTAACGCGTCTTTTGATTTATTGGCTCAAATGATCTGCCTATAAAGACAATTTATTTTTTAGCCAATTCTTTTGTTTTGCTCTTACAACACTTCTGAACATTGTTGACCTCGGTTTTGTTACTCGCGTTGTTACTACTCTACTTACTTCCCAGATTCGGTTGTCTCTCGGGTTTGACATTCTTAAGAGTGCGGAGTGCCAATAGGTAGATAGGTAGATAGGTAGATAGAGTGAAACAAAGACAGGCAGACAGATCATAAAGAGAGAGAGAGAGAGAGAGAGAGAAAGAGAAAGAGAAAGAGAAAGAGAGAGAGAGAGAGAGAGAGAGAGAGAGAGAAAGAGAGAGAGAGAGGTGAATCAGGGTGCACTAAGTAGTCTAATTACCAACCGTTCTCTCTCATTACGGTGTTTATGAGGTAGAATTACGACTTACACCCGGGAGTCAAAACAACGAGAAAAGGAGTTGTTGTCCCAAAAAAATCTGGAATGGCCTATATCATAACATTATTCTATACAGTTATCATCTTCATCTATTTATATGGTAATTATTGTATCTATTATTTTTATCTTCTTGTACAGTAATTAATCCATCTGTTTTACAATCGGTCTATATGTCATTTTTTGAGGTACTTCCATGTATAAGGAAACATGGTATTGGGGTAAGTCACTCTGAGAGAGGAAGAGAGGAGAGAGAGAGAGAAGGGGGCTTCTTCTCTAACCTATCTTTGTAACACTAAACTATCTATCTATTTTTTTTTTCTCTAGCTCTCGCTCTCTCTCTCGCATCTCTCTCTACTAATATATATATATAATATATATATTATATATATAATATTATATAAATAATATATAGATATACAGTAATATATTATATATATATATATAGTATTAATAATATATATATATATATATAATATATATACTGTATATCTATATAATATTATGCAGTTATATCTTTTGCTAAGCGACTATTAGGAAGATATTATTTCAGCTTAAGAAGAAACGTTTAACCCAATAAAGGCTATATAGAGTCCTTTCCTAAGCATCATTAAATCGTCTAAATGCAGCTGAAACATAGACAACCAAAACGGTCAAACGGTACTGAATGGTTAAATTCTGGAAGCCCCCCCCTTTATAACAACCCTCTCCTTCTCACCTCTCCCGTCGCTGGCTCCTCCCCTCCCTATTTCCCTGCCCTCCTATTTCCTATTTCCCTTCCCTGCCTCTCCTCCTCCTCCTCCGTCTTTCCCTTCTTCCCTTCCTCCTTGCCGATGTGTTTTTCTTTTCTTTTGTAATTGCCGCCCCTCACATTTGTCGCTTGTGTCCCTCTTTTAAAAACTTAAACTTAAATACTTTGGCTATTTGATTTTTTCCCCTCAATGTCGTCTTCTTTCTCCTATCCTTTTATTTTTCCGTCTTTCCCATCCTCCACCTTCTCCGTCTTCTCCCCATGCCTTTATTATATCTTCCTCCGTTCCTCCTCCCACCTCTCCTACTCTCTCTCCCATCCTTGTTATATCTTCCTCTCCACCGCCTCCTTCTCCCTATCCTTTATTATCTCTTCTCTTCCTCCTCCACCCTCACCCACCTCTCTTCTCCCATCCTGGTAATTTTTTTCTCCTATTCCTCCTCCACCGTCCTCTTTGCTCCTAATCCTTTTTATCTCTTCCTCTCCTGCCCAACCCCCTCATTTCTCCTCTTTTGGCTCATTCGCGCCAACCTTTATTTTTCCTCCTTCCCTCCTCCACCTCTACTCCTCTTTCTTTCTTTCCCTCCTTTATTATCGCTTCCTCCTCCATCCTCCACCTCCTCTTTCTTGCTCATTCTCTCCTCTTTTTTTTCTACCCCGACTTTTCTGGATCATTCATTCTGGCTGGTTCTCTTCTCTTCCTTCCTCCTCCATTAATTGACCCCTTGCGAGTTTCAGGCTATATCAGTTGAGGCCGTCAAGCATTAATATAAAACAGAAGTGCAATCATTATGTAGGATTTCTGGTGGATAATAAACCCTGTGTGAATTTGATTTGGTGAAGTGGTTTAATCATATCTATTCACCCACGACCGGTATTTTATTTTAGGCTGGTAAGTCTGCTAAATATCCATGTAAACACACACTCCAACTCCTTCCTTATAGCCGTTGCAGAAACGCAAGTTGGTCAATTTCTTTCTCTTCTCTTTCCCTTCCTTCCTATTTCCCGCCTCTTCTTCGTCTTCTTCTTCACCCTCATTTTTGAACTCTCCCTATTCTCTTTTCCTTCTTCTTCCTCCCTCTCTCCTACATTCCTCCCATAGCGGTGTGGTGAGAGAAGAAAGTAAAC
>CM064492.1:83081212-83101060 GCA_032716605.1 Paralithodes platypus | reverse complement strand
TATATATTATTACCTACTTATATATATTGAAATGGAAAACTAGTTAAGCAGACTTAAACAATATGAATAATAGTTTAAATTTGTATGTTTGCTTTGTCAATATATATATATATATATATATATATATATATAAATATATATATATATATATATACCGGTATATACAGTATATACAGTATATGAATAAATAAATAAAAAATATAAAAATAAAGCATAATATACTGTATGTTGTCCTGTGAAATTCTTAATTGGGCACAACTGTACCATCGTTGACTGCAGACGATTGTAGAGCTACTGACAAATGTTCATGAGCGCTTGGATATTTCTTTATGCAAATAATACTATCCATTTAGATTAACTTTCTTCTTTATGATACAAATGCATACACTCTCCCGCCCTCTCTCTCTCTCTCACTTAACTTAAGCCCCTACCTCCACACACACAAAAACACGCACACGCAAAGACACACACACTCCCGCCACCCCCCCCCCACACACACAAACACAATCATTCATACATACACACACACACACACCATTCACTCTCCCACCACTCTAGGCTCTCACTCTCTCCTCCTTGTATTCACTCACTCAGTCTTACTCTTTCTCACACACACACACATAACCATTCACTCTCCCACCACTCTAGGCTGTCTCTCTCTCTCTCTCTCTCTCACACACACACTCTCTCTCTCTCCCACACTCAACCATTCACTCTCCCACCACTCTAGGCTCTCACTCTCTGCTCCTTGTATTTTCTCTCTCTCTCTCTCTCTCTCTGTGTACTCCTTTGTACTCCCACTCTCACACACACTCAACCATTCACTCTCCCACCACTCTAGGCTCTCACTCTCTCTCTCTCACACACACTCACACACACTCAACCATTCACTCTCCCACCACTCTAGGCTCTCACTCTCTCCTCCTTGTCCTTCTTCACTCTCCCTCTCTCTCTCTCTCCCACACTCAACCATTCACTCTCCCACCACTCTAGGCTCTCACTCTCTCCTCCTTTTCCTTCTTCACTCTCCCTCTCTCTCTCACACACACTCAACCATTCACTCTCCCACCACTCTAGGATCTCACTTTCTCCTCCTTCACTCTCTCACACACTCGCACACACTCAACCATTCAATCTCCCACCACTCTCTCCTCCTTGTCCTTCTTCACTCTCCCTCTCTCACACACACACACACACACACACACACACACACACACACTCACTCAACCATTCACTCTCCCACCACTTTAGCCTCTCACTCTCTCCTCCTTACATACAACTCCTTAGTCCGCCCTCTTCTTGAATACTGTGTTCAATCCTGGTGCCCTTATTACCAACAAGATATAGACAAGCTAGAACGAGTTCAACGTAGAGTTACCAAAATGATACCTAGCCTAAAGAACAAACCATACGAGGAGCGTCTTAGAGAATTAAATCTATTTCCTTTAACCCAGCGCAGATTAAGAGGCGACTTAATTCAAGTGTTCAAAATCATCAAAGGCATCGACAATATGAACTGTAGTAAGTACTTCACTATCGACCAATCTAATTACACGCGGGGAAACAGTTGCAAAATTATTGGTAAATCTTTTAACTCACACGAAGCTAAGAATTTCTCTTCAATTGAGTTGTCAAATTATGGAATGGGCTTCCCCTAGATGTCATAGACTGCAGCACCGTTGATTCATTTAAACTTCGCATAGACAAATATCTCGCATCAAACCCGCGACTGACTGCGTTTGTAAATTAATAACTTTATTTTATCCTCCCATCAGTTACTAACCCCTCTGTCCCCTACTAACTTCCTAATCCTGCCACGGACATTAGTTCCAGGGCAGTAGTTCCCTTTCCAATGTTCCCTTACCCACTCTAAACCACTGTTTGGACACTTGATCCTCAGTGTTTTGGAGGACAAGCAGCCTAGAAGGGTCACTAGATCTGTTGTTGCTTGATTTCCTTTGTACTTTGTACTCCTTGTCCTTCTTCACTCTCCCTCTCTCTCTCTCACACACTCACACACACTCAACCATTCACTCTCCCACCAGTCTAGGCTCTCACTCTCTCCTCCTTGTCCTTCACTCTCCCTCTCTCTCTTACACACACACACACTCACTCAACCATTCACTCTCCCACACTCTAGCCTCTCACTCTCTCCTCCTTGTCCTTCTTCACTCTCCCTCTCTCTCTCACACACTCACACACACTCAACCATTCACTCTCCCACCACTCTAGCCTCTCACTCTCTCCTCCTTGTCCTTCTTCCTATTCACAGTCTCCTCGTCACCACCACTTTTCTCATTTTTGTTTTTGTTTTTTTGTTTTTTTGGCAGACAATTTCTATTTCATGGCATAATTTTGGTTTTGGGTTCGTCGTGGGGTTGCATATACAGTTTTTATTTGTGAATAATTCTGACACACTGATGAAATACTATGAAACTTTCCCTCTCCCTAATAAAATTAAGAGGAAGGTGAATCTGAAATATATACTGTATACATGACACTGAAATATTTTGAAACTTTCCCTAATAAAATGAGGAGGAGGGGGAATCTGAAACCTTTATACACGACTCTGAAATATTATGAAACTTTCCCTAATCAAATTAAGAGGAAGGTGAATTTGAAATCTATATACATGATTACGGTACATGAGACTGAAATATGTTAAAACTTTCCCTAATCTTACGAATGGGGAATCTGAAATTTTATACACGAGACAGAAATATTTTGAAACTTTCCTTAATATAATGAGGAAGGTGAATGTGAAATCTATACAGTATGCATGAAACTGAAATATTTTGAAACTTTCCCTAATATAATGAGGGGCAAGGTGAATCTGAAATCTATATACGTTACTGAAATAATAATGAAACTTTCCCTTCCCTTAATAATATGAGGGGGGGGGGGGGAATCTGAAATCTACCTACACGAGACTGATATATTTTTTTTTTTTTTTTTTTTTTAAAGAGACAATGAACGGAGGAAGGAAAAACACAGATAAAACAAAAAGGTCCATGTGCCTAAAGGCATCCTCCATTCATAAAATGTTTGTAACAACTGGATTTAAACATTTGTAGATTGTAAGTTTGTGGAAAGCAATTCGAGGGAAGTGAATTCCAAAGAGTAGTAGCTCTGTGGATAAATTAATTTTGATAAGCAGAAGTTCTGCATTGTGGAGGAGAAAGTGTAAATTCATGGGCGCTCTCAGCTGCCCTAGTTCTACGGGGAAAGATGTGGAGAGGCGGCACAATTGAAGCAAGTTCCTCGGAACAATTGCTGTGAAAATATCTGTAGAATAATGCAAGGGATGCAACGTTTCTTCGTATGGATAATGTAGGAAGGTCCTGTGTGATTGCAGGGTTATTGATTAATCTAATAGCTGTATTTTGAATTTTGTCCAACTGCCTCAATGCAACCACTCCTTCCACCCCACAGAGGTGAATAGTAATACATCTGAGAACGCACATGGACTTTTATATATTACGGCCAACTGCTCGTCAGTGAAGAATTCTCGAACTCTGCACAGGAGTCCCAGTTTTTTAGAGGCATTCTTAGCAATGCTTCTAACATAATGTGTCCAGCTCAAGTTAGTATTTAATGTTACACCGAGAATGTCAATACTAGGGGAAGTGGGAATATTTACATAATTAAAAAATATATGGGAGTCAGTGAGATTCTGTCGGTTAGAAAATTGAATGTACTTGGTTTTCTGTGCATTAAAGGAAACTAGATTCTTTTGTGAAACCTTCCCAAATATGATGAAGAGGGAGGTGAATCTGAAATCTATCTGCATAAGACTGATATATTTTGAAAATTTCCCTCTCCCTAATAATATGAAGAGGGAGAGGAATCTCAAACTTATATGCCTGATACACTTCCAGGCTTACAGCGCTTGTTAACCCCTTCAGTACCGGTGACGTCATTTTATGTACATTCTAGCAAGCATTAGACGATTTTATTCAGCTTAGGAAGGACTTCTAGCAATTAAAAAAAAGGCTACAGACTATCGCAATTTATCCCTTTAGCTACCATACTTCCTTCGTAACCTTGATAAAATCGTCTAAACCTATCTCAAGTAATCCCTTTAGCTACCACATATCCTTCGTAAGCTGCACAAAATCGTCTAAAACGTAGCTGAAATCCAACCAAATCGACGTGACCGGTACCGAAAGGGTTAATGAATATCGCCCCCTCGCTCATTTGTGGTATCTTTTATCCTCTAATGGCGTGCCTAGCTCCTTCCCCTTGCCTGCCTGGTATATCAGCTGATTGCGTGGGGGGCTCTCCTGTATACTTGGTGGTCTGTAAAAGGCAAAACATTTCGTATTCCTATCTCTTTGTTATGTCTGTAGCTCTGTGTTTCTATTACCAGCCTCTTTCCCCCCCCCCCCCTCTCTCTCTCTCTCTCTTTACATGCTTCCCTCTATTGTTATTATTTATTCTCTCTCTCTCTCTCTCTCTCTCTCTCTCTCTCTCTCTCTCTCTCTCTCTCTCTCGTTTTATTTACATGCATCTATCTCTCTTGCTCTTGTTCTCCCCCTCGTCTCACTTTGTGTATCATTATATTTACATTATTATCTCTCACTTTCGCTCTCCCTCCAGCCACATCTCTCTCTCTCTCTCTCCCCCCTCTATCTATCTATCTTTCTCTCTCTCTCTCTCTCTCTCTCTCTCTCTCTCTCTCTCTCTCTCTCTCTCTCTCTCTCTCTCTTTCTTTCTTATTCATTAGTTATTCAACAATTTCTACCTCTCCTCCCTTCATCTGACATATTCCTATAATCAATGCTACTTCACTTCAACTAGCCACTCCTCTCTCTCTCTCACACCCCCACCCACACCCACCCACTCACACACAGACACACATTCGCGCTCTCTCTCTCTCTCTCTCACATGTGAAAAGAGTTGAAATTAATATAGATATATGACAAATATAGAGATACAGTCAAACACCCACCCCAAGGCAAAATAGAGAGGCGGATGGACTTCATCAGGCCACAGCCACCCGCCGTAATCGGTTTTCTGTTATAACTGTGGCAACCGGCTATACCTGGTGTAGAGTGTTTGCCCTAAAAGAAAAAAGTAGTATAGTACTAATGAAATAGTCAAAATCAGGGGGTTGATATATTCGGGAAGTCAATTTTGTAGTCAGAAGTAGAGTAGACAAAATCAGTTAGTTTAAATTGGGGAAGTCACATTTTGTTGTCGGATATCGAAGAAAAAATCCATTAACTACGTCAAAAAGTACTGATACATATTTAACATGAGATAAAGTGAGGTTGAGCTCTGGGAGGTAGGGGACGCTCAACCCCCACTCTGACAGGATCACACACACACTCACACGCTTGCTCACTCACTCACACTCTCTCACACTCACATTATCTCTCTCACACACTCACTTGCTTGCTCACTCACTCACACTCTCTCACACTCACATTCTCTCTCTCTCACACACACCAATATCACTTTTTGTTCTCATTCATCCAAAGCACAGCGTCGATCGTTGAAATCTATCCTTCAACTTTAATGCACGATTGTCTTTCATCTTTAAGGGGGTACTACTAGTTTTTTGTCTGGACCCCCTTCTCCCTCATGTTTAGCATATTAGTACTGAGGTTTTAAGACGTTCGTTCCGTTAGTTTGGCGATTTCGAGACCGTTCGCCTCATTTTGTTGTCAATATTAAAACCTTTCGTGCCATTTAGGTGTCGACTTTTTTCTGGCGGGCGACAGTGAGCCTCTAAATTTAGAAAGAGCCGGCCTTCGGCCGGAATTTTGTTTTTATCGAAAAATGTACAAATTTATCTTGAACGGGGTGTTTTTCTAAGCTTGATAGAGATCTAGCGAGAAAACTAAAAAAATAAATTAATACCGGGTATATAAATATATATATAGACCAAAAACCAAGCACTACCCCTTTAAGCGTTTTTTCTATTAACCCTTTCACGCATTTATGACGTAGAGGTTGCCAGATTAGCAATAAGAAATAGAGTTCTCTCACTCTTATAATTACCTCTCCAAAATTAGTTTTCTGCCCACAGCTAACTCAAAAACAACTGCAGAGTTTGAAGTACCGGTAACTAAACTAAAGGTTTCTAAAAAAACCTGATGGTAACAAAGGCTTTAAAGTATCCCCAATAGGCTCAAAATTGCGTCATATGTCGGAGAGGGTTAACACTATCTGGTCCAAAGTTTTGTGGATTATTATGATACTTGTTAAATTATAAGATTTAGTTTGTCCCCTATGTTAAGAAAAAACGGCTTCTCAGACTTCTTTCAAACCTTAAAAAATTTCCACCCAGACTTCAAGCTAATTAGTACATTATTCGATAAAAAATATCCCGACCGAAAGCAGATTACTTCAAAGTTTAGGCTCGTTGTCGCTCACCCATAAAAAATCAACACCTGAATGGAATGAAGCGTCTTATTATTATCAAACTAATGAGGTGAAACGTCTAAAAATGTCCCAAGTAAAGGAGCGAAACAGGGGTGGTTAAAAAATACCACCCTCTGATGAAATAGGACTAAGGGGGGTAGTACTCGCTTTTTCTGGACCCCCTTCTCCCTCATGTTTAGCATATTAGTTTTGAAATTTGAAGACTGGCCTTCCGTTAGTTTGGCGATTGTTATACCTTTCGCCCTATTTATTTGTCAAAATTTAGACCTTTCGTGCCATTTAGGTCTCAATTTTTTTTCCTGGCGAGCGAGAGCAAACCTGTAATTTTAGAAGCAACCGAAAAATGTAAACATTTATCTTGAAAAGGGGTCTAGGGGGTATTTTGTTAAGCTTCATGGAGATCTAGGGAGGAAACTAATAAACATATTACTAAATAAATATATAGACCAAAAACCAAGCACTACCCCCTTAAGGTTAATTTGCATTCACCGCTTCATGCTATGCGTCCATAGTTATACTTCCATTGTACTGTATTTTTTGTTTAATATTTTTTCATACCTACCTTTGTTTTATAGTCCTATATTTTTGTATCGTTCCCCCTCTTTCTTTGTACTATTTACATGGTTCCCTTTTTTCAGATACTCGTTTTTTGTTACTTCCATTACCCTCGCATTTTTTATTAGTCCATTATATTTATTAGTCCATTATATTTATTAGTCCATTATATTTATTAGTCCATTATATTTATTAGTCCATTATATTTATTAGTCCATTATATTTATTAGTCCATTATATTTATTAGTCCATTATATTTATTAGTCCATTATATTTATTAGTCCATTTAGTATTAGTCCGTTTTTTATTACTCCATTACCCTCTCATTTTTCCACAACAATCCTCTTTTTAATAAACACTTTTGCCAGAAATGACTTTCCTATTTCCTAAAAGAAACCTATATACTTGTTTTTTTGTTCTTACATACACTACATTTATCTTTGCAAATGCGTTGTGTGTGTGTGTGTGTGTGTGTGTGTGTGTGTGTGTGTGTGTGTGTGTGTGTGAATGAGTGAGTGAGTGAGTGTAGGTATGCCTTTATGATATTTTAGTCTTCTTTTCCAACTACCCCATTAACAAACACCCCTCATATTCCACATCTAATGCTTTCCTCTCCTCACTCCCTCATCTCTCTGTATTCGCATCGTTTGTTCTATTCATCCACCTTTAACTTCTCTCTCTCTCTCTCTCTCTCTCTCTCCTCTGCAAGTCATCGAGGTATATAAAACACTGCCTATGTCATGATATACATTAAGTTTTAATTATCTTCCTAAACATATTACTTTCGGAGATTTAAGGGTAAATATTATGCACAAACACCCTCTAGACTACAATTTATCAGGGTGTTACCTTTCTCTCTCTCTCTCTCTCTCTCTCTTTGTTGCTGTCTAAACATGCGGTGAATAGGCAAGCTCACATATGCGGATCTTGTCTTCAAGTCATGTGGTAAGTGGCTTAAAATGTGGAACAGATACTTCTTGTCTTCACTCAAACGCATAAATCTGCTCAATGACGTCATCCAAGTTCAACATTTAGAAATGGTAAGGATTTTAGATGGTGTTAATGCACGCACCACTCACACACCGCTCTCACTGTCACTCTGAGTTAGACAGCCATGAGGCAAGATCATGCAACTGAAAATTCTTATCTCACCATTTCAAGATCCCTAACTAACCACCGGTATGGGCTTTATACAATGGCTTGAAACTTTCTTCGTTCAGGGTACAGAACGTCCTCCATATGAGGCCCACCCACTAGTCTGTTGGCTTTATATATTTTCTTGGCTACATGTTAAGTGAAGCTCAGTTTGGCGTCAATGACCACCCAAAGGTCTCTCTCGGAATATGTCTCCTTAATTTCCTCTTCATATAATAACAAATAATATAGCATAATATAACAAATAATATAGCATAATATAACACAATCGTTCGTTCCTGAAAGTGTGTATTTCTCACCTTCTTGATACCTGACACCTACTATGTTTGCAAGATTTCCTCCATATTTTGCACACTTGTTACACGATAATATAAGACTCATTTGACGAGAGCAAATTCATTTAAGACGATTATAGGAGCTCCTGTGGTCGAACCTGTTTTCACGGAATTCGCTCAACTGCTATAAATTATATATTTTTGTCCAACCTTCTAAAACTCAATATGGGATTACCTCATGGTTGATTATTGGTATCTAATTTAGGTTTGCCGATACAAAAAGGTATTCATTTCTAATATTTTTTTCTGTTTTTTTTTTTCACTGATAATTAGATTAGAACAAACAAAGAAATATATATTCAACAGCTATTTTTCCAAATTTATAAATGAAAGATTGTCTGAGTGTAGAACATACTACAGAGATACAGATGGCAATGGGAAATTAACACAAACATGGATTTTGGGGAGTTTAGCATAGCCTATATACTGTAGGCGTGCCCTCCCCTTAAGGGGAGGTATTTAGTTTGTTCCCTAGACCTCCATCAAGCTTAAAATTACACCCCCTCCAGTCCCTTCCAAAATTAATTTGTAAATTTTTCGGTAGAAAAATGTCCCGGCCAAAGGCCGGTTCCTCTTACATTACAGGCTCGCTATCGCTCGCCAGGATAAAATCGACACCTGAATTGCACGAAAGGTCTTAATATGGGGTGAAAGTTCTTAAAATCGCTGAAGTAATGGGGCAAATGTTTTATAATAGCAAAAGCAATGGGCTAAACATGAGGGAGAAAGGGGTCAAGAAAAAAATATCTCAAGTGGAGATCTCCCCTTAAGCTAATATATATATCTTCATATATCACCATAAATCATTTACACACAAATCATATTGTCTAAAAAAAAAAATCTTGAGGTGTTCGCTAAGGCCCATATCTGGTTCCATGTCAGTAGAACCAGTGCCACTTCAACCAGTGCCACTTTAACCAGTGCTAACTCAACCAGTGGCCACTTCAACCAGTGACCATTTCAACCAGTGACCATTTTAACCAGTAACCTAACCTAACCTAACCTAACCTAACTAAGCTAACCTAACCTAACCTACTGGTTAAAATGGTCACTGGTTGAAATGGTCACTGGTTGAAGTGGCCACTGGTTGAGTTAGCACTGGTTAAAGTGGCACTGGTTGAAGTGGCACTGGCTCAACTGACCTGTCACCCCCATATGTAGCTATCAATAAAACAATAAATACAAAATAATAAATTAAAAGAATAAAATAAAAATATAATACTAACTTGTGCTACGTGTGGGTCTCTAGCCCAATACCCCTTTTATAATTGAAACTGCAGTTTAAACACCATCAACCCTATTGAATTATTTAGCCAGCATAAATCAGGAATGACGTTAAGGGGTGATGGCTGAGTGGTTATTGCACTGTACTAGCAAAGTCTACGACATAGCGAGTTGGAAGCCCGATATAAACAGGGTGTCCTAAAAACTAACTATCTATCTATCTATCTATCAATTTACTCAGGCCCAATCCCCATTTTTCCTTTTTATATATATATACAGTATATATATATATATATATATATATATATATATATATATATATATATATATATTTTTTTTTTTTTTTTGGGGGGGGGGAGGTGAATCAAGACAGAGCAAGAATAGGGACAACACCAAATTAGATGTGCCAAACTTCAAGATTGAGTTCATAAAAATATTCATAAACTCACTACACACCTATATTAAGTAAAGTTCGACTGATAATTTCATTAATATAATGTACGATGGTATAGGTACAATTTGTTACTATAGTGCCAACATCTGTTCATTATTAATGGCATTTGCTATTGATATTAAGGAACACCCTGTTCTTAATACTAATCCTCCATTACAAACCCCAATGCACTTGAATACATTTATGAAAGCATATGGTCCTCCCGGGATTCGAACTCGGGACAACACACCCATAACATAACCATCTAAACCATTACACCAGCAACACAGTTTAACATACTAATTGGACTACTTCGTACACATTGGATAGTCTGCCCTATGTGTGCTATGCCTAATGTCACTTGTTGTCCAGCACCGTCCAAGAGGGTCACTGTGGACACCTATTATTGAGGACAGTCCATAAAACCCTTCGAATTCCATATATAGAGATCTTAGTAATTCAAATATACAAAGCACCATTAATAAGCCAGAATTTTGATTAAAGAATAAATTCTGAATAATTATATTTAAGGTTTTAACCCCTTCTGTACCGACGACATATTTTAAACTTTATTCTGGCTACTATTAGACGATTTTATTCTGTTTAAAAAGGGCCTCCAGCATTTAAAAGTATTCGTAATATCGCACTTGACCCTTTTTACTACCACATATGCTTTCTAAACTGCATTTTTTTTTAAATATATTTAGAATAAAATAGAAAAAGACGTCGCCGGTACAGAACGGGTTAATGAACACTCTACCATTGCCCCAGGTGTCCACAAGCCCCACCTTTCACGGTATCTAAACTCCTGCACCTCACTAAGTGGGGATGGTTCACTTTTTGGTCGATTATTTTCATGTATTCATTATTTTTCTAGTTTCCTCCCTAGACCTCCATCAAACTTTAAAAAAACATCCATTAGATCCCCCTTCTAGATTAATTTGTACTAGATTAATTTGTAAATTTTTCGGTAGAAAAATGTCGGTTCTTCCAAAATTACAGGCTCAATATCGTTCGCCAGAGAAAAAAAGCATCGACACCTAAATAGAGCACGAAAGGTCTTAATATTGACAAAGAAATATGGCGAAAGATCTTAAAATCGACAAACTAATGGGGCAAACATCCTAAAATCTGAAAACTAATGGGGCTAAAATGAAGGAAAATGTGGTCTAGAAAAACAACCCATCTCCCCATAAGTCACAAGACAATTGAAAAAAAAAAATCCTCTGTTCTTAGATAAGAGAGGGGTAACAAAACAATAACAACATAGTATACGTCTTGTACACTGACATTATATTCAATACCCTATAACAACAGAACACTGGCATTATATTCGATACCCTATAATAACAGAACACTGGCATTATATTCGATACCCTATAATAACAGAACACTGGCATTATATTCGATACCCTATAATAACAGAACACTGGCATTATATTCGATACCCTATAATAACAGAACACTGACATTATATTCCATACCCTATAATAACAGAACACTGGCATTATATTCAATACCCTATAATAACAGAACACTGGCATTATATTCGATACCCTATAATAACAGAACACTGACATTATATTCCATACCCTATAATAACAGAACACTGGCATTATATTCAATACCCTATAATAACAGAACACTGGCATTATATTCAATACCCTATAATAACAGAACACTGACATTATATTCGATACCCTATAATAACAGAACACTGGCATTATATTCGAGGCCCTATAATAACAGAAAACGGCGGACTTCTGCAAGCCTCCGCCATAATTGAAAACTGACGCATGCCATCACGGCCCTCTCGCTCGGGGTTTAAGGGAGCCCACCTCGCTTTTTTCTCTTTCTCTCCTTCTCTCTTTGGCTTGTATCCATTCGGTACCATTAAGCCTACTGTTTTAAGACGCTTACCCCCATCCAGGTGTCAATATTTTCCTGGCGAGCGGTAGCGAGCCACCATATATATCAGGCTGAGAAATTAGTGTTGAGGATCTACTTGCCCCGGGCTAGTGACTTCTGAAACTTACTTGCCCTAATATATTTTAAAGAATTTCACTCGTTAAGTACCACATACTGTACATTCACAAACATGCCACCAGCTTCTATACATTGCCTATTTTATCTCCACAGTACTTATTAAGTTTTGCATCACTAATGTTTTGGAAATAACACTAGTATTTTCTAAGGCACGTTGATGGTAAAAACATTGAATATAAAAGGAGGATATTAAAGGTTTCCATTGAATAACCTAATTAAACCTCTCCCATTCCGGGATGCGTAGGTCTTTTCAATTTAAACGTTTGTTCTCCACTCTCCCTCCCCTTCTCTTCCTTGGAATACGGCAATACCACTTTATCCCCTCACTCCAATATAAAGTAGGTTATATTTAATTTAAATTATCTTATGAATATTCCTTTTACAGTTCCTTTGGTATGGCTTGTTTTGTCACCACGTTCCAGTAACTCATTATCATATGGCTATGTGGCCTCCTCTGGGCACTGCCCTGCTCGACAGCTGGTGCCTACACTCTCTCCAATAACAGACTTCACGTCTATAGCCGTATTTATAGCCTATATATAAATTGGATACAGCGAAAAACATTTCTAGGAACAGGCAGCCTTAATCTGGCCCATATTTGTATTGAATCACATTACAAATTCATAGTTCATTATTGATGTATATTGGATAAGGCGAACAACATTTCTAGGAACAGGTAGCCTTAGTCTATGTCATATTTTAATTGAATCACATTACAAATTCATACTTCATCATTGATGTATTACGGTTTACGGCTATACTGAATATGAAACCACACCACTGACTTAAGGAAGATTTGTTTGTTTGTTACAAAAAAATCTGATAATTCGAACACTGATAATCCAAAAATCCCCTTAGCCCGATTTTTTGAAGATAATAATTAATTACAATAAACTTGGGAAAAATAGAAAAAATAATCAAAATGCACGCCAATATCGACGAAGTGGAGACATGCTTAGGTGCAGACGATGCCAATATGCTACCCCCAACCAGCATTTATCAATTTACATTAATTATCGTATAACACATTGACCACAGACACACAACTATGCCACCAACACCATCTACAAGCTTAACAAGTATCCCCAATTCAATTCAAGTTAGTAACATTACGAAATTCACGGCAAAGCAATAACAACACATCTAAGGCCATGTAATCATAGGATTCACACGGCAAAAATGTAGCCTAACTTGTTTCAATTTTCCTGTTTTTGTTATATTGATCTGTTTATTGAACTTGTTTATGTTATTGTAGCCGATAAACATCAATATTGACAGTATAGTATTCGACAACCAATCAGCTGTTTACTGTTTACTTAAGGGGGATGACCTGTTTTGGTTCTGTCCTTTTCTATCTTTCTCTGGCTTGTATCCATTTGGCCCCATTCAGCCTACTATTTTAAGACGTTTATCCCCATCCAGGTGTCAATTTTTTAATGGTGAGCGGTAGCGTGCCAGCATATTTTGTATTTTTATTTGGCAGCAGGCTAAATTTGTACATTTTTCGATAGAAAAATTTCTCCGGCAAAGCCGGATTTCTTCATATAATGCTGGCTCGCTATCGCTCGCCAGGAAGAAATCGACACCTAGATGGGGATAAACGTCTTAAAATAGTTGGCTGAATGGGGCCGAATGGATACAAGCCAGAGAAAGAGAGAAAAGGACAGAAATACAAAAAAAACGGGTCGATCCCCTTAAGGGTCACCGCACACCGAGTAACGCTGGTTGGTTGCCGCAGCAATGATTTCGTACATACATTATATACCGGTATTTGAATAATTTGATATTATATGTTTACTATTATTTATTTTATTGAAGCGTTATGTAAGGAAGTATTGCAAACAATTCACTTGTCTCCCGGGCAATTGCCGGGCAGACTTACGTTGAAAATCACTAGCCCGGCTACATGTCCAGGCCAGTCCGGGCTGCCGGGCTATATCTAATTTCCCAGCCTGATATTATATATATATTTTTTTGTTTTGACAGTAAGCTAAATTTGTAAATTTTTCGATAGAAACATTTCTCCGGCGAAGCCGGATTTCTCCATACAATGCTGGCTCGCTATCGCTCGCCAGGAAGAAATCGACACCTGGATGGGGATAAACGTCTTAAAACAGTTGGCTGTATGGGGCCGAATGGATACAAGCCAGGGAAAGAGAGAAAAGGAGAGATATATAAAAAAAAGGCAATAACCCCCCCCTTAACGAAGCGAACTGTCAAATATGGTGTCACTCCCGCTGTCATTTACTCACTATAGGCGGATGGTTAGTTTATTAAATATATATATATATATATATATATATATATATATATATATATATATATATATATATATATCTCTCTCTCTCTCTCCACGAGCAGCTTAATTAACAGGCCGTATAGGAAGCATAGAAAGGCAACGTTACCAATTTCTGCCAGGTTAGCTTGAATACACTTTTAGAGACGTTAAAATGACCGGAGATAATTTACCAGAACAATGAATCAATTTATTGTAAACCAAATTTCGTGTCATTACAGAAATACTTGGTTTCATCAAATGGATACAACTTCTCCATTCAAACATTCAGGGCAATAAAATGATCACCTACACAATAGAATGATCACCTGCACACAATAGAATGATCACCTACACAATAGAATGATCACCTGCACAATAGAATGATCACCTGCACAATAGAATGATCACCTACACAATAGAATGATCACCTGCACACAATAGAATGATCACCTGCACAATAGAATGATCACCTGCACACAATAGAATGATCACCTACACAATAGAATGATCACCTGCACAATAGAATGATCACCTGCACAATAGAATGATCACCTACACAATAGAATGATCACCTACACAATAGAATGATCACCTGCACAATAGAATGATCACCTGCACAATAGAATGATCACCTGCACAATAGAATGATCACCTGCACAATAGAATGATCACCTGCACAATAGAATGATCACCTGCACACAAACCCAGGCCTTTTAGTTTACCTATTGCATTCTGTCATTAAAATTTGGCTCTTTTTAGACGACTTCATTACGCTTCGCAGACTTCTGAGTGAGACAAGGGGTTAACTGACATAGAGTATATCGTTATGATCATCACAGGTCCTTCACAAGCTGCATACAATCGTTTAGCGTTATACAAATATAATAATAAAACGCCACAGTATTAAGGGGAGGTTTTTAGTTTGGTCTCTAGATATCCATCAAGCTTAAGAGCCCCCTTTCAAGATAAATGTGTACATTTTTCGGTAGAAAAATGTCCCGGCTGAAAGCCGGTTCCTCTTAAATTACAGGCTCGCTATCGCTCGCCAGGATAAAATCGACACCTAAATTGCACGAAAGGTCTTAAAATTGACGGAAAAGGGGTGAAAGTTTTTAAAATCGCCAAACTAATGGGGCGACTGTCTTAAAATCTCAAAAGCAATGGGGCTAAACATGAGGGAGAAAGGGGTCCAGAAAAATATCCCTCGTCTATATCTCCCCTTAAGGGCTAATTCTCCTTGACAACTGTGTAGATATTTTCCTTTTTCATAGTAACTATTCTGTAGATACTAAATATAGTTACCCGAAATTCGATTAAATGCCGAAATAATGTATCTCTTTAAGGGGACATGAGCCATTTTTCTGGTCCCCCTTCTTCCTCATGCTTAGCCCCATTAGTTTTCAGATTTGATGACGTTCGGCCCATTAGTTTGGCGAATTTAATACCTTTCGCCCCCTTTCGTTGTCAATTTTAAGACCTTTCCTGCCATTTAGGTGTCTGTTTTTTCCTGGCGAGCGATAGCGAGCATGTAACTATAGAAGTAACCGGCCTTTGGCCGGTAAATTTTTCTACCGAAAAATGTACAAATTCATCTTGAAGGGGGATCTAGGTTTTTCTTTTCTAAGCTTGATGGAGGTCTAGCGAGGAAACTAAAAACTATATGAATACATGAATGAATAGACCAAAAAACCGGCCACTAGCCCCTAAATTATCTTCCACCAACTCCACCAACCTTTAATTAAAAAAATATCAAATTAAATTACTACACTATTTTCCAGCCAAGTGAAAATTAAATTTGATATAATAAACAAATATAATGAAAGGTTAATGAGAGAGAGAGAGAGAGAGAGAGAGAGAGAGAGAGAGAGAGAGAGAGAGACAGAGAGAGAGAGAGAGAAGAGAGAGAGAAAAGGTAGAGAAAAAAAACACACAACATGAAAGAACAAGTTTTTCCTGCTACATTTCACACCTCTGCCTTGTTCAAATACAAACCGGACACTTGTCATTGTCATCAACATTATATATATATATATATATATATATATATATATATATATATATATAATTTCATATACATTTACATTTCTTTTTGTTTATATATTTCTTCTTCTTCTTCTTCCGATAATAAAATGAAAGTACTGACAGATTATGACAGTGGTGATAAACAAGAAAGGTGAGGAGTACCGACTGAAATAATGTACAGTATATATGTATTTTTACGAGTGCGGGGAATCATGCGCAGTTTATCCTATCTAATTAGTCCGAGGCAGGTCTTTTTTGGACCTTCCCTTTTTCACTCCCTTAATTTTGAGGTTTTAAGACGTTTCATCCCATTATTTTGGCGACAATAAGACGTTTCAAACCATTCAGGTGTCGATTATATTTCTGGGCGAGCAATAGCGAGCCTGTAATAAAGAAGAAATCAGCTTTCGGGCGGGGCATTTTTCTATGGAAAAATGTAGAAATTTAGCTTGAAGTGGGTCTGGAAGAGATTTTTTTTTTTTTTTTTTTTTGTTTTTTTTTTTTTTTTAAAGGAAGTCTGGGAAGGCGTGTTTCTTAACCTACGAGACAAAATAAAATACGTTTGCTCGAACATGGCAAAAATCAAGTAAAGTCCTCCATAATAGTTAAACAAAATATCATAATAACTCACCAGACGTCGGAATAAAGGAAAGTGACTATGACTTTAGCAGACAGTAGTTGGGTGAGACGGAAGGGGTTTAGACAGGCAGCACAGAGAAGGGGAAAGGTTTGGATTATGTTAGTAGCTCAGGGCCGGTATTTACAGTATAAAAGAATTTAAAAATTTCCCTAAAAGTAATTTTAACTAAAAGAAAATCCTTAAAAGTTATTCATAAAACATTTAAAAGCAGCTTTTAGTGGAAGCGTTAAGAAAGCTGCCACAACCGCTATTTCGCTACATCTAGCAAGATTACAATTGATGAATAACGATTAATAGGCAAGTATAGGCTTCTAATTGCATATACTAATTACTATAAGACATTAGGGTAATTATGCAATATTTTGTTATTGTGAAATCTATTATATATTGCTAAATTGAAAGGGTAATATATTTACCATACCAAAACAATTGCATACTCCGGACTGGCAGCATCTGAGATAGTTGCCAAATTCGCGAGTTTTCACAATTCGTAAAGTGGGGTAATTTCGGACTTTTTCGAGTTTTTTACAATTTCTCCTGACTGTAAACACATTGTAGAGATTTAACTAGGTCAAGTGATGTGTAGTGATAATGCGCCGTGCGCCGTAATCCAGGAAGCCTCCTAAAATTATCCCCCATAATATCCTTATCCTTATCCTAAATGATGTCCGAAGTATTCTTGAAAAGTGGAAAACTTCGGACTTGTATGGTAATAGCATTTCCGTTATATAATGACTATGGCTAATTACTTATTATCGCCAAAGTCCGAAGTTATGACCGCAGTCCGAAATCACCCCAGTTTACGGTAATTTGCGAAAAAATAGGGTGCAAATAGGCTACTTAATTGTTCTCGGATGTAATGAAATAGGCCTATCTTGTGACAATCGAATATTATATCTTAGTCCTTCTACACTCCTTTAATTTGGTCTATTTGTTAGTGTTCTTCCAACAAGTACAGTATAGGCGTTTGTCAACGAGGATGCTGGAACTGTCGAGGTTGTGGGCGGAGGCAAGACCAATAATATATTATATTATTGGTCTTGGGCGGAGGAGGAGGATTTACCCATCTAAAAATAGAGACCGACCGCGGCAAAAAATATAGTCGGACATATATATAGTATGAATCGAAATGTTTAAAGTAGGTTGATATATATGGTGGTAGGTTACTTTCTAATATAGCTTATTCGTTGGAGAACACACAGTGGATCACCTTTGAGTAGTATGATGTGCGGGGTGGTATATGGATAGAATCAAGAGTTACCTAACATACTGCATTTGATAATATAGTTAACCTACAATCATGAGTTACTCTTACAGTTACATTTTGACCGTTGCCAAATAATGTAGGGTAATACACACTTTCATCTCGGGGTTAGGAGCTTGGTTCCTCTAAGTTTCATTCGTTGTTTATATGGTATCTTTTGATTAACTCCAATTAGTCTTTTTAACATGAAAATTCCTTGGCAGGGGGTGGCGGATTTGTTATTCAACCATCTTCATCGTCCCCTAAAAGTAACTTTTAAGCGCCGAGTTTTCGGCGAGTTTAAAAGCTACTTTTAGCCGCTAAAAGTTTTGTTTACCAAACTTTTATCTTTTAAAAGTGGCTGCCATCTTTAAAAGCTACTTTTAAGCCTAAAAGTGCTTTATAAATACCGCCCCAGGGGTATAAACTAACTCACTCACTCACACACTCTCACTCTCTCTCGTAAAAGAAGCATAGGATAGTGATATGAAGAGCTAAAGTTATCAATATATATTTTGTAATCTCCCTTCCCCCTTCTCACTCTTACTCGCTCTCACTCTCACTCTCTCACACACACACACACTCACACACACTCTCTCTTTCTCTCTCGTAAAAGAACCAAAGGGGGTGATAGGAATAACAATTAAATTATTTCCATTCTCTTCTCTCCCTATCAATCTCGGAAAATAAACAGGGGAAAGTGAAATCAATAGCTACTGTTTTTAGTTTCACACCTCTATTTCTCATCTCTCTCTCTCTCTCTCTCTCTCTCTCTCTCTAGAAGAAATGTTGAGAAACTGATTAGATCCGCTAAACGTGATTATGAAGTCGCTATAGCCAAAAAAAGCACCGATAACCCAAAACATTTGTATAGCTACGTAAATAACAACAGATAGATAAAAAGCGGAATAGGCCCATTAACTAGAGGTGATCAAATAGATAGACATTGATATTGCAAATACACAATACAAAACATAGGTCAGTAACAATGCATGAAATAGTAGAACACTTTACTATCAGCGTAAGTGAAGTATTATGTACAGTCGCGCTAATAAGTCATGGCCCAACTGTCATTACGTTTGGCTCGCTCTGTGCTGTATTAATGTCTGCCAGATGTTGAATAGGGTGGGTAAGTGTAGGAACATGTTTGTATCTTTCACTCGATATGAATAAATGAAGCTTAGATATTGCTGATACCAATTATTGATCAAAACATACTTGGTGCCGAGATATCACTTATTAGCGCGACTGTACATTAAATAAATTAAATATCAACAAGACTTCGGGGCTCGATAATTTCCATAATTGGATAGTAAAACAAGTAAAAGAAGAAATATGCAAATCTCCGACCATTATCTTTAACTCATCACTAGAGAAGGGTAGCGTCCCTGATGATTGGAAAACAGCCAACATTACACCCATTCACAAAAAGAGGGATCGAGCCAAATCTAGTAATTACAGACCAATAAGCTTAACGTCAGTAATAGGCGCAATTCTTGAAACCATTTTAACCACTTCTGTATTTAC
>CM064492.1:83064014-83081112 GCA_032716605.1 Paralithodes platypus | reverse complement strand
GTCCAATTGTCCACATACAGTACCTTCTCTTGTTCGCACATGACCTTGACTGCGTTGTTAATTTCTATGGCTCTATTTTGTCCGTATGAGCTTGTTTTAATCCGGGGTATGACGCCGCTTACCACACATTTCGTGGTCTTCCTTTTCATGACTTTAATTAGGTTCTCAAAATCTTTTTCTATGGTCTTAATTGGGGCCTTACCTCCGTCAAAGCAGTCATTTGAGCCAACATTGACGACTACACAGGTGCCCTCTGGTATGGCGGAGTTAGTTATGTCTTTCAGGATATGTTCGACTTTACCGCCTGGAATGACCTTTACTGACCTTTTTCCTCTGTTCTTGGTGGCAAAGGCAGCTCCTTGACCTCGCATGAGACTGTCACCATATACTAGGGTGAGTTTCTCCTTCCCGCTGACTCCGTGATTTGATGGTTTCGTTGTTTTTCCTGTCAGGAGTTTTCTTGCCTTTCGAGCTTGCTTTCACGTGGTCAGTTACCTCGTGTGCAAATCTGTTTTTGATGGGGTTACCTGGTGTCGCTTTTCCATTCCCATTCCCATTCACGTGGTCAGTTACCTCGTGTTCGTTGTTTTCGGCGAGAACAGCAAATCTGTTTTTGATAGGGATACCTGGTGTCGCTTTCCCATTCCCTTGGGATTTGTTCTTGTTACGCCTGTTGGCTACTGTCTGATATAGATCATTGGATGGGTTTTTTCTTTTGAAGATATTTAACAACGTCGACTTGCTTACTCTCTATGTCCTTTACTCGCTCTTTTAGTGAGAAATTTTGATGCGAAAGTACACCTACAGTCTCCTTTAGTGTGAGATTATCTCGCTTCAGTTCGTCAACCTGTGCCTTGTGTGCTTCTAATGTGCACTCCAGGAGCAAAAAGTTTTCACCAGTTAAACACATAAAACACTTGGCATTTGGATACCCATGACGCGGATACCATTCCTTGTAGTAGTTCTTGTTACAGGCGAGAGAGAGAGAGAGAGAGAGAGAGAGAGAGAGAGAGAGAGAGAGAGAGAGAGAGAGAGAGAGAGAGAGAGAGAGAGAGAGAGAGAGAGAGGATGGAGAGAGAGGAGAGAGAGAGAGAGAGAGAGGTTAGAGAGAGGAGAGAGAGAGAGAGAGAGAGAGAGAAATTAGAAGAGAGAGAGAGAGAGAGAAGGAGAGAGCCCCCCCCTGAGGTCTGTACTTATTGAAGGGGGGGGGGGGGGGGGGGGGGGCGGGGGTGGGGGGGGGGGGGGGGGTGGGGGGGGGGGGGGGGGGGGGGGGGGGAGGGGGGGGGGGGGGGGGGGGAAGAGAGGGGGGGGGGGGGGGGGGGGGGGGGGGGGGGGGGGGGGGGGGGGTGGGGGGGGGTAGTGGGGGGGGGGGGCGGGGGGGGGGGGGGGGTCGGGGTGGGGGGGGGGGGTGGGGGGGGGGGGATTTGGCTCCCATGTCCTCACAGAGATAATAAGAGCTATAAATAACAAAATAAAAATGGCTAAATAATAAAAAAACAAAAATGCAGCTCTTGCCCCGACTACGAGAGTCCAACCCTCCCCGGAAGTGGGCCTTAATCCTTTCAATACCGGGGAGAGAGAGAGAAACACACACACACACACACACACACACACACACACACACACACACACACACACACACTATATATAATAAAAAAACATTATATAACAAAAACAAAACACACACACACACACACACACACACTATATAATAAAATATTTGTATGTAACAAAAAAACACACAAGAAAAGATAAACCCACATAACGAAAACCCTTTATTGTGAAAACACACAAGAAAAGATAAACCCACATAACGAAAACCCTTTATTGTGAAAACAAAACAATTTAGATTAATGTTGAGCTTTCTTAAATACGTGAGTGAAAATTAGGTACCGCTCTATGAAAGGCTGGACATATGTGCAGACCAGCCTTAATTATTTCCTTCCTTAATTCCCTCCTTCCCTTTTTATTTTCCTATTTTATAGTGGACATACGTACAGACCGACCTTAATTATTTCCTTCCTTCTTTCCTTCCTTCCTTTCTCTTTTCCTCCCTACCTCTCTCTTCTTTTGTCGTGCTTTCTTCTATTCCTTCCTCTCTCCTCCTTCTAAACTTAGCTCCCCGTCCAGGTAACCCATGGTCTTTGTGTGTGTGTGTGTGTGTGTGTGTGTGTGTGTGTGTGTGTGTGTGTGTGTTGGTGGTGCCTGTGTGTGTGTGTGTTGGTGGTGCCTGTGTGTGTGTGTGTTGGTGGTGCCTGTGTGTGTGTGTGTGTGTGTGTGTGTGTGTGTGTGTGTGTGTGTGTGTGTGTGTGTGTGTTGGTGGTGCCTGTGTGTGTGTGTGTTGGTGGTGCCTGTGTGTGTGTGTGTTGGTGGTGCCTGTGTGTGTGTGTGTGTGTGTGTGTACCAGTGTTGGGTCAGCCATATTCTCCTCCCTCATACAGTATGCAGGCAGGATTGAATTTGTGGCCTTCCCCTGTCTCGCTTACCCCCCCCCCCCCCCCCCCCCCCTCCCCTTACACACACACACTCACTTGCACTCACAATTCTCTCTCATATATATATATATACTGTATATATTACATATTATATATATTTATCAGAGAATCTCTAAAATATATTTACATACATTCAAATACAATAATTGAGTGGTCGAATCTGGCAGGAGACGGCCATTGTGAGGTGGAAGGGCAGTGAGGGAGAGGCAGACCAAGAGTGAGGTGGAGGGATGGAATTGAGAGGTATATGAGTGAAAGTGGTATGAGTGAAAGGAGGGGCACGGCTGACCAGGGACAGAGGGGTATGCCGGCGATTCATGCCCTCAGAGATCAAGGTGTATGGCCAATAATCATAATCATCTGAATTTAACCCGTACAGTACCGGTGACGTCTCTTTTATTTGATTTCAGCTTCATTTATATGATTTTATAAAGCCTAGGAGAGTTAAATGGTAGCTAAAAGGCTTATTTGAGGTAGTCTGTAGCCTTTTAATTGATAGACGCATTGTATTAAGAAATCCGGCTTCGCCGATGATATTTTTCTATCGAAAAATGTACAAATTTAGCCTGCAGTCGAAAACATTTTTAAAAATATGCTGGCTCGCCAGGACAAAATCGACACCTAAATGATACGAACAGTCTTAGTATTGACAAAGAAATGGTGCGAAAAGTCTTAAAATCGCCAAACTAATCATAAAATCTGAAAACTAATGGAGCTAAACATGAGAAAAAAAAAGAAGGACCAGAAAAACGACCCATCTCCCCTTATTAAGTGTCGTAAGAAATAAACTACCTAACATAATTTACCTTCGATCTAGTTTTTCTATTCCAATGCCCAAGCGTCGCAAAATATATAGTACGAGAATAAAAAATACTTGCTCATCGAAAATTGCCGGAAAATGCGCTCGTGTGACACCATCCCCCCCCCCCCCCCCCCCCCCCCCACACACACACACACCACCACCACAAAAAGCAAAGCAATAACATTAGCGTACATTGGATCATTACTCGAGGGTATACTATTATAAAATTACGTTGGATATTGGCTTGTTATGCGAACCAATAAATATGTGTATGATTAATAGAGGTGGCCAATTATAATTACTGTATTTATGTTCTTTCGTTTTCTTTTTGAGGGCACACCATTAGAAATTACGTTGGATATCGTTTTTTTATATGTGAACCAATAAATATGTATATAATTGGAAGTGGTAGAATATTATCTATTTTGATTTCTGTTTCTGTTTTTAGGGAACACCATACAAAATCAAGGGTATGAAACTGGTGTATACAAGCAATGAGCAAATCGATCATTATTTACCTTTCTATTCTTATATTTGATGGGTTTATTAATACTATTAGACGGGTATGTGGGTACATTATTATGGCCACTTTAACTATCCTTTTCATACTTTAGCTGAACCTACATGTTTTGACAGATGATACAATAGGTAGATAAACACAGTAACTATAACAAAAAAATCACCTTGTTCCTCCAATTCTTTTGTTGTCTTCAATATCTCAAAGTGTCTTTGTTTACTTTTCATTCCCGATTTGTATTCAATTTATCTCTTTCTCTGATCCTTTGTTGGTATTGTTTTCATTAGTAAAAGCTTTGTCTATCCTTTGTTGATCTTATTGTCATCTATTGTGTGTGTGTGTGAGTAGTAGTAGTAGTTCGTTCGTTAATTCTATTTCGTAATTTCTTACATAGATACAATAATTAAGTTATTTACAGTAATAGAGTAATAATATACACAATTTACAATACATGATAATAATTACATACGTAAGGTCATCATAAAGGTCTTTTCTTTAAGACGTTCTTAGTAGTTTGCCGACTCTCTGCCTAATCAATAATTATGTGATAAAAAATTAAGCTGTAAACAAAATAACTTAATAAAAAGATAATTACCGGTACTTGAAATTTGTTTTATCATAAGAAATAAAAATGTAAAAGCCGGAAACAAATACAGAAAAATTTAAAATCATAAAAGCAATAGTAACCTTCAAACTAATTAGCTTATCCAAACAATTACAAGTAGTAGAAGTAGTAGTTATAGTTGTAACAGTAGTAATTATAGTACGGTAATATTGTTTTGCAATTTTAATTAAACTTTTATTTTAAATAATATTATTTTATTGTTTTTTGTATTATTATTATTATTATTATTATTATTATTATTATTATTATAATATATGTATGTATAAATATATTTCCTTATATTGACATCCTCTTCCTTCGCATTATTCTTACGCTTTGGTTCGTTTGTAATAATGCACTCATTCCCTCTCCTGCCCTGCGTCCCTAATTTATTCATCATTATATTCTCCCCATACTTCTGTTCTCTCTATCACCATTTATCCCTTTTAGTTTATGTAATTTTCTTTGTTCTTGATTTATTTTGTATTTTTTTTCTATTCGTCCGTTGACTTTTATCTCATTTATATTAATTGTTAGGTGTGATTTTGTTTTTGTTTTTTGTTTTTGTTTTATATATATATATATATATATATATATATATAGTTCGATGAGATATGTTACAGGTTTTAGTATCCTTTGTGTTCTTCGCGTATAAGGTATTTTGGCATTAAGTAACTTTATTCGTCATCCGTCTATTTTTTTCGTGATCAATATAGTTTTTCGGTTCATCTATTTGGATTTGAATTATTTGTATATACCGGTAATAGTATTTGTATATACCGGTAATAGTATTTGTCATTATGGTACTTATTAACTTTTAATATATTTGTATACTGTTTATCTTCCTATGTTGTTATATTGGTGTTAATATATTAATTATCGTTCATGTATATATTATATTGCATAATTATAATCGAGAATTCAAGTTTAGATATATTGTGTGTTAAGGCTAGTTTCATTTGTGTTTTATTGATTGCTATACCCATAAAGTTAACTAATCAATAACACTCGTTCGACTTATAAGATGTTTAACCCATTCAGTACCAGGGACGTCCGTTCATCATGTTCTGGCAACTATTAGACGATTTTATTCAGCTTAGGAAGGACCTCTAGTAATAATAAAGATGCCAACTATCTCAACCTACCCCTTTAATTACCACAGATCCCTCCTAAGCTGCATAATATCGTCTAAATATAGCTGGCATACCATATTACCACACGCCGCTGGTACTCAAAGGGTTAATTATCGTGGTATATGTTTACTATGTACAGTCGTGGTCCGGGATAATTGAACACAGCCTTATGATAACACAGGAGACGGTGAGCGTTACTTAGAGATAACCCGCCGTTCAATTAACGGGGGGTGTGTGTTTTTTTCTGGATTTCATTGATTTCATTAATTTGGTTTATTTGTAAGTTAAGTGGTGGGTTGGTGACAAATAATATGAATATAGAACTTCATTCATCTTGTGTTATATATCTGATTTACTGTTACTTTATATCACTCCATCTACTTTGGTTGATATGATATTGGAGGTAGTTTAGTTTCAATTATTATATATATATATATATATAGAATAACTCTACCATTTATTTTTATATAATGTTTGAGGTAGTTTAGTTTCAAATTACTATATAATAACTCCATTCATTGGGGTTTATATGATATTGGAGGGGGTTCAGTTTCAATTTATTATATATAGACCTCCATTCATTGTGTGTTATATAATTGATGTGTCCCTCGTCCGACCAAACCAGTCCAGCCATTACCTTTGCACGAGTTGGGCTTGAATTCGTAAACAGTCGAGAGAGTTGTGGAAGTACTTGTACAAAGGAGTACAAAGGAAATCAAGCAAAAACAGGTCTAGTGACCCTTCTAGGCTGCTTGTCCTCCAAAACACTGAGGATCAAGTGTCCAAACAGTGGTTTAGAGTGGGTAAGGGAACTACTGCCCTGGAACTAATGGGTTGTTGTCTGGCCGTACCTCCTGTTTCTGGGCTGTTTGTTGGCTATAGTTCCTGTCTCTGGGCTGTTTGTTGGCCGTACCTCCTGTCTCTGGGCTGTTTGTTGGCTATAGTTCCTGTCTCTGGGCTGTTTGTTGGCCGTACCTCCTGTCTCTGGGCTGTTTGTTGGCTATAGTTCCTGTCTCTGGGCTGTTTGTTGGCCGTACCTCCTGTCTCTGGGCTGTTTGTTGGCTATAGTTCCTGTCTCTGGGCTGTTTGTTGGCTATAGTTCCTGTCTTTGGTTTGGCGTTGTTATAATTATATGTCTTGTTTCCTGTCTCTGTCTTTGTGTTGTACTTGCTGTCTGGCCGTACCTCCTGTCTCTGGGTTGTTTGTTGGCTATAGCTCCTGTCTTTGGTTTGGCTTTGTTATATGTATTAATTCCTGTCTCTGTGTTTGTTATAGGCATATAGTTGTTATATGGCCGTACCTCCTGTCTCTGAGCTGTCTGTTGGTTATAATTCCTTTCTCTGGTCTATCTTTGTTATACAATTCTAGTTCCTGTCTGGTATTACAGCCTGGCCACTCTTCCTATCTTTTATTACGATATTAATTAATGTAGTGTCTGTCTAATCTAACACCCTTACTTCTCATTCTCCATGTTCCCAGTACCAGTGACCGAAAACACAGAGAATCTTAGATCTCGCGAGATTGAATATTTCAGTTGAAGGCTTGATAGTTTCTCATGTATCCTTAAACTGAACGTTTGATTCCAACTGTACAAATAGTGTATCGGTTAAGGTGGAGAGAGAGAGAGAGAGAGAGATATCTCTCTCTCTCTCTCTCTCTCTCTCTCTCTCTCTCTCTCTCTCTCTCTCTCAGTCTCTCTCTCTCTCAGTCTCTCTCTCTCTCAGTCTCTCTCTCTCTCTCTCAGGATGGACCTCAACAGACTGGGTGAATAGTCGGAGACAATGCAGATGCCTCTAAGCTTGGAAAAGTGCAAGGTGATGCATATCGGCCAAGCAAACCCCAATTCAGGCTATTCACTATTGGGAATGCCTCTGGAAGTGACTGACTTGGAAAAGGATTTGGGTGTTCTGATTAGCAGTGACCTAAAGTTTTCCAAGCAGTAGTGCATTGAAGTACGGTAGAGAAGAAAGTTCATAAATTATTGGGCTATATTAAGAGGTAATTTAAGTATAGATATAAGGAAACAGTCCTCACACTTTACAACGCTCTAATACGGCCTCTCCTGGAGTATGCTGTTCAATTCTGGTCTCCAGCACTCAGGAAAGATATAGAGCGACTGTAAAGAGTACAATCTTGGGCTACAAAGCTTATTCCATTGCTTAGAAGAATGAGCTATGAGGACCGGTCGAGAGTTCTTGATCTCTTACAGTTGGAGACATGCAAACTACGAGGTCAGCTCATTGAAGTGGAAGGAGAGAGACTGTTTAGTGTACTACACTCTTTACAGAGTGTGCAAAATACTATATACTCTTTTCTTGAACTGCTCTACTGAAGAACTGTTTACAACTTCGGAGGGAAATTTGTTCCAGGTAGAACAGATCTTATATGTGAAAAAGTTTCCACAGATACTAGTGCTGAACCTTTTCAATTCTAATTTCCAGCCATGGTTGCGTGTTGTATTTATATTGAGGCTAAACATTTTGCTATAATCCACATTGTCAAACCCATTAAGTATTTTAGATACTTCAATGAACTGACCTCGTAGTCTGCGAGAGAGAGAGAGAGAGAGACAGAGAGAGAGAGAAAGTGGGTGTGTGTAAGAGTGACTAAGAGTGAGAGAGTGAGTGAGTGGGAGAGACAAACAGTCAGACATACAGAGCGAGAGAGAGAGAGCATATCGGATTCCCGGGATTTTCCAGGATTACCAGCGCACTGTTATAGCTCCGGTCTGGGCTAACTAGGAGGGAGGGAGGGACCGGGGGGGGGGGGGGGGGGAGGCGGATTTTGTTTTTTATTTAAAGGATTTTTTGTGTACGTTTATTAAGGGGAGATAGATGGGCCGTTTTTCTGGTCCCTCTTCTTCCTCATGCTTAGCCCCATTAGTTATCAGATTATAAGACGTTCGGCCTATTAGTTAGGCGATTTTAAGACCATTCGCTCCATTTCTTTGTAATTATTTAGAGTTTTCGTGTCATTTAGGTGTCGAATTTTGTTCTTGGCGAGCGATAACCAGCCTGTAATTTAAGAGAAACCGGCCTTCTACCGGGAAATTTTTCTATCGAAAAATTTACACATTTATCTTGAGGGAGGGTCTTGGGCGGATGTTTTTTTAAGCTTGATGGAGGTCTAGGGAGGAAACTAATAAAATAATAAAAATCTACATAAATGAGCAAATAAATACGCTCATCTCCCCTTAATGCTTGTGTAGCTGAATCCTCTCTGATATGCAGTATAGGATTTGCTATATATACTGTTGATTTGATAGGAGGTGTGAAGGTGGTGTTTTCTTTTTCTTGTTATTTTTGTTCAGTTTTTCATTCATTTGAGTATGTTTGATTGACATTCAAGTCTTTCATATCTCTCTCTCTCTCTCTCTATCTCTCTCTCTCTCCTCTCTCTCTCTCTCTCTCTCTCTCTCTCTCTCTCTCTCTCTCTCTCTCATTAGAAGACCCACTCCCGGCCCATTATAATCACCTTAATTAACTCTCTTCACCATTTCTTATCCTAATGAATCTGCGCCACAAATCATTTAACTCTCTCTTCCGGAATACGATCAATTTATCATCCCTAATTAATCTGGCTAACGTAAGACGGTTTTATTCGGTTTTAGGAAGGCTATCGAGCATCAAAACGTATGTAACCAGACAGATAAAATCATTGGGTATATTGATTGTGGTATATATTTCTATCCTTGAGTTATATGGTTATACTACTACTGCCAATATATCTTTACAAAGGGTAAGTTATATTATGAGTCAGAAACAAGGGAAATAGATTGAGAGGAAGATCTTGGAGGGGATGGAGAGATGGTATGAAAAAAAGCATTGAAAGATAGAGAGATTACTGAAGAATAGACAAGAGAAGTGGTGATGAATAGGAGTGGAGAATATTTGTGAATAGATGAGTGATGAAGCGGTCGTAGGGAGTCGGTCAGGCTCCTGATCCAAAGAGCTGGTGTATATAATTATGAAGGGCCTGCCTGGAAGTGATGTGGACAGGCATTGTGGTGTAGTTCCTCTATGTGTCTGCCTGCTGTGATCTGAACATCTCCAGATCTGGGACCTGAGAATCATTTGTTGGTGACCCCATCATGGTCCTTGGTCTCTGGGTCTTCTTGGCGACCTAGATGTGTGATTTTTTTTTTTTTTTTTTTCTGTTCGGGTTTAAATGGCACTAGGAAATACACAGTATATGTACCATTCTGGAGATGGGCACAGCCTGTGAAATATAAAAAGGTAATATGATGCACGGTGAGTGTGAGGGAAGCTATGTATTATGTATAAGTAGCATGGTGTTGTATGGTAGCAGTCTACGGTAATCGGATATACAATATTTATATTTCAACCACGTCAATGGAGTCATTAATTTTATGAGACTAGAAGTTATAAATATTGCTATATTGTAACGCGACTATTAACAGCAGGTATACATACAAAGATCGCAGCCTCTTTTACTTTGGACGGGTGCCAGCGGGGGCGGTACGTCTTGAGGATGGGTAATATCGGAGCACAGTGCCGCCGTCAGTCCGATAGCGGGGCGGCTTTTATACCTGGCCTGATGCCTTATTACGGAAGGGGGGGGGGGGGGGAGAGAGAGAGAGAGGGGGGGTGGGTGGGGGTGTGTGTGTGTGTCTGTGTGTTGGGGAGGGGGAATGGAAAGGGGCGTGGAGAGGGTGGGGAATGTGTGTGTGTGTGGGTACGTGTGTGGGTGTGGGTGTGGGTATGTGTGATGGGGCGGGGGAAGGGGGGTGGAACTTCGTGGTATGTCTTGAGAGTGATGGTTGGGATGCAAAGAGAGAAGTAGGGGAGGAGTGGGGATAGGTGGGGGTGAAGGGTGGGAGGACAGGAAGTAGAAAGTGGTGAATAGGAGAGAGAGAGAGAGGGGGAGAGGGAGCAGGGGGTGGAGAGGGGTTGTGAAGAGAGGGAGAAGGGGTGCATGCAAGTGGTTGGGGTGAAGAGAGAGAGAGGGAGTGGAAGGGGTATATGCAGGTGGTAGGGGGTGGAGAGAGAGAGAGAGAGAGGGAGGGGGAGGGGTGTATGCAGGTGGTAGGGGTGGAGAGAGAGAGAAAGGGTGTTTGAAGGGGTGTTTGCAGGTGTTGTTCTCACTAATTGACTGTCATCTGCCTGGCCACTCCGGAAGTTTGGCAGGAGGGTCTATGACGTGTTGACTGGGAATGTTGATGACTTCATCACAGTAGGCAGTTATATACTCTATGTATATATATATATATATATATATATATATATATATATATATATATATATATATATATATATATATATATGCTCAGGCCCAATCCCCATTTTGGGGGTAGCCGACTCACGACAGAGCAAGAACAGGGAAAACACAAAAACAACATAAAACAAAAAAAATAAACACAGATAAAAAACACAAACTCTCACACATCCAGGTCACCCAGGAGAAGACCCAGAGACCAGGGTTACCAAGGTCGCTCCAGCACTCCCCCGGCCCCTGACCACCCGGAGAGGTTCCGATCTCGGCAGGCAGACATGCAGCGGAGCCAAAGCCACAAGCCCTCCCACCACACTTCCAGGCACACCCTTCATATTAATCGTCTCCCCGGGCCAGGCGCCTGATGGACGATTATCTAGTCCAACTTGCGCCCGACCCCTTACTCCAAATGACCACGTGTTCACTCAACTATTCACAAGCATTCTCCATTCACTCCTGTCCACCACCACTTCCCCTGCCTGATCTATAGTCATTCCTCTATCATCCAAAGCCTTTCTTACACAGTCTCTCCATCTCAATGGGGGTCTTCCTGCCCTTCTATCTCCCCTTGTACCTATCTATCTATCTATCTATATGCTCAGGCCCAATCCCCATTTTGGGGGTAGCCGACTCAAGACAGAGCAAGAACAGGGAAAACACAAAAACAACATAAAACAACAAATAAACACAGATAAAAAGCACAAACTCACACACATCCAGGTCACCCAGGAGAAGACCCAGAGACCAGGGTCACCAAGGTCGCTCCAGCACTCCCCCGGCCCCCGACCACCCGGAGAGGTTCCGATCTCGGCAGGCAGACATGCAGCGGAGCCAAAGCCACAAGCCCTCCCACCACACTTCCAGGCGCACCCTTCATATTAATCGTCTCACCGGGCCAGGCACCTGATGGACTATTCTCTAGTCCAACTTGCGCCAGACCCCTTACTCCAAATGACCAGTGTTCACTCAACTATTTACAAGCATTCTCCATTCACTCCTGTCCACCACCACTTCCCCTGCCTGATCTATAGTCATTCCTCTATCATCCAAAGCCTTTCTTACACAGTCTCTCCATCTCAATGGGGGTCTTCCTGCCCTTCTATCTCCCCTTGTACCTGACTCACATATTCTCTTTGTAAGCCTTTCATCTCCCATTCGTTCAACATGACCATACCAGCTCAGCACCCTTCTGTCCACTCTGGCTGACAAATGTTCCTGCTGCCCCACTCTCCTACGTATCTCTTCATTCCTCAATCTGTCTCTACGAGTAACTCCACACATACTCCTCAAGCAGCTCATCTCCATCACATCCAGCCCTCTTTTCTCCTTTTTCTTCAGAGCCCATGTCTCAGCCCCATACATCACTGTTGGCACAACAATTCCTTGATCCAGTGCACTTTTTACTTTCACTCCGAGATTTCTCGTCTTCCACATACTTCCCATTGCTCCGAAAACCTTCCTTCCTTCACACACTCTCTGTTTTACCTCCACTTCCATACCTCCACTCCTGCTTATCGTTCCTCCTAGATATTTAAAACACTCTACTTGTTCCAATATTTCCCCATCCAGCCTCACATCTAGATTCACCCTATGCTCTCCCCTATTACACACCATTACTTTACTTTTATTGACGTTCACCTTCAGTTTCCTCCTTCCACAAACCACACCAAACTCTTTGACTACCCGCTGCAGTTTCTCATCAGAATCCGCCACCAATGCTGTGTCATCAGCGAACAGCAACTGATTCAACTCCCAATCTCTACCATTCTTCCCTACTAAACCCAATCCTCTTCCCATAGTTCTCCTTTTCACCTCCCTCACCACACCATCCATAAACATATTAAACAGCCATGGTGACATTACACAACCCTGTCGCAAACCTACCTTTACCTCAAACCATTCACTCAACTCACCATTTCCTACTCTCACACATGCTCTGCTCCCTTCATAAAACTCTTAACTGCTTCTAACAAATTTCCTCCTATTTCATAAATCCTTAACACCTTCCACATTGCTTCACGGTCCACACGATCATACACTTTTTCCAGGTCCATAAATGCCCAAAATATCTCCTTATGCTTCTCTAAATACGTCTCACATAACTGTCTTACTGCAAACATCTGATCCACGCACCCTCTTCCCCTCCTAAAACCGCACTGTTCTTCTCCTGTTGCAACTTCCGTACACTTTATTATCCTCTCTATCAACCAGTACTAATACAAATACAAATCAACCCTTGTACCTGACTCACATATTCTCTATGTGAGTCAGGTATATACAATATATATATATATATATATATATATATATATATATATATATATATATTCGTAGTAACAAACACATTTGCTATGAGAATAGAAAGGTAAAAATCACTATCATTAAACCCAATTATCTTTCATATCTTTTAATGGTATATTTGTATTAATAAACACATTTACTATGGATAGGCGGGTTAATCACTATCAATAAACACAATACTCCTATATATATTTGTCTTACCCTTTCCATACCCTAGATTAAAAGTAGAAGAAGTTCGGTTAGACGAATTTATGCAGTTGAGGAAGGAACTGTTAGAAATATAGGTGTAAAAATTATCTCAATTAACTATATTTTTTCCATATACCATTCGTAATCTGAATAATTATCTTCCAACAATAGCCAGAACGCAGAAAGACATTGCAATGTGCTAATTATGTTCCAGCTGGTTTCCGGACCGCTCAACCAGTAGGCCATTTCAACAAGTAGATCTCAACCAGGGCCATAACAATCAGGACCAACCAAAGCAGTTCCAATTATTTTAAGGGATTTTAAGGGGGGAGGGTCCTTTTTTTGGTCGATTATTTCATATATTTATAATATTTTTAGTTTCCTCCCTAGACCTCCATCAAACTTTAAAAAACATCCATTAGATCCCCCTTCTAGATAAATTTGTACATTTTCCGGTAGAAAAATAAGAAGGCCGGTGCTTCCAAAACTACAGGCTCACTATCGTTCGCCAGGAAAACAATCGACACCTAGATAGCATGGAAGGTCTTAATATTGACAAAGAAATTGGGCGAATGGTCTTAAAATCGACAAACTAATGGGGCAAACATCTTAAAATCTGAAAAATAATGGGGCTAAACATGAGGGAGAAGGGGATCGAGAAAAACGACCCATCTCCCCTCAACTTGCAACTCAATCCCACCCCTACTCTGTGCAACTCTCCAACCCAAGAGTGAAACGTTACTCTCAAACTTTCTTCTACTCAACATCTGAGCTCTGGAACTCTCTCCCAGAATCAGTCTTTCCCTCTTCCTATGACTTAAATTGCTTCAAACTCCGTGTGTCCAGGCATTTTGACTCGAACGTCCCTTGATTTTGGCCCTGTCACTCTTTCAACTATGGGGGAGGCACTCGCTATAGGCAGTTATGCCTTTTGCCTCCCTCAATCACATAGAAAAAAAAAAAAAAAAAAAAAAAAAAAAAAAAAGTACTAACCTAACTTGACCTAACCTAACTTAACCCTTTGAAGATGATGACGCCTTATGACAGTTTATTCTGGTTATCATTAGACGACTTTATGCAGCTTAGGAAGGAACGGTGGGAATGATAAGGGTAAAGTCTATCTCAATTAACCCTCTTTCTTCCATATGCCATTCCTAATCTGAATAAACTTGTCTGATTTTAGCCGGAAATCAGAAGGAAATGCGTAATTGACAACTTGCGAGTTTCAGGCTATAAGGAAGTTGGAGCTGTAAACATCGATATTTAGCTGTATGACCAGCTAAAATACGGTCTTATTACATGTATATATTCATAGAACCAAATTAATTATACTTTCTATCCACCAGCAACCTGCATTATTATTGCATTTCTGTTTTATATCGATATTTACGGCTCCAACTTCCTTATAGATCAAAACTCGCAAGTGGTCAATTGTATTTTAAAAGGGTTAAGCTATACTTGACCCTTGCAAGATCCAATACGCATTTCTGATATGTTTACCGGCAAATATTAGACAATTATATTTAGATTAGGAAGGGGGTATGGAAGTCGGAGGGATAACTGAGATAGTCTTAAGGGGAGATTTCCACCTGGAGGATTTTTTTCTGAACCTCTTTCTCCCTCATGTTTAGCCCCATTGCTTGTGAGATTTAAAGATGCTTGCCCCATTAGTTTGGGAATTTTAAGAACCCTCGCCCCATTTCTGTCAATTTTAAGACCATTCGTGCCATTTAGGTGTCGATTTTTTCCTGGCGAGCGATAGCGAGCCTGTAATTTAAGGGGTACCGGCCTTCGGCCGGGACATTTTTCTACCGACAAATGTACAAATTAATCTTGAAAGGGGGTCAAGGGGGAGTAATTTTAAGCTTGATGGAAGTCTAGGGAATCCACTAAAAACCTCTCCTTAACCCGTTATAATTCCGTCAGATCCTTCTTGTACTGTACAACATCGTCTTATGATAGCCAGAATATACTGTCAATATGCGTCATGATACTCAAAGGGTTAAGGGGAGATGGTCCGGTTTTCTGGTCCCCTTTCTTCTTCATGCTTATTCCCATTAGTTTTGAAATTTTAAGACGTTTGCCCCATTAGTTTGTCGATTTTATGACCTTTCGCCACATTTCTTTGTCAATATTAAGACCTTTCGTGCCCTGTAGGTGTCGATTTTTGTCATGGCGAGCGATAGCAAGCCTGTAATTGTAGAGGAACCGGCCTTCGCCCATGACATTTTTCTACCGACAAATTTACAAATTAATCTCGAAGAGGAATCTAATGGATGTGTTATTTAAGTTTGATGGAGGTCTAGGGAGGAAACTAAAAAATAAATTAATATATAAATAAATAGACCCCCCCAAAATAACCACTGTCCCCTTAAGGGGAGATCTCCACTTGAGGGATTTTTTTCTTGACCCCTTTCTCCCTCATGTTTAGCCCCATTGCTTTTGATATTATAAAACGTTTGCCCCATTAGTTTAGCGATTTTAAGAACTTTCACCCCATATTAAGACCTTTCGTGCCATTCAGGTGTCAATTTTATCCTCGCGAGCGATAGCGAGCCTGTAATTTAAGAGGAACCGGCCTTTGGCCGGGAAATTTTTCTACCGAAAAATGTACAAATTTATCTTGAAAGGGACTCAAGGGGGTGTAATTTTAAGCTTGATGGAGGTCTAGGGAACAAACTAATTACCTCCCCTTAACGTCAGCTAACCTGGACTAGATATCCCACCTCTATCATTCCTATCCTCGCCATGCCCTGCCCGCCCCCCCCCCCCCCCCCAAAAAAAAAGACATATCCTTAGAGTTGAAAGGTTGGGAGCTTCTATACAGTATTCAATGGGAGTCCTTTTCACAAATCTTCATTAGGCCAAGATGCTGAGCTAATTCCATGATTGATTCGAGGAGGATGTGTATATTTTTTGTTTATAATCTATTCGTGCTCTCTCTCTCTCTCTCTCTCTCTGATATCTACGTCAATAACATAGTAGAGTTATTTGGTAATTACGTCCCCGAGTTTGATCATCATATATTATTTACTGTTAATCGTTTGAAGGGAGATTTGTATTTATTGGTTTATATAATTATTTACTAATTCATTTATATTTTTTAGTTTCCTCCCAAGACAACCATCAAACATTAAACATACCCCCCCAAGACCCCCATTCGAGATACATTTGTACATTTTTCGGTAGAAAACTGTCCCGGCCTAAGGCCGGTTCTTCTTCGATTACAGGCTCACTATCGCTCGTCAGGAAAAAAAAAAACGACAATTAGATGACACAATCGCCAAACTAATAGGGCTAAACATGAGGGTGAAGGGGGTCCTGAAAAACCAAACCTCCCCTAAAGATGCAAACAAGTAATTAAGAGATTGAAGACGCCATTGCTTACGGCTACTCTGGAGTATTTGGGTCCTGGAGCATATTATTAGCTTTGGTTTGGCTTGGTTGCTTCATTTACGCCATGAAAAACAAAATACACACACACACACACACACACTCACGCTCACTCACTCACTCACTCACTCACTCACTCACTCACTCACTCACTCACTCACTCACTCACTCACTCACTCACTCACTCACTCACTCACTCACTCACTCTCTCTCTCTCTCTCTCTCTCTCTCTCTATCTCTATCTCTCTCTCTCTCACACACACAGAGTAAGTCAGTAACCAATCTTGAAATTACTGAACGCTATTGAGGGGTAACCAGTAATTATGTTGGCAATAGGGGAAGATTGCCGCCAAGATTAAGCAGTGCGAGAGAGAGAGAGAGTTGTTACTTATCAACCCTTGATGTCGTTTTCAAAGGCCTCCACTGGTAGAT
>CM064492.1:83039014-83059014 GCA_032716605.1 Paralithodes platypus | reverse complement strand
ATAGTATTCCTCATTTAATTAACTCTCCGGTCTCTCATTTAATTAACTCTCCCGGTCTCTCATTTAATTAACTCTCCCCGGTCTCTCATTTAATTAACTCTCCCGGTCTCTCATTTAATTAACTCCCCGGGCTCTCATTTAATTAACTCTCCCCGGTCTCTCATTTAATTAACTCCCCGGTCTCTCATTTAATTAACTCTCCCGGTCTCTCATTTAATTAACTCTCCCGGTCTCTCATTTAATTAACTCTCCCCGGTCTCTCATTTAATTAACTCTCCGGTCTCTCATTTAATTAACTCTCCGGTCTCTCATTTAATTAACTCTCCGGTCTCTCATTTAATTAACTCTCCGGTCTCTCATTTAATTAACTCCCGGTCTCTCATTTAATTAACTCCGGTCTCTCATTTATTTTAATACGTACAGTGTGAATTGTGTTTAACTGATTTATGCACGTTATTTATATGCATTGATTCACACATACTTATTATTTGTCTTGTGATGCATAGCAAATGAGATCCATGAATCAAGTCTATTTTTCACTCAGGTTTTTATTACTGTTTTTCATATATTTTGGTCTATATATTTTTGTTTCTCTCTCTCTCTCTCTCTCTCTCTCTCTCTCTCTCTCTCTCTCTCTCTCTCTCTCTCTCTCTCTCTCTCTCTCTCTCTCTCTCTCTCTCTCGGTCCTGTTAAAAATGGAGCGCCAGTATGATAGCGTTTATAGTGCATTGTTTATTATAGGTTGATATAAATACCTGTAGGCTACCGGGTTTGTTTATGATGATTAGCCCTTCATAAACTGTTGACTGGAAATTCACGACTCACTGCCACTGTTATGTGTGTTTATATATATATATATATATACCTCACACACACACACACACACACACACACACACACACACACACACACACACACACACAACAACGTACGAGCTTGAACATCGCAGCAACAAACGTGTGTAACCCTCTTTTGTGTGTGCGTATGTTTGTCTGTGACTCTGTGGCAGGGTGTGTGTATTTGTGTGTATGGTGTGTATACTGTATACTGTACGTGTGTGGGGGTGCTTATGTGTATGTACAGTATGTGTGTGTGCGTGTCTGTGTATTTATGTGTGTGTCCGTGTGTGTGTATGTGTATGTATTGTGTATGTGTGTATACAGGGTGTTCCAGAAATATGTGCCGAAAATCAGGGGATGTATTCCTGACACATAAGTGAATGTAAATCACTAAATGACCATATAAGCAAATATCAATAGTTGTCGAGTTACAGCACCTAACAGGTCTGCTTGAATGTGTTTTACTCCGGGAATTGCTTGTAAATGAAACATTTACCAAGGACAACGTGATTTATTAACAAAATAAAACTGTATTTCCAGTATGACAATAAAATTACAGTAAATGTTCAAAATTCCTTGTAAATGAAACATTTACCAAGGACAACGTGATTTATTAATAAAATAAAACAGTATTACCAGTATGACAATAACATTTACAGTAAATGTTCAAAATTCCGCCCTCCTTGTTCGATGCACGCTGCAGCCCGTCGCAGAAGTGACTGACACACACGGTCGAAGACCCCAGGATTGTTTCGTACACGTGCCAAGCTGTCCTCCACACGGCGCCACAATTCCTCACGGTTTGGGACGTCTGTAGCGTACAGCTCGCCTTTAATGTGTCCCCACAGGTAGAAGTCCAGGGGAGTGATGTCAGGAGACCGGGGTGGCCATGACACTGGGCCGCCTCGCCCAATCCATCGTCCAGGGAACACATCATTTAAGTAATCCCTTGCAATATAGCAATAATGGGCCGGAGCACCATCATGCTGAAACCACATCCTTCTCCGTATTCCAATGGGCACATCCTCCAGCAGCAGTGGTAGTGTGTCCTCAAGAAACCGTTTGTATGTTGCACCATTCAGCCTCTGGGGTAGAAGACCTGTTAGGTGCTGTAACTCGACAACTATTGATATTTGCTTATATGGTCATTTAGTGATTTACATTCAATTATGTGTCAGGAATACATCCCCTGATTTTCGGCACATATTTCTGGAACACCCTGTATATGCACTGTATGTATGTATGTATGTGTCCGTGCCCTGGCCCAAATGGACCGTATGATTGTCGACTGCAATTACCCGCGGCAATTGATTCATAACCCAATTTTCATTCACTTAAGGGGAATCACCGGCTTTTTTTATATGCATCTCCTTTTCCGACCGAATATGAGGTGGAAGGATGGAGTGAGGAAGTACATGAACGAAGGCGGTGCTGGTTGGGGGGAGGGGCATCGACTGACTGGGGACAGAGGTGCATGGGGGCGGTTCGTTCGTGGCCACCCCTTCGGGGATCACGGCGTCAGGCAATAGATAGATAGATAGATCTCCTTTTCTCTCTTCCCCTGGCTTGTATCCATTCGGCCCCATTCAGCCTACTGTTTTAAGATGGTTACCCCCATCCAGGTGTCAGTATTTTCCTGGCGAGCGGTAGCGAGCCAGCATATATACATTTTTGTTTTGACAGCAAGCTAAATTTGATTGCAGATCGTATTTACCCCTTCGAGTCCTAGAGGTAGATTATAAGCTAACGAAAAACGTCCAATGGTAACCAGAGTAAGATTAGAATTACGTCGTGAGGTTGAAGGGGTTAAGTTACATCATCATCATCATCATCATCATCATCGTGCGGAAGGGGTTAAACACATTGGCGTCATATATATTTGAGTTTGATGGTTGAAATTGAACGATTGGCTTGTCTACGTATATATGTGGTCAACTGTACAATTAAGGGGAGATATCCATTTGAGGGAGCTTTTTCTTGACTCCTTTCTCCCTCATGTTTAGCCCCATTGTTTTTTTAATTTTAAGACGTTCGCCCCATTATGTTGATGATTTTAAGAACTTTCAACCCATTTCTGTCAATTTTAAGACCTTTCGTGCAATTTAGGTGTCTATTTTATCCTAGCGAGCGATAGCGAGCCTGTAATTTAAGAGGAACCGGCTGTCAGCCGGGACATTTTTCTACCGAAAAATGTACAAATTTATCTTGAAAGGAGCTCAAGGGGGTGTAATCTTAAGCTTGATGGATATCTAGGGACAAAACTAAAAACCTCCCCTTAAACACCTCAAGGAGTATGGGGAGGTATAAGGGAACGTATTAGCGACGTCTTTTTAATTGTATTCTAGCTATATTTAGACGATTTTCTGCAGTTTAAGAAAAGATCTGTGGTAGTTTAACCCAAAAAAAGGTTAAGTGAGATGGTTCAAAGCCTCATAATTGGTGGTTGCCCCCTTTTTAAACTGAATACAATCGCTTGCTAGTTGCCAGAATAAGGTTCAAGGGACGACACCGGTACTGCACCAGTTAAGTTAAGGGGGTGACCTGCTTTTTGTTATTTCTGTCCTTTTCTCTTTCTCTGGCTTGTATCCATTCGGCCCCATTCAGCCAACTATTTTAAGATGTTTATCCCCATCTAGGTGTCGATTTCTTCCTGGCGAGCGATAGCGAGCCAGCATTATATGAAGAAATCCGGCTTCGCCGGAGACATTTTTCTATCGAAAAATGTACAAATTTAGCCTGCTGTCAAACACAAATAAAAAATATGCTGGCTCGCTACCGCTCACCAGTAAAAAATTGACACCTGGATGGGAAACAGTAGGCTGAATGGGGCCAAATGGATACAAGCCAGAGAAAGATAGAAAAGGACAGAACCAAAACAGGTCACCCCCCTTAAGGGTGATGGGGTTTACTTATTTGTTTATTTATGTATTTATTTATTTATTTATTTGTTTATTTATGTATTTATTTTGTTATTTATGTATTTATTTGTTTATTTATGTATTTATTTTGTTATTTATGTATTTATTTGTTTATTTATGTATTTATTTATTTATTTATTTGTTTATTTATGTATTTATTTATTTATTTATTTGTTTATTTATGTATTTATTTTGTTATTTATGTATTTATTTGTTTATTTATGTATTTATTTTGTTATTTATGTATTTATTTGTTTATTTATTTATTTATTTATTTGTTTATTTATGTATTTATTTTGTTATTTATGTATTTATTTGTTTATTTATGTATTTATTTTGTTATTTATGTATTTATGTATTTATTTGTTTATTAATTATTATTATACTCTCTTCCCTAGACCTCCATCAAGCTTAAGGGGAGATTTCCACTTGAGGGACTTTTTTCTTGACCCCCTTCTCCCTCGCGTCTTACCCTATTGCTTTTGAGATTTTAAGACGTTTGCCCCATTAGTTTGGTGATTTTAAGAATTTCCGCTCCCACTCTGTCAATTTTAAGACCTTTCGTGCCATTTACTGTAGGTGTCGATTTTATCCTGGCGAGCGATAGCGAGCCTATAATTTAAGAGTTACCGGCCTTCGGCTGGGACATTTTTCTACCGAAAAATGTACAAATTTAGCTTGAAAGGGGGTCAAGGGGGTGACATTTTAAGATTGCTGGAGGAGTAGGAAACAAACTAAAAACCTCCCCTTAAACGAATATAACCAAGATCCCCCTTCGAGATTAATTTTTACATTGTTCGGTAGAAAAATATCCCAGCCGAAGACTAGTTTTACCTAATTTGCAGGTTTGATATTAGCGTTCGCCCAGAATCAATCGACACCTGAATGGGGTGAAGAGTCTTATAATTGTCGAACTAATGTGGTGAAACGTCTTATTATCTCCAAACTAATGGAGTGAAACAGTGAGGGTCCATAAAGACCTGTCTCGCACCAAATAGAGTTAAATCGATGCCTGGTAGCGCTACTAATACATATAAAACTAGAAGGGCACTTGGTGGAGCGCATGCCTTCGCCTACCCTGGCTGGTTCTATACCAATAATATCATGGTCCTAATTCTTTTCTGGATCTGAGTTCCAGGATATGATCCGGATCGCCTCCTAAATTGAGTCACTTCTTCCTTGGCGCATATCCTATCTGCCCACCAAATTTCGCGAAAATCGATTCATAACGCATAACTTAGAAGTATCTGCCAACCAAATTTCGTAAAAATCTCCGGATCGTCTACTAAGTTGAATCCCTTCTTCTTTAGCGCATATCCTATCTGCCCACCAAATTTTATGAAAATCGGTGAATAACTATGTGAGATATCTCGTTTACAGACACACAAACTGGCACGCAATCATAACCTCCTTCCAACTAGTTGGCGGAGGTAATAGTAAATTAGGGTATGTTGGTCCATAGGTATAGCCTGCTTCTTGCAACCTGAGTGGCTAGGGTTCGATTAAATAACACCCCGTTCTTAACATTAATCCTCAATTACAAACCCCAATGCACTTGAATAAACTAATGAAAGCATATGGTCCTCTCGGGATTCGAACTCAGAGTTATTCATGTGATCTTCCACAGGGGACCAGTTTGAGCTTGAGATCAAAATATACAGTATATACCGTATACTGTTTGTGTGCATGTGCACAGTTGCCACTTTGATTTGATTCGTGGATTGCAAAATAGTATGATTGCATTAGAGGTCTAGTTATTTATGCAGTAGTTAATTTGTTTGATCAATTAACACCTATATATGAATTAGAAGTCTAATTCTTTATGTAGTAGTTAATTAGTTTGATCAATTAACAGCTATATACCAAATTGTATTTATTTGTAAGGCAATCACACTATTTATACTTCCATATCATAACATCAGAGTGGGTACAAATTCACATGGGCAATTATACCTTGTTCATTACAGGTGTGCCAAATATCTTAACTATAACAGGTAGGACAAAGATCTTAACTATAACCTTATTGTAACTCAGAAAGGGCTGGGGCAAATGGACTGTTATATGCCACACCTATGCCCTGACTGACTCTTCCCAAATGGTAGAAATATTAGTTCGATTACTCAATTAGTTTTTGGGTTATTGAGGTTAGTAGTCAAGCTTTTTGGCCTAACCATAATTAACAGACTCTATACGTGTTTGTACTTGTTTATACGTGTTTGATCTTGTTTATACGTGTTTGTTTTTGTTTATACGTGTTTGATCTTGTTTCCGAGTGCGTGTGTATGTGTCCATTTTTCCGGTACAGAGTAATTACCACATCCACACCCTACCCGTCTGTGGAGCAACATGGTCACAATAACTCGTTTTATATGCAAATTGCCTTTACCATTTATTATGAAGTTAACCAGTGAGCCGCCGCCGCGCGCGCCCCTCCCCCCATTCATGTGTCACAGCATACATGATTGTTGAGGGGAGATGGGCCGTTTTTCTGGTCCCTTTTCTCCTTCGTGTTAAGCCCATTTGTTTCGAGATTATTTAAGACGTTCGGCCCATTAGTTTGCCGATTTTAAGACTTTACGCTCCATTTCTATGTCAATATTAAGACATTTTGTGCCATTTAGGTGTCGAATTTTTCCTGACGAGTTATAGCGAGCCTGTAATTTGAAGAGTAATCGGCCTTCGACCGGGACATTTTTCTACCGAAAAAATGTACGCATTTATCTTGAAAGGGGGTCTAGGGTGGTTTTTTTACAGGTTGATGGAGGTCTACAGTAGGGAGGAAAATAAAAACTAATAAAAAGATGAAATAATAGGCAAATAAATACGCCTATCTCCCCTTTATTGGCCAGAACTGTTTATATACTGTACCTTTCGCCACTCAAAAATAGATCCCCCCCTCTCTCTCTCTCTTTTTCTCTCTCTCTCCCTTTGTTCTCTCTCTCTCTCTCCCTTTTTGTTTTCTCTCTCTCCCTTTTTCTCTCTCTCTCTCTCTCTCTCTTTCACTCTATCTATCTTTCACTCTCTCTCTCTCTCTCTCTCTCTCTCTCTCTCTCTCTCTCTCTCTCTCTCTCTCTCTCTGAATATACTATATATATATATATCGTTTACAGCCAGACCCTACAGTAATTCCTCGGGAATGGCTGTGTGGTTAGACATGTATATTCAGTGGTGTAGTCACTTGAATAGTCATGAATGTAGAGTCTGGTGTGTAGAGTTAGGGGCGTGTAGAGTTAGGGGCGTGTAGAGTTAGGGGTGTTTAGAGTTAGGGGTGTGTAGAGTTAGGGGTGTGTAGAGTTAGGGGTGTGTAGAGTCAGGGATGTGTAGAGTTATGGGTGTGTATAGTTAGGGGTGTGTAGAGTTAGGGGTGTAGAGTTAGGGGTGTGTAGAGTTAGGGGTGTGTAGAGTTAGAGGTGTGTAGGGTTATGGGTGTGTAAAGTTAAGAGTGTAGAATTAGGGGTGTGTAGAGTTAGGAGTGTGTAGAGTTAGGGGTGTGTGGAGTTAGAGGTGTGTAGAGTTAGGAGTGTGTAGAGTTAAGGGTGCTTGAAGGCTAAACAGCCTCTATCCTAATGTTCCAATATCATTATGGCCACAATCTCCTAACCTAATATAACCTAAGCAATTTAACCCCTTGAGGATCATGGCGCGTTTATTCTGGCTATTATTAGATGGTTTTATACAGCTTAAGAAGGATCTGTGGGAAGTATAAGGGTAAATTATGTCTCAATTAACTTTCCGACTTCCATATACCCTTCCTAATATAAATAAAATCGTTTAATAATAGCCAGAAGTGGGCCATCGATCCTCAGAGGCTAACCTAACCAAAAACCTAAGGAACCTAATTTTGCCTTACCTAACCAAACCTAGACTGCTTGGGCCTAGTACTGTGGCCGTTTTGGTTGTGGCCGTGTTGGAGTGTGGCCTATTTGACCTGATTCTCTTCATACCAATACTAACTTGACTCTTTTTCTTTTCCACAGGACCCGACAGATTTAGGCACGGCTGAGAAGATTATAATAGGTGAGTGTTGACGTTTTTTATTGGTGGTATATATCTGATACACATGTTTTACTGTCTATCAATCAATCTTTCCTTCATCCTATGACTTAAAATGCTTTAATCTCCGTTTGTCCAGGCATTTTGACTCTAACGTACCTTGAATTTGGCTCGTATACACCTGCTACACATATCCTTATATACATATACCTGTCTTAAACCCTACTCTCTTTTATTTTTATTTTTTTATAAACACTTGTATACATCTGGCTCACTCCTTATATTCTATTCTATTCTATATGCTCAGGCCCAATCCCCACTTTTCCTAAAAAAAAATCCTCTGATTTTATTGTTTTTGTTTTTTATTTTTTATTTTTATTTTTTATTCGGGGTGGCCGACTCAAGACAGAGCCAGCACAGGAAAACACAAAACACAAGACAAAACAGCGAACAAACACAGACAAAACACAAAATTAACACACATCCTTATATACACCTGTCTTCAACCCCACGCTCTCTTATTGGGTCCATGGGAAACGAAGTTAGGCATAGCAAAGCTAGTGTTTGCTGCCTTGTTCTTGCTCTTTTGATCAGGATCAGCCGAGAGAGAGAGAGAGAGAGAGAGAGAGAGAGAGAGAGAGAGAGAGAGAGAGAGAGAGAGAGAGAGAGAGAGAGAGAGAGAGAGAGAGAGAGAGAGAGAGAGAGAGAGAGGCAGGCAGGCAGGCAGGCAGGCAGGCAGGCAGGCAGGCAGGCAGGCAGGCAGGCAGGCAGGCAGGCAGGCAGGCAGGCAGGCAGGCAGGCAGGCAGGCAGGCAGGCAGGCAGGCGCTATGCCCCACATTCCACATTATACTACACACATCATTGAAGTTGCTACTACAAAAAATTCCAGTATATTACAGTCTCCACTGTATTAATTAATGTTCTCACTGTATTAATGTTCACTATATTAAGGTCTGCATTACATTAAAGTCGCCACTGCATTACCATTATAGTGCCCACTGCATTAAAATCGCCACTGCATTAAAGTCCCCACTGCATTAAAGTCGCCACTGCATTACCATTATAGTGCCCACTGCATTAAAGTCGCCACTACATTACCATTATAGTGCCCACTGCATTAAAGTCGCCACTGCATTACCATTATAGTGCCCACTGCATTAAAGTCGCCACTGCATTACCATTATAGTGCCCACTGCATTAAAATCGCCACTGCATTACCATTATAGTGCCCACTGCATTAAAGTCGCCACTGCATTACCATTATAGTGCCCACTGCATTAAAGTCGCCACTACATTACCATTATAGTGCCCACTGCATTAAAATCGCCACTGCATTAAAGTCGCCACTGCATTACCATTATAGTGCCCACTGCATTAAAGTCGCCACTACATTACCATTATAGTGCCCACTGCATTAAAGTCGCCACTACATTACCATTATAGTGCCCACTGCATTAAAATCGCCACTGCATTAAAGTCGCCACTACATTACCATTATAGTGCCCACTGCATTAAAATCGCCACTGCATTAAAGTCGCCACTGCATTACCATTATAGTGCCCACTGCATTAAAGTCGCCACTGCATTACCATTATAGTGCCCACTGCATTAAAATCGCCACTGCATTAAAGTCGCCACTACATTACCATTATAGTGCCCACTGCATTAAAGTCGCCACTGCATTACCATTATAGTGCCCACTGCATTAAAGTCGCCACTACATTACCATTATAGTGCCCACTGCATTAAAATCGCCACTGCATTAAAGTCGCCACTGCATTGCCATTATAGTGCCCACTGCATTAAAGTCGCCACTGCATTACCATTATAGTGCCCACTGCATTAAAGTCGCCACTGCATTACCATTATAGTGCCCACTGCATTAAAATCGCCACTGCATTAAAGTCGCCACTACATTACCATTATAGTGCCCACTGCATTAAAATCGCCACTGCATTAAAGTCGCCACTACATTACCATTATAGTGCCCACTGTATTAAAATCGCCACTGCATTAAAGTCGCCACTGCATTACCATTATAGTGCCCACTGCATTAAAGTCGCCACTACATTACCATTATAGTGCCCACTGCATTAAAGTCGCCACTGCATTACCATTATAGTGCCCACTGCATTAAAGTCGCCACTACATTACCATTATAGTGCCCACTGCATTAAAATCGCCACTGCATTAAAGTCGCCACTGCATTACCATTATAGTGCCCACTGCATTAAAGTCGCCACTGCATTACCATTATAGTGCCCACTGCATTAAAATCGCCACTGCATTAAAGTCGCCACTGCATTACCATTATAGTGCCCACTGCATTAAAGTCGCCACTGCATTAAAATCGCCACTACATTACCATTATAGTGCCCACTGCATTAAAGTCGCCACTGCATTACCATTATAGTGCCCACTGCATTAAAATCGCCACTGCATTAAAGTCACCCTTGCATTATACTCGCCACTATGAAAGTCGTCACTATGTACAACTGCAAAACGTGTTCCCCATCTTCTTACTTTGTTCCAACCCTTTGACTGTGGCCTTCTGTCACTCATCATTTATCTTGGATTTCATCTTCCTTCATATTTCTCGTTTCTGTTTTCCATCCCCACTTTTTTTATTTTCACCCGTTTCTTTCCTCCCCTTAACCTCCAACTCCAGCATCTCTTACATCTCCTCCATCATCTCCCTCAACACCATGCCATCACTATCTCCATCATCACCACCTCCATTACCTCGTATATAACCACTTCATCGCCGCGTGCATCATCACTTCCCCACCATCACCATCTCCTCCACCACCACCTTCCCCATCACCACATTATCACCTCTATCATCTCCACCACCTCATAACCACTTCCCCCATTCACCATCTCCCACGTCACTTCCTCCACCACCACCTCCCCCATCACCACCTTATCACCTCTATCATCTCCACCACCTCCATCACCATCTGTTACATCACCACCCCATCACCACTCCCCCATCACCACCATCACCACCACCTCCTCCTATCTGCCTGTTGTTGTTCATCATCTTGCCACCTTTTTCCTTTCTCTTGACTGCCTTTCCATTACTGCCTCACAGTCTATTATATCTCTTCTGGCGTTCCTCCTTAGTCCTGTCTTCCTCCCCTGTCAGTCCTGTCTCTTCTTCCTGTCTCCCTCTGTCTGTCCCGTCTCTCCTGTCTGTCTCCCTATGTCAGTCCCGTCTCTCATTCTGTCCCGTCTCTCATTTGTGACTCCCTGTCATTTCCGTCTCTCATTCCTGTCTCCCTCTGTCTGTCCCGTATCTTCTTCCTGTCTTCCCCCTGTCTGTCCCGTCATTCCTGTCTCTCCATCCTGTCTCCCTCTGTCTGTCCCGTCTCTCCATACTGTCTCCCTCTGTCTGTCCCGTCTCTCCACCCTGTCTCCCTCTGTCTGTCCCGTCTCTCCATCCTGTCTCCCTCTGTCTGTCCCGTCTCTCCATCCTGTCTCCCTCTGTCTGTCCTGTCTCTCCTTCCTGTCTCTCTCTGTCTGTCCCGTCTCTCCTTCCTGTCTCCCTCTTTCTGTCCCGTCTCTCCATCCTGTCTCCCTCTGTCTGTCCCGTCTTCCTTCCTGTCTCCCTCTGTCTGTCCCGTCTCTCCATCCTGTCTCCCTCTTTCTGTCCCGTCTCTCCACCCTGTCTCCCTCTGTCTGTCCCGTCTCTCCATCCTGTCTCCCTCTGTCTGTTCCGTCTCTCCTTCCTGTCTCCCTCTGTCTGTCCCGTCTCTCCATCCTGTCTCCCTCTGTCTGTACCGTCTCTCCACCCTGTCTCCCTGTCTGTCCCGTCTCTCCATCCTGTCTCCCTCTGTCTGTCCCGTCTCTCCATCCTGTCTCCCTCTGTCTGTACCGTCTCTCCATCCTGTCTCCCTCTGTCTGTCCCGTCTCTCCATCCTGTCTACCTCTGTCTGTCCCGTCTCTCCTTCCTGTCTCTCTCTGTCTGTCCCGTCTCTCCTTCCTGTCTCCCTCTGTCTGTCCCGTCTCTCCTTCCTGTCTCCCTCTGTCTGTCCCGTCTCTCCTTCCTGTCTCCCTCTGTCTGTCCCGTCTCACCTTCCTGTCTCTCTCTGTCTGTCCCGTCTCTCCTTCCTGTCTCCCTCTGTCTGTCCCGTCTCTCCATCCTGTCTCCCTCTGTCTGTCCCGTCTCTCCACCCTGTCTCCCTCTTTCTGTCCCGTCTCTCCACCCTGTCTCCTTCTTTCTGTCCCGTCTCTCCATCCTGTCTCCCTCTTTCTGTCTCGTGTATCCTTCCTGTCTCATCGTTTTGACATCGCCATGAAAATCGACAGCTAAATGGCACGAAAAGTGATCAAATTGACATAAATGGGACGAAAGGTCTTAAAATCGCGAAACTAGTGGGGCGAACGTCTTAAAATTGAGAAAGAAGGATGCCCAGAAAACGACCCATCTCCCCTTAACTCCTCCCCCCCCCTACCTACCTACCTACCTACCTACCTACCTACCTACCTACCTACCTACCTACCTACCTGCTGTACCTGTCTGTCTGCCTAACTTCATCCTGCTGCCACTTGTGTCAGGCCTTCTTGACTGGCTTTCCATCACTGCCCCACACATTATTATCCTGTCGGGCGCTCCTCTTCAGTCCCCCCTTCCCCCCTTCTTCTTCCTCTCTCTCTCTCTCTCTCTCTCTGTCTCTGTCTCTGTCTCTGTCTCTGTCTCTGTCTCTCTCTCTCTCTCTCTCTCTCTCTCTCTCTCTCTCTCTCTCTCTCTCTCTCTCTCCTTCCTTAGATTTTCATAAAGGCTACTGTCAGAATTGAGTGTACTAGTAGTCATTAGTATAGAGGTAATCAATTGGATAGAAAGTTGATTAACTAGTAATCATCAACAACTCAACAAGTGGTAATCATTGGTGTGTTTTCTGAGTGGACGCCTGTCACTTCTGTTCCACAGGGATCTGTCCTTGGCATATTTCTGTTTATACTGTATATATGTCGATGACATTGATATCGGTCTGTTGAGTGTAATCTCCAAGCAAGCAGATGACATTAATATTTGAGTGCATGTGAACAATCCTGAAGGGTTTGAGCAACTCAGCATGGATCTTTACAGAGTGGGAGAATGGTTTGAGATATAACAAATATCACTAAACTTGGAGAAGTGCAAGGTGATGCTTATCAGCCAATGAAATTTTAAATCCTTATATTTACTACTGGGAAAGAATCTGGAAGTTATTTATTTGGAAAAGGATTTAGGTGTTTTGATTAGCAGTGACCTAAAGGTTCTAAGCAGTGCACTGTAGTAGAAAAGAAACCCCAGATATTATTATGGTATATTAAAAGAAAGTTTCAGTATAGACATTACAATGCTATGCTACGGCCCCTCATAGAATATGCTGTTCAATTCTGGTCTACGCCACTTGAGATATATAGTGCGACTAAAATGAGGGTTAGAGGAGTTACAAGACCTTTTCTATTGATTAGAAAACTGTGCTATGAGGAACCGTTTAGAGCTGTGCTATGAGGAACGGTTTAGAGCTGTGCTATGAGGAACGGTTTAGAGCTGTGCTATGAGGAACCGTTTAGAGCTGTGCTATGAGGAACGGTTTAGAGCTATGCTATGAGGAACGGTTTAGAGCTGTGCTATGAGGAACCGTTTAGAGCTCTTGCCTCTTTTCGATGCAATCATGGCTGTAACTTTGAATTGAAAATGTTCAGCACTAGTATATGTGGATTTTATTTAATTTTAATTTTTCTATTATAAGATCTGCTCTACCTGTAACAAATTTCCCTTAAAAGTTGTGAATGGTTCCTTGGTGTTGCAGTTCAAGAAGACTAGATTGTAGTTTTCGTACTCTGCAAGGTGTGTAGTACACTACACCATCTCTCTCTCTCTTTCCAAAATATCTCCGCAAGACATTTTTGATACCGTACTAATTATTCCTTGCTACACCTTTTATCTCTCTCTCTCTCTCTCTCTCTCTCTCTCTCTCTCTCTCTCTCTCTCTCTCTCTCTCTCTCTCTCTCTCTCTCTTTCTCTCTCTCTCTCTCTTTCTCTCTCTCTTTACCCAGGCCGTCTCTTCACTTTATGTCCTCGTCGTCTTTACACGCACCCTATTCAGGTCTTATCCTCAGTCGTTACTCTAATTTATCTTTCTCTCTCTCTCTCTCTCTCTCTCTCTCTCTCTCTCTCTCTCTCTCTCTCTCCTGGTCGTGTTCCTCAGTCGTTACTCTATTTTCTCTGGTCTCTTTCTTCCTTTCCTCACTACCTCGCACACTTTTCTCCGCTGGGGGTTTTCGACGTTCCTGTCTTCTCTCCATGTCCTACCTGTGTCCTCGTTCCTTCTTAACCCCTTCTATACCGGCGACGTCTTTTTAATTTGATTCTAGCTATATTAAGACGATTTTATGGAGATTAAGACGGATCTATGGTAATAAAAAGGGTTAAGTGAGAGATAGTTTGAGCCTGTTAGTTGCTGGAGGCCTTTTTGAAACTTAATGAAATCGTCTATTGTTGTACATTTTTCGATAGAAAAAGGTCTCGGCCGAAGACCGGTTCCTTTTGCAATACAGGCTCGCTATCGCTCTCCAGGAAAAAATCGACACCTAAATTACCCAAAAAGTCTTAGTATTGACACAGAAATAGGGCGAAAGGTCTTAAATTCGCCAAACTAATGGGCCGAAAGTCATATACTCTGAAAACTAATGGGACTAAACATGAGGAAGAAGGGGGACCAGAAAAACTACCCATCTCCCCTGAATATTAATAGTTTCTCTCTTCTATCGTCTCTCTTTTTATCTCTCTCCTTTTTCATCATCTTTCTCCGTGGCATTTCCGTCTCAGCTGTGTCTATCCATTTCATATATTTTGCATCCTATCTCTCTGTTCATAATTTTCTTCTTTGTCATCTCTCCTAATTTTTTTTTAAATTTATCTCTATTTCCTTTATCTCTTGTCGCATCTCTTTTTTTTTTTTTTTATCTCTTTATAATTTCTCTCTTTTTCATCTATCTCTTTGTCCTTTATCTCTTGTCGCATCTCGTTTTCTTCTTGTTTAATTTATCTCTATCATTTCTCTCTTTTCATCTATCTCTTTTTCCTTTATCTCTTGTCGCATCTCTCTGTATCTCTCTTTCATATCTTCCTTTTCTTTTTTACGTCTTTGCATTCAGTTTTTAATTAGGATAACATGTCAAGACGAAGAGACCGGAATGAAAGAGTGAGCCCAGAGACCAAGGGGTAGAGCCAGACTAGATAAGACTTGTGTGAGGCGATGATGGAAACCCGCTCAAGACACCGGAAATTAGTGTTTTAAGATGGGGAGAGAGATTCAGATTCAGATTATTTTATTTCCATTAAGTATACAATGGCTGTTCATACAATAGAATCATCTTAATCAAATTACATAATACATAGACACTTAGACTATCTCCCCGGAATGGACCGCAGGATCTTTGAGTACTAACCATTCCCTGTACTCCTAGAGATTCAGATTCAGATTATTTTCTTCTGTTAAATATACAAAGGCTGTTCATACATGCATAATACATAATACATTAACAGTGTCGTTAAGAGTTTACAGATAAATAACTCCTACCGGAACTTAGTGTATTAAACATATATATAATAGATTAAAAATATATTACAAATATATTAAACGTGATCAGTTCTCACTCTGTATGATCTAAAATGTGTGAGAGAGAGAGAGAGAGAGAGAGAGAGAGAGAGAGAGAGAGAGAGAGAGAGAGAGAGAGAGAGAGAGAGAGAGAGAGAGGAGAGAGAGAGAGGAGAGAGAGAGAGAGAGAGAGAGAGAGAGAGAGAGAGAGAGAGAGAGAGAGAGAGAGAGAGAGAGAGAGAGATATATGAGGGACGAGGAAGAATGTGTTGAAGATTGTGATGTATTTGTACAGTATATTCAGGCCATCATATGCCAATGTTATACAGTTTAGGAAGGATCTGTGGGAAATACAAGGCTCAAGATTACATTATTTATTTAGGCTTAATTCATGAAGCTAGAGGTTATGTGGTCTGGCAGAACTACAGTGGAACCCCAAGACTAAAGTAACGATGTGGAGATGGCCTCGATGATGGAGGAGCGGAAGTGTTTAGATAGTGTTGGATAATTTGGGGCTCAGTTGTCACTGTCGGACGTTAGTGATCTTGGGTAGTTCTGATAGTAACTCCGGTGACTGTATCGGTGAAGAAATGGAAGCGGGTGACAAAGATCCAGTTGCAAGTGGTGAACTAATCTCTGTAGGTGGCAAAGGATTGATTGCATGGCGACAGACCAGTGTGTGTGTGTGTGTGTGTGTGATGATGTGTGTGTGTGTGTGTAATAATAATAATAATAATAATAATAAACGGTTTATTAAAGAATGGCAGCCTCATGAGCTGAAAATACACATTTTACAATTTAGTGGATGAACATGAGATGTACAGATATGAAGATGGTAAGCTCAGTTTACAAACAAAATAAATAAATACAATAATGATGCATGTGCAGAATACAAATTATCATAAAATAACCATGAGACTAAGTGATATACAGTACATATACACATTTATTTACTTACTCATATACAGAACATACATATACATACATATATAGGAACATAAGAACATGCAGTAAGTGTGCACATGTCCGTATACACAAACGCTCACGTATGCACTCAAACATACATACATACAGAAACTGTTTTGGGGGGTCAGGGTAAAGAGTTGAAAGGTAAAGAGGGTGCAGCAATACAAGTCCGTATATGGTCCGTATGGTCAGGTACAGCCTACTACAATGGGAGGTTAATCCTCGGTAGTGTGTGTGTGTGTGTGTGTGTGTGTGTGTGTGTGTGTGTGTGTGTGTGACAGAAGGCGAAATATGGAAGAGCTGGGCGTTCTATTGTTAAGGGTGGAAATACATGGATGAAGATACGCGAACACTCAATAATAGATAATGCTTATGCATAGATTTATAATCAGAAGTTGCGCTAGTGAGCAATATGTTCTCGCTCATATGTACGTATATAATAATAATAATAATAATAATTAACGGTTTATTCACAAAAGCAGCCCGAAGGCTGAAAATATACAAGGAAGTTGATACATAGTTAAAATTAAAATTAAAATTAAAATTAAAATTGACACAAGAGCTAACAGGCTAATTTACAATAAAAAATATGTATATAATTTATTGATTGTTTAAGACCTTAATTATTGAAGGAATGGCGCTGTTCTTGTAGCGGTCAGTCCGTGGTGCTCTTACGGGGACAATACGGTTGAAGTGGGCGAACAGCGCGTAGAGGAGGAGGGCGTCGGGCGGTAGTAGTAGGTGCCGGTGTCTGGGGTTGTTTAGTAGTTTGCTGGAGAACTGCTGAAGGTGTTGTTCGTAGAGGTTAGATATGGCGAGTACGTTAATTAGGTTACATGCATCTTGGTAAGTGGTGTAGTTGGCCCCTAACATTATTCTGAGTGCTGTCTTCTGAATTTTTTCTAATTTATTTCTTTGGGTTAAGTTGAGAGAGGATGACCAAACGGGTGAAGCATAGCAGAGTTTGGGTAATATAAAAAATTTGTATAAAAAGTAGCATTGTCATCTCTGGGAACCCCTAGTTGTTTCAGGGTGCGTAACATGTGTAGCCGATAAGAAGAAGCACTAGCTATGGTGTTAACATGTTTATCCCAGAGTAGTTTTTTGCTGAAGGAAAACACCAAGTAATTTAGTGGACTGAACTATCTCGAGGGTGTGATTGCCAAGCTTGAGGGTGGGTGGAGGGATGGGTTTAGAAGCAACATTGAAGTTCATGACAAGTGTTTTGTTTAGGTTAATAGTGACATCATTATCTTGTGTCCAGGTCAGTAGGGCATCTAGGTTGGCTTGGAGAATGCTGTAGTATGGAGAGCGTTGCTGATGGAAGAGGCTAGTGTGGAATCGTCAACATATTTCCATTTGAGTTCTGCGTCTTGAAGGGCGTTATTGCTGAGTATTAAATACCCGAGGGGCCCCATTCGTGTCCCTTGAGGCAAACCGCAAGTAAGTGTTTGTGAACTGGAAGATACTGCTAGAAAGCGGACGGGATTGTTGACGGTCGTTGAGGAAATCCGCCAACCAGGAGGTTAAGACATTCCCTGAGGCCAAGGTGTAGTGCTTTCTTAATTATAATGGTGTGGTTCACTAGATCGAAGGCTTTTTTGAAATCTATGAATACTGCTGTTACTGACGTGTTTCGGCGGTCTAAATTTTTATGAATGCAAGTCAAGAAAAATGATGAGGTTAGTGTGAAGGTGGATGAGGATTTAATACAGTTCCATACTGGCACTCAGTCTAATTTATTGTATATATCTGTGTAAAGCCAAATCAGCTACAAAGTACTTTCACAATAAAGGCTAGGATAGGTGTAATAGCTATGGGCCGTAGTTCATTAAGAGATTGAGGGTTTGAAGATTTAGGGATTGGAGTGACATAGGAATGCTTCCAATCTTTAGGACATACATACATATTTACATACATATGTGCATATGACCATATAAATACACGTACAGTACATATATATATTATATACCTTATATTCCCTCAACCGGGCTCGAACCAATTGACAGCACATAAACACACAGGACATACATATGCCATAAATATATGCACATTACATGCATATATGCTCTTCTCTTATGGTCTACCTGATACTCTCAGCCGGGCTTAGGACCACAAACAGGTATACACTATAGGACACATATATATATACATAATAACGCATACATACATACACATATAAGCAACACACTACATACCACATATACTGCACAGTACACTAGATACATGATAAAAAAAACACCATATACATAAACAAACTCAAGACAAATACATACATACTTATATTCTAATACACAAACGGCACACTACACACACTTATGCATATATTATTAAAGGTGGGGCGCGTATATATGGGTTTGTGTGACAGGCCGTTTATTAAACATTATTAATAATATTAACAATGGTTGAGATAGGACTATTTTTATATCTGCCATTTCTTGCTCTTATTGGGTGGAGGTTGTTGAAATGAGGGAGCTGCACGTGTTGGTCTAGGGCGAGTCTGGTGGAAGTAAGTTTTCTGTGTAGTGGGTGAACAAGCAGCTTAAGAGGCAAAACTGTTTGGAGTGTGTTGTTCGTGGTGGGTTGAAAGTGCAGGGATGCTAAGGGTGGTGAGAGCTTCCTCGTACCCTGGATATGTGCCTCCCAGGATGATCCTGCATGCCCTCCTCTGAACTCTCTCCAGTTGATGTTGTTGTGTTAGGGTTAGCGAGGAGGACCAGGCGGGAGAGGCGTAGGTGAGGAGCTTAGGGAGTGTGTGTGTGTGTGTGTGTGTGTGTGTGTGTGTGTGTGTGTGTGTGTGTTTGTAGTTCTATATTAGTGTGTACATGAATGAAACAAAAGGCAAAACAAGCTGCCTGTAACAAGTGTCTTCCCAAAAGTTGAAAGAGTGATAGCGGCAGGTTGCCAAGCAGTAAATTATGGTAGAGAAAATGATCGCTCGCACCGCTGGTAGTGGTAGGAATTATTGGGATCTCTTGGTGTCTATATCCCGGCGTAAGAGGTCCATTCGTGAAGAGAGGCAGAGGCATATGTTTAGGTTCTTCTAGCCTGGAGAAATGGCAGGGGTAATCAGGTACTGTCAATCTTGGGTTTATTGGCATCTGTGGTGTTTTTCTACCGTTCTCTATGGTGTCAAGGTTAGACTTAAATATCTTATTGCCATGCTCTATGATGTTCATGGTAGACTTAGATATCTTACTGCCATACTCTATAATGTTAATGGTAGACTTAAATATCTTATTGCCATGCTCTATGATGTTCATGGTAGACTTAGATATCTTACTGCCATACTCTATAATGTTAATGGTAGACTTAAACATCTTATTGCATACTCTATAATGTTGAGAGTAGACTTAGATAATCATATTGCCATACTCTGTGATGTTGATGGCAGACTTAGATATCTGACTTTTGGTTTCTAGGTTAGATGGTGGCATAACAAATGTCTTCTCACCATTTATCTTTCTCGATATTTATTCTTTTTCTTGAGGGTGTCTTTATCTTCCTGCCATTTTCTCTTCTGTGCCCTGTCTTCATTCGTTTATCTCTTACCTCTCCGCCAACTTTATCTTGTCACATCTCTTTCATCTCTTCTTTTGATCACTCCTCCTCTTTTATCTAATCAATTCTTCCCATTAAATACCCTCGTTACTTTTTCTTTGTCCATCTCTCGTGTGTATGTAATGCT
>CM064492.1:82989974-83038914 GCA_032716605.1 Paralithodes platypus | reverse complement strand
GACTTGGCTGAGCCAAGTGCTGAACATGTCATCCCCTCCCCCTCCTACCCGAGTATGGCTAAGTGATACTACTGTATTGAACAACAGGTTGATTCAACCCTGTTGTTTTCTCTCCACCCACGTTGATTCTCCCTAAAAAAACTGATTCAGATGAATTCTTAAGCTGAAATACATAAACCCAGGAGGATAGTTGGGCTAATTTCAAGACATTTTTATTAAACCCGTATAGGAATGTAACGAGCAAACCCAACAGACATTTTTTTTTTGCGCCTTTAGATAAGACTATCCGCATTCTCAAAGTAGTTCTCTTGCTCATTCCAGATCACAACCGGGCATACCAAACACAGTTCCACTGGCTCAGGTACCTGTCCATCCTAAACAACCTGCTCGTAAAATAACAGCTCCCGATACGGGAAACAACCACTAGAGTAACACCTACTAATGCTGACACAGGTCTTCCTAATTTGGTATCAATACCAAAGTAGTGGTTTATTAAAATGGACGAGCTGAAGAATAATACGTGCTAAGAAGCACAAGGCCATTTGCCGGGCAAAAAAAAAAAAAAAAAAAAAAAATCCCAATTCGATTGGGTGCGAAGTACTTTTCTTACACACAGACACCCACGGTTCCTTCAGGAAACGCTGCAAACCATAGTCTGGCGTGAATAAGATGGATGGACATATTACCATTAAATCTCTATGATCTCTATAAATCCGTAGGTTGCTCCACAAAAAATGTCAAGGAACAAAAACCCTACGATGGGGGTATACTCTTTAAGAGATTACCCAGGGGCCAAGTGGTTGACTCAGTCAAAGGGATTTACCCTGTAGTGGGGGGACGCCCCCCCACAAAACTCCCATTGGAGGATCTCCAATTTACCACTAGGCATACATAAAAAACTCCCACTCTATTCCCCAGAAGTTCTGGAAATATCTCAGATCCCCAATTAATAAGTTGTAACCACCTAATTGACCCCATGATAAATACACCTACCCTGCACGGATTGACAAAGACGTTAGGCTGCGTCGAAAAACCCTTGGTTACTGTCAAAATTTTATCACACAACAACACCCTGCACAGGCCATGAGGCAAGTAGCAGAGTCTACCCCTCAACAACACCCCAAGTCCGCACTTCATTTTTCAGAGGAGCTCCACGGGGTAATTCTCAGACGACCACCAGGAATGTCAAGATTGGCTCTTGTTTGCGCTTGTACTGATGTAGGTGAAATCACCAAGGTCGATCTGGGGATCCACCGTTATTGCAAATTTTGAAGCAACTAGAACTAGACAGTTTCTACTCACCCAATGGTCCAAGAATACCCAAAAGATATGGCCACTCTAGCACTCTCTTCACCTCGATTCACATGTGGTTTGATTCCCCAAACAACCTGAACGAAGTTCAGGCTCGGGTACTAAGCCCTCAGATGGATAGGTTGGAGCAGTTTAATAAACAAACTGGCCCCTCCTCAGAGTTCGGGCCAACAATGGACATCTGCCTCTAGAATCAGAATATTAATGATCCGAGTGTTGACAAGCAATGTTGTGTCTTGGGTGCCAGAGGGCATTCCAGCTTTCTATCACACACATTTTCTCTCCTCAAAAGAGACAGTCTACAACTAAAACCCTACGATGGACATGGCTACTCCTCAACAAATAATTCACAATAGAAAGTTCAGGATATTAACTAGTTACCAAGTAGAATGACAGTAATTCTACAGTCAAAGGTCTGGAGACTGGATAATTGCTCCAGATATAGAAGAGTCCTCTGGCACATCCCAATACAAAAAAAAAAAAAAAAAAAAAGGTCCTAGCTATCCCATTCAGTATAAGAGCGAGAATGTTCACCAGTATTCCTTCCAGCGCGGACATAGCTCCCAGTTTTTCACCAAGGGAGTGAATCAAACTCTTCCCCCTCTACTCAAAAGTCAGCATAAAAATACTGTTTAACCTTCAAGATTGTAGATTACTGTGGTCCTCTCCACTCCATAGCCAAAAAATCAAACCCTGATAGTCACATAACAGGTGACAAAGGAGGTTTCAGAATAAATTTAAAGAAATCAACATTCTCTCTCCTACACCATCAGCACAATGAGTACGACCAATCGGGGATACACAACTCCAGACTATAAAACAAAATCCATCCAATGCCAAGTCTTTAAATATAACCATTCACAGTACTGTATTACATACCAAGACTGTAAACAGTAACTGTGTTTTGAGTTCAAAATGATAAGGTTCCTAAACTTCCTCAGGTTAAAAGAACTAATCTGACCAGGCAACAAAACCGTTCCACTAACACCTCCCAATTCCCTCCTATTCACCCCAAAGAGAATTCGACATCCCCTGGCGTTGCGGGGAAAATTCTCAAGTAAAAGTAATCAGTGACACATTGGCAAAAATCCACCTCCCACTTTTGGGATTGGACACAGACGCTTCGAATCTGATAGGGTGGCACTATCAGTCGTTCTGAAGTTAATCAGTCAAAGAAAATGGACAACCTTTAGTCAGTGTCACACCATACCCAAGAACTAACAGCCCTGTGTTTTTCCCAAAGTTCATGCAATATCATTGACCTCCAGGTCAATGTCATACCAGATGGACACGATGACGACTGTAATTGGCTTGGAGGAACAGGTCCCTACCCGGACCAGTTCTCTCTAGAATTACTTGGGTAAAAGATATGCTTTCTAGTCCAAAACATTCACCTTTAATCCAGGCAACAACTCTACCAGGGTTCCCCAACCCGTAGACAGATATAACACTTGCGATATGGACATCCTCTAAATGGCTACTATCCTGCGACAAGGAAAGTCACAGATACACTCACTAGCCAATACACAGCTTCAACTCTAAGAAAGGATAGTTCACGCTTGATACAATTTACACCTTGGAGTGCAAGTTCAAAACCAGCAGTCTCCATCGGTTGCTGGTCGCTGAAGCACCTACATTTATTAATTGATTTTAAAAAGAGCTAACAATTAACACACTTATAAACCACGTATCGTCATAAAGAAATCCTTCTTGACGCGTACTAGTTTATCTCTGCCCCAGAAAGACCAGCGGGGTTTGTTAGGCAGGCTGGTGTTAAGCTCAGAGCCCCTTATCACCATTTGCTTCCTCAATGGTCAATCTCGAAGGACCTAACTTTTTCACAGTCTAGGCCTTCTCCTGTGAGACCACAAATGACAAGAGACTTAGTGGGTGCATATTGTCAAAGGACCCAGACCATTGGCCAAAGGGTCTCAGAACTGACATCCATGACAGGGTCTACCTAGTTTTGCTACTAAGGAGGACTCTGTACATGTTGCTGCTACACCAGAGTGATCACAAAGAGGAACACCAGGAACATCTCCCCACACCTTTACCTATTCCTGCCTTGACAAGAGCAAAAATACTCCATGCTCGATTCTCTGTTAATGCACTATATACCTACTCTAAGTCTATTAGTCCTAGGAATATGACACAATTGTGCTTCCCCCGGGAGGGTCAAATAAGGTGGGGAAAGAAAGTGTTAGCATCCCTTTTGCAAAGATAATGTAGGAAGCTGAACCTCAGGTGATCGCAAAACCCCATGATAGGCACATATGGTCCGCTACCATTAGTTTTCCTAAATGGGTGTTTTCAGGGTAAGATATAACGCAGACGGGCCTGTTGGCCCTCTAGCATGCGTCCCTAGCCATATACTTGTCGGTACTTCCGGAGAAGTCCCAAATTACCAAACATAGCTGTAGGGCAGGATGATGCCCCCCAAAGCCATTAAGTAGATGGTTATGTTTATTCAATGCCTTATTACCAGGGTGTGGTGATTACCAGTGGTGATGGGCTGGTCTATCAGAGTGAGAACTGAGCGATCTCTGCCATACCCATAGCTTACTCTGACTGTTCCTTTAACTTATATATTTTCTAGATCTCGAGTGACGGCGTCTTTTCCGTGGATTGACCTCCCAATCTACCAAGATTGGAAGCCAAAGCGTCACATTTTTCCCTTGCCCCTCAACTTTCTCTTCATAATTGCTGAGGGGCACAGGGCCCTGGGTGGGGCTTGGTTTCCGGCGTTTCCGCACCCTCCTCAGCTCCCCGCCATGGAAGTGGCTTCGGTCACCCAGGCTTTATTGTTGGCAGGGAGGTTCTGTGGGGGCGCTCGGTTATGGCCTTGGAATTGCTCGGGGCCTTGGGACTGTTCGGCCAGGCAGCTTGGGGAACAACAACAACAACAACAACCAGGGTGTAAGGTAATAGAAAGTGTATCCTACCTGTCACCTTAAATGAAAAAAAAAAGGGGGGGGTGCACGTTGTTGTTGTTGTTCCCCAAGCTGCCTGGGGCACGTTAAGTCCAGGACAAGTTGGCAGGACACACAACCCGGAATGGATAACAAGAGTGCTATTACTGCACACTAGATCTGTTACATAACAATATTAATACGTTATTGCAACTATAAATGCATAGCTTTATTTTAATTTTAATTTTGTGATATACAATTACTGTATCAGTATTCACACCTCAGTAAGTTCTGTCTTTCCGAGATAAGGCTTCTTTAATGGTACCCGCCTTATACATCTTTTTCTTACGACTATACAGTACAGTACTCTTATATTTGGACACATGTCACAGTTTTCGTTTTGGTCTTCCTAATAGTTTCTCGCAGTTTAGCGTGATGAGCTTATGTAGGTCCCTCTACCGGTCGTGATATTCTAGGCACTTACGTCATTGACGTAAGGAGCCACCAATAAATTACGGTTTTGACAACCCGTAAGGGAAGGAAGGAAAAACTACTATTTATTGGTGGCTCCTGGAGTCAATGACGAAGAGTGCCCTCCCACCATCCCCTTCCCATACACATGCTCAACTTGATATTACATTAGAGAAGGTTCCTGGGAGGAACAGCCAACTAGCAGGTGTATGGGAAAACAGAGGTAGACCGTGAGCGCGCGTCGGCGCGGTGTTCAAACTGTGCTAATTCTTTTCTTTTTATTTCCTACTTTTCAGTGGCTCCAACCCAATGACGTACCGTAGGAATGATTAAGGGGTACCCCCTATGATGATCTTGGTTCTCGACCACCGTGATCCAGGTTAACCCGGGCTCAGAGGAGCCCGGAACGAGGCCATATTAACATAGGCACTTACGTCATTGACTCCAGGAGCCACCAATAAATAGTAGTTTTTCCTTCCTTCCCTTACGGGTTGTCAAAACCGTAGTGTAATCTAAGCCTACTGCTTGGAAAGGTTCTACGTGCTTTACACGGCATTCAGGTAGAGGTGGAGCTGGTCCAGTTGCATATGGTTTACCTTTTAGTCTCTGGCATAGTACACACTTTCTTACTACGCGTCGAGCTACTTGTCGAACTCTGGGTATCCACCATGTGAGACGTAAATTTGATATAATATGACATACCCCGTAGTGTTTTACATCCCTATGTGCACGTATGATCAATAGATCAGTAACGTGATGTCTTGTTGGCATAGGTATAGGGAGGTTTGTGCCGTCTGGTAGACCCGACCACTTCAGGCGACCCTCACACCTGATGAGGCCATTGTCTAGGTGCAACCTTAGTTGACGCACTATATTAGGCATTAATGTCTTTTTCGAGCCTTTCAAGGATTCTAATTCATTGGAAAAGGTTTCTACTTGAACCCATCTGATCAAAGTTACTTCAGCTGCTTTAAATTCACGAGCATCAATGTTGTGACCCCTGTTGCAGAGTTGGCCCGTTACTTTAAGCTTGAGATTGGATACATATCGCAATACCCAAGCTACACTGGTGATGGGCTGGTCTATCAGAGTGAGACCTGAGCGATCTCTGCCATACCCATAGCTTATTCTGACTGTTCCTTTTACTTATATATTTTCTAGATCTCGAGTGACGGCGTCTCTTCCGTGGATTGACCTCCCAATCTACCAAGATTGGAAGCTAAAGCGTCACATTATTCCTTTGCCCCTCAACTTTCTCTTCATAATTGCTGAGGGGCACAGAGCCCTGGGTGGGGCTTTGGTTTCCCTGGCGTTTACGCACCCTCTCAGCCCCCCGTCATGGAGTGGCTTCGGTCACCCAGGCTTTATTGTGGTCGGCAGGGAGGGTTCTGTGGGGGCGCTCGTTTATGGCCTTGGCCTTACTCGGGGCCTTGGGGCTGTTCGGCCAGGCAGCTTGGGGAACAACAACAACAACAACAACCCAAGCTACAACTCTGACTAGTTTATTATAGTCACCGAATCTTGCCCACTCTATGATTGGACCCGGTGGCTCTTTTGGTTGGGCTGTAACTGCCACCGTTTCCAGTGGCAGAAGTCCCTCACCAACAGCATGCCATATCGTCCATTCACTTTCATGGAGCAGCCACTTTGGACCATGCCACCACAATTCGGACTTCATTAACTGGCTAGCTGTTATACCTCTAGTTATGAAATCACTAGGGTTTTCTTTTGTATTTACATAATGATAAGCAACATCTGGCAAAAGGGCTCTAATCTCATCTACCCTATTCCGCACATAAACTGGCAGAGACTTCTTGCTATGTATCCAGTTGAGTGCGACCTGACTATCGCACCAAACGTGAACGATTTCAATATTTAATTCGCTCTCGTATGCTGCGCGTACATGTTGCACCAGACGTGCTAATAGCAGCATGGCAGTCAATTCCATTTTAGGGATAGGTACCTTTTTAACCGGGGCTACCTTGGCCCGGGCTGTAACTAAATGTGCCCCAAATGAAGTAACGACATATATGGCTACCCCGTATGCCGTGGCGCTAGCATCGCAAAACTTGTGTAACGTAATGTCACCGAACGCCGCCACTTTACGAGGTATAGGTTTAGTACATAGGATGGCATATTCAATCAACAACAATGTCCCTTGGTCATTCAGGTCCTCGGGCAAAATGTCATCCCATCCTATTTTACGTCTCCAAACTTCCTGCATTAGAATCCTAGCTCTTATGGTAACAGGTAATGCTAGACCCAAAGGATCAAAAAATTGCACAACTTTGCTCAACAGACTTTTTTTTGTGTGCGCTCCTGTCTGCTAAGCAAAAGACCTTGTTTGAAAAGTTAGTATGTCATGTTTAGGTTGCCAGATCATCCCCAAATTTCTGGACTTTTCCTGGTTAAGAGATGCCGTACCGTCCACCTGTATTAAACTCTGAAGATCTTCACTATTAGTAACCCACTCGCGGAGAAATAGATGTGCATCCGCAAACAATCTGCGTGCTTGCCAGTATGCATATAACAAATCATCCTGACTATCGCTAGAACCCTGCAAATCGTCAATATATAATCCGCGAGATAGTTTACTTGTGTCCTCATGAGTGTCAGCTAGATGTTTTCTGATTGTGGCATTTAACAAAAACTGTGAGCACGTGGCCCCAAAGAGTACAACCCGAAAACGGTATATTATGATTGGACTTTCAGAGTCGCTAATGTCGCTGAACCAAAGAAAGCGGGTAACATCTCTTATCTTCCTCCTTTAGCTTGACCATCAAGAATGCTTTCTCGATGTCACTGGTATAGGCGTACTTTCCCAGCCTAAACCGCAATAGATGTTGGGACAGGTCCGACACCATGGACGGACCTGTCAACAGGCAGTCATTTAGACTGGGTTGTTGACCTTGGTGGGCAGAACAGTCATACACCACCCGTATTGGTGTGGTGACGCTGTCTTTCCTTACCCCATGATGGGCCAGATAATGAACCCTACCCTTCTTAAACGGTTCCTTGACATCGACTTTCTCAATAAAGCCCCTATCTTCATAACTCCGAAATACATCGTCATACGCCTGGCGCGTGCTCGGTTCGTTAGACAATTTACGCTGTAATGCGCGCAAGCGACCTAATGCCAAACCATAGTTGGTAGGCAGGCTTATCTCACTGTTCTTCCAGGGTAAACTAACTTTATATTGCTTGTCTGAGTCACAGTAGCACACAGACTCGTCAAACCTTTGTAGCGCAACTTCCGTGTCATAATCAGTCTCCATAGGATTAATGCCTATGTGATCCAATCTCCACAGTCGTTCCAGGTCGAACTCGGCAGCCATCTTAGGGTCACTAGGTTGGGAATCCTCCCTTCCCAACTCCTCTGCCGCGGTTACATTGACTCTTTATATCTAGACCGTGTCGACCAGGACCTTTGACTGTGTAGTATGCACCTTTCCGCTCATGCAATATCCGAATTTAGTGGGGATTAAAATTACACCACACATCTTTTTAAATCCAGGGTATACTACTTCATAATAATGATCCACACCAAGTAGAACATGCACCTCACTCTGATATCCCATGGGATCTGACAAGTTAACCCCTCTGCTACGTAATGCGTGTTCCACCTTCTTCACTCCTACAGATATATTCTAGTAGGGTGTCTACTACGATACAAGTCATAAAGTACCGTTTTTTACGGTAGAAATATGAAATCTCCGCTATCTCGTAGGCTTACTTATCAGTAACCCCTGTAAAGCCCTGTAATCGAAGAGTCTCAGCCCCTACGATTCGGTGCTTCAGTCCCACTAGTACGGACCTCTTTATAAAGGAACGTTGAGACCCTTGATCTAGAAGTACCCGACAAACTTTGTTACTGTCATTACCTTCCATGGGAATCTGTATTATTGGCAATATTGTGGTGTCTTGCGTGCTACCTAGTGCCACAGTTGTAGTACCCTCTTTTTTGACATCTTTGACTTTATCTGCTGTAGGACACAACTTATCAAAGTGATGTCCTTTGCAGTGGCGACAGGGCCTTAAGTATGTAGCAGTACATTGTCCCTGCTTACCATGTTCCCCACTTAGACAACCTACACATAGCTTCAATCATTTCGCCTGTGCTAGTTTTGTCTCATTTGTTGGGTATTTTATGCAGAAACTCCATTTATGTTTGTTGTTACATAGCTTACATAGAATCTGAGCAGGTTTCTTATACGCACCCTCTTTCTTTTCTTTAGTCCCCACTGTCATGCTTACTGTTCCCCTCTTCTCCACATTCTCACTCCCTCCCGACACATACATTCTCCCTTTGTTCTATCATTTCCTGCGTGGTAAGCCCTAGGGTGTCTAGCGATCGAGTATGGCACTCCATATTTGCCCTGAAGTTTGTCAACTCATCAACCTTATACTGTGGTTCTGCGAGCCCCAACAAGGCAACGACATGGGCCATCTTCAACTGCTCTCTATCCCCGTATGTGGACTCTAATAAGTGTACCGCTTCAAGATAACTACCAGAGGTAGGCGCGCTCCGGTGGGACCGGTAATGCGGCAGCGCTCCGCGCTCATCAGACATAAGGTAATGCGGCAGCGCTCACGCGCTCCTTTTGTCGGCAGACCCGATGCGCTTCCCGCTCCGCGCTCCTGCGCTCCGCACTCCCAAAAATAGGTATATAAAAAACAAAACAAACAAAACAGCTTCTAGAAGTTATTTAATTATTTACCTTTGTCCTTCACTTTGTCCTTTGTCTTTCACTTCACTAAATTCCAAGAATTCAAAACATTAAAAAAAACTCAAGTCATGATGTCTTTCTGAAGTTTAACTGTTTAAGTTTCTCACTTTCTCAGTTTCTGTTATTCTTTATGTCATATCAATGAATCAAATGTCAATGATATGATATGATTGATATCATTGCAAATGTCAATGATATGATATGATTGATATCATTGTGAGTTTGTGACATTGTGACTGTCCATATTACAGAAACTGTCCAAACTGAGAAACTAGGTCCGAAACTGCCAGGTCCGACGGTATATAATTTATAATAATTATATATATACGGCCGGGACTAGGGTCTTGTCAGATGTCAGTTGTCACGCCCAGTGCCTGGTCCGTATATAATTATATACTGACTCGCCGAAAAAAAATTGTAGCAGCGAAGCGACTGCACCTATGGCTTTCATATTTTTATTTTTTTACCACATGTACCTTACCCTTCTGCATACCTACCACGGCACCACCACTACCCCAAACCCCTCCTCCCACCCACTCGCTGACTATCGGTCGCCTCACAAGGAAAAAAAAAGAAAATCTGTGGCGGCGAAACGATTGCACCAATCGGTTCCATATTTGTGTGACAAGTGCCTTACCCTTATGCCTTCCCTCCACCACACCCCCAACTGCCTCCCACAACCCACTTCCAGCGTATCCGTACGAAGAAAAGGAAAACAAATAAAATCTGTGGTGGCGAAACTACCTCACCAATCGGCTTCATATTTGTAACACGAGTCAATTACGTTTCTACCTTCCCCCCACCATCCCCCAAACCACCCTCCCACCCATACATTCAAGTAACATTCCGATAGTATCGATACCATAAAATGATAAAAGTCTCTGAAGTCTATAGTGTCTTTTGACTATCAGACAGTCAGACAGGCTCGGGCTATACCACTGCCAGACTTACCCTTAGGCCCCTTCGTATGCCGTAACTTGCTCGTAAGGTTTACTTTGCGTTAGCAAAGCCAAAAAAATAAAAATAACAAGTTAACAACTGTAACACTGTCAGTCTGTCACTATCATAGTATCACTGTTACACAGTTCACTAACACCGTGAGTAACACCGTACGAACGGTACGATGACTGTACACGATAATGACGTTCTTGTACCTGTTGTTGACAGGAAAAATCGCCTCCGGAGCGCCAGAAAGGAGCGCGAATTTCTAGCTGCGCTCCCCGCCTGCACTCCGATTTCAGAATTTTGCCGCTCCTCGCTCTCTATATTGGTAATGCGCACCGGATCGCAGAGCGCCAAATGGCGCGCACCTGCCCACCTCTGATAACTACCACCCACTACTGCAAAACCTACTACTGGTGATGGGCTGGTCTATCAGAGTGAGAACTGAGCGATCTCTGCCATATCCATAGCTTACTCTGACTGTTCCTTTTACTTATATATTTTCTAGATCTCAAGTGACGGCGTCTCTTCCGTGGATTGACCTCTAATCTACCAAGATTGGAAGCCAAAGCGTCACATCTTTCCTTTGCCCCTCAACTTTCTCTTCATAATTGCTGAGGGGCACAGGGCCTGGGTGGGGCTTTGGTTTCCCGGGCGTTTCCGCACCCTCCTCAGCTCCCCGCCATGGAGTGGCTTCGGTCACCCAGGCTTTATTGTGGTCGGCAGGGAGGGTTCTGTGGGGGCGCTCGGTTATGGCCTTGGCCTTGCTCGGGGCCTTGGGGCTGTTCGGCCAGGCAGCTTGGGGAAAAACAACAACAACAACAACTGCAAAACCCTCTATCAAATGTAAGGCCTCTCCTTCCATTTGTCCCTTCAGATAGTGAAACTTGCGGACATTATCCAAAGAGGACTCATGAACCGTAGATCGAAATACGTCCCAAAACGCTAACCACTCAGTTAACTTGCCCCCAAATGTAGGAAGATTGAGCTTTGGGAGGTGTACAGTATATTTTGGGTCAGCCCTTCTATGGGCCTCATTATCGCCTCCCTTCTTACTCGCGACAGCACGCTGTAATAGGTACTTCGCTCTAAAGACAGGTTCGTCATAGAGGGCACGATTATCACACTGTAACTATCTCTTCCTCCTCTATCATGTCAGCCACAATAACCTCACTCAGAGCCGTAATACGACCGTGGGTAGCCTGGACGTTTTCTAATCTAGCCTCCAATTCCTCTAGTTCAGCAGTAGTGATGAAAGTGTTGACGTCCACAATTAGCCTATTTAATACTCCCCGAAGTCCCGCCCTTTGATTTTTAGGGGCTTTGATCAGCAACCCACTAGACGGTGTCTCTTTATCGTCTTCATTCATTTTGCATGTGAGCCTATAGGCTATGTATCTAAATGTTAAGTTACAAAGACCGGCAAAATAATAGTCTAGGTAAGAGACGCCGACCGGCGGACTTCTATGTTATGGAGAAAATATAGTACACTAAATAGCAATACCTACTAATGGATCATATTGAACAAGAAAAAATGTTAGGTCAGGTCATATGTCACAGGAAGTCTGAAACGGAAAAGAAAATTATTGGGGAAAGATGATGGGTGGGATGCAGGATTTGGGCAGGTGCAACGATGTGACCCTGCATTCCGGCTCTAACCACCGCTTGGCTAGTCCTACCAGATTATCATAGAGTTGTTCCTGCATCCTGCTATATGTCCCCTTGTTCATTGCCTTCAAATCCCTTACTGGTAGCTAATTCCCGGGTCTGGGCACCAATGTGGTAAACTATCAATGGAAGTTAAATATTACTAAGCTATAATGAATCAAATAAATCAATCTAAATGAAAACTACTCCATATCTAAATTGAATTCACTCTGAAACAAGCTAATTTATATCCAAAGGTCTCACATAATAAATTTATATATAGGGTAAGGTTATAAGGGTTAATATTAGCCAGGAATTAACTCACCAATAGTTCCACGTGGCAATGAGGCAAGGGAGAACGTTTTACCCAATATGGCGGTGGACAATGGGGATCGAGACTTCGGTCCCGAGACACGAGTGAAGTTAAAGAAAGAATAAATTATTACATGGGAATGGACATGAATATTATGCTTATCTGTCAGTCAGTCATGGCGTCGATGAGAGCGTCGTGATGGTGTAGCTGAGTGTATTGCTGTATGTGTATTGTGATTAGAGGCACAAAAGCACGATCAACTGAGGGCGGAAAATTAGATGTTAACTGGTTGGTGTTCGTGAAGGCTCTGGCGTTCCTCGAAAGCACACCTTGCTGCCTTGGCAAACCGCCAGGAGCCCAAATTATCGTACCGCATCTAGGTTGCTCTATACGATAAATTATATTAATATATACGATAAATTCATATATACTACATAAGACCATGGCAATATTGCTTAATAGCATATTAGGCCTTTTATAACTTAACTTATTTACAATCTTATAATATACGATCTACTCGTCCTACGTCGTGCTGTAGGAGCGATCGTGACGTCACAGAGACATACGAGATCACAAAAGAGTCATATTCTATCGTATTTATACGATACACTCCCCCCACAAAAAAAGACCTGAACCCCACCTTAAACCTAAAGTTGCCCAGAGGCTATCTTCTGACGCCACAAGTCGACCGCGCCAGCAGCAGCGCGTCTGGGACGCGTCCCGGTCCGAGAATGATCACCATCAGTAAGAGGTGAGTCGTTCCTTTGAGAATCCTCGGACCCAGCACATTTTTCTACCGAAAACTTTACAATTTTGTCTGGAAGGGGGTTCTGAGGGGTGTTTTTTTAAGCTATATGGAGGAAACTAAAATAATTATAAAAAGATATATAAATGAGCAAATAAAAACCTATAATTTAACCCTGAGCACTTTAAAAAATATATGTATCAGAAGTACTAACTGCGGCTGGACTTTAAACCTATTACATTATATATTAACCCTCTCACGTTCTTGACGCAATTTTGAGCCTATTAGGGATACATACAATTTAATCGCAGTATATGTATCAGTATATGTATATATGCTGTCTCGAGTCGGCCACCCCCTACAAAACAAAATTATTGTTGAAAACTCTGTCAACAGTGAATTGGGCAGAAGCCCTCATAAGGCTGGACAAAAAAATAAATAAAACAAAAATAATAATAGTAATAATAATACAATATATAATACAAAATGGGGTATGTGCCAGAGTATATACAGTATATACATACATACAATATGTATATCAATTATTATAAATAACTTATCATTTTATATTCCCTACAGGAAAAGTTGTGTGTGGGTTCCAGACTCAGTGAGAGATTCTACCAGTTAGTGGCTGCCCCAAATGAAAACTACAGTCTATATAGAAAATTAAGAATCTTAATATTATCTTAATATCTCTTATAATTATATTTGTAATTATAAAAAAATATATAATACATAAATATGAATACATACAATTACTAAAAAATATAAAATATTACAATAAGTTGTTTACAGTATTTGATGACAAATATAACTGCTAGGGCTAGGAATCGAACGATAAACTACACTAAACAATCAATATTTATAATTATATACTTATTAAATAATTATACCACTATATTAACTAAAAAAATAAAAAATAAAAAATTTAAAACCAAAAATTAATACTTTATAATATATCCTAATCTAAATAAAAAACTAATACGTCTTGAAAAAAAAATCTAAAACCAAAAATTAATACTTTATAATAATTACAATCTAAATACAAAAATAATACGTCTTGATAATATAAATACCAAATAATAAATAGATTGACGACCACTGAATCCCGCAGACCAACTTATCCTGACAAGATTAATTACAATTATACAAAAACAATTACAAAATGTATACACTAATATCTAAATAAAAAATATAAATTGCAATTATAAAACAAACAATTATAAAATGTATATACTATCTAAATATATTTTGTTTTATATAATCCTATTATTATCCTATCTACAACAAATTAATGGATTTTGTATTATGTTTTGTGTGTTGTGTTGTGTTGTCCCTGTTCAGGCTCTGTCTCGATTCAGCCACCCCCAGCTATGGGGTATGTGCCTGAGTATATACATACAGACATGCCTACAACAAATACTTCTAAAAGCACATACTTCATTATTTTTTATATAGCCCCATAACTAGGGCAGGGGGCTAGGAATCCTTCTCCCCTTCTAAAATTCAACTACTCGACAAGATAGAGAAAGGGGTGTGGGAATGTGAATGTGGTCCCGGACCCAAAGAATTGGAACTTCAAATATTGTTTCTGTTCGGGCTCTGTCTCGAGTCGGTCACCCCCAGCTATGGGGTATTGTGCCCGAGTAGGAAAAAAAAAAAAGGAAAAGTGGAGATTGGGCTTGAGTAGATAGATATATACATACACACATAAATATTATAATTACAGTAGGCCTATACACGTATTTAATTTTTATTTTTTTGTGAGAAGTTTAACCAGACCACTGAGCTCCCCAAAAGAACTCCCATAGAGCTGGCCCGAAGGAGAAGAATCAAGTAAGAGAGAATTAAATCAAATCAAGAAGAGAAGTATCTTTGAGGAAACGGGAAATACGGTAGAAGGAAAAAGAAGGAGAATCTTTGAAAATGTGAGATAAATCAGAATTGCCAAACTAAAGTGATCGGAGACGGGAATACCGGTGACAGTCAGTGAAAATGTGGCGAATTATTAAACGCGTACCGCACACGGTCCACTGGGGTTGAGGGTCGTGAGGGGATGACATCAGGTAACCATGAGACAATCGCGTATGACCAATCCGGAGCTGGGATAAGAAAACTTCAGAATGACGGGACGGTTGACATGAAGAAGGCCAAGAGCCGACTGTAGATTTAATACTGCGAAGTTGATGAGCATCAGGAGATTGAGATGACCAAAAGATCTTCCAACGTTGAGTAAGTATCGGACGCAACACTGTAACCCAGTCGGTGGTGGGTAAGTGACTCTGTGAAACCGGCAGGAGATGAGAGGCATCTTTGGCTGTTCGATCAGCAAGTTCGTTACCTTGGACACCGACGTGTGCAGGTACCCAGCAAACTTGAATTTGGAATCCACGATCGTATAATGTGTAGAAGGAATGTTGGAGTCGGGAAACGAGAATTACGCGGGCTGTATCCCTGAAGTGCTTTAACCTAAGACGTGCGCACAGGGGTTTTTCTACAGGGTCATACTGTGCGCATGTATGATGATTTTGGGACCCATTGCCAATTTCGATAAAAAGTACATCAGCGTGTAGGGAATGTTTGTGTGCATCGGCCCATATATATTTGACCCCCCAAAAAATGTCTGGGGGGGGTGGGGGAACGGTCCGTAGTTGAAAAATGTGGAGCGAATGGCACCGCGCGGCTAGATTGTCATCGAGCGGCAAGATTTCCCTGCCGAATTTTCACGCGCCCAGAGGATAGAAGGAGAGGGAGGAGGGGGTGGGTTACCGCGTATTATCACGTATATCTCCTTTTTTTATCCCTTTTAGGCTATGTAGAGTACGTATACGTGTGTAGGCCACCCATATAACAATGAATATGCCTCATAGTGACCAAAAATTGCAATATATAAGGGAATTATAAAGAATTTTTAGGCGGGAATGAAGATGGGTTGGAGGTTTGGCGGCAATTTATGAGCTGAGAGTGTGGTTTGCGCTATAATATTACGTATATCTCGTACTTAGAGCACTGTCATGCTATAATACAGACTTGTACATATGTAGACGTGCCATATATCAATATATATACCGCATATAGACCAATTCATGCGATATTTACGCACATTATCAATGAGTTTCTAGCAGACGGAAGCCTAAAAGGGTGGGAATGAAAGGGGGAGAGGGTGTATTACGCCATAAATATAACATATCTTGTACTTAGAGCACTGTCATGCTATGCCATATATCAATATATATACCGCATATAGACCAATTCATGCGATATTTACGCACATTATCAATAAGTTTCTAGCAGACGGAAGCCTAAAAGGGTGGGAGGGAGGCAGGGAGTGAGTCGTGGAGAGAGTGAAGGCAGTAAATATATGCAGCTGTGTGATAATTGTGGAGGCGCCCCAGGCGTATGGATGTCTTGGGATTTTGAACCTTATGTGTAGGAGGTGTCTGGTGTTCGTTGCCACCAAGAGGTCTACAATAACATGAGTCAGGAATGGAGAGAGAGAGAAAGTGAGACATGCGTATGTCGTACGTATAAATGGACTTCAGAATTGCATTTTTATGCAAGCAGACATTGCATTTTAGACACATGTGAAGTACCACAGAAACATGTAGGCCATTGACTGTAAATAAAGTACTATATTATAGACCAGGAACGAGGGTGGGTGGTCAGTAAACATCGGCTTAACCTTTTTTGATAGAGCTAAATATAGACTGGTGTCGCCTTACACTTGCGAAATGGTAGATTGCCACCAGAAAACTTATATTTATTTATTTCCAAGTAATATGCAATCTAAATATATATTCGAGACCTACTGCAAGTATTTGTATGACAGTCATGACTATGTATAATCCAATATACGCGCGTAAGGGCATAGGCGAGACATAAGAAAGATGGTTGAGCAATTTTCGACACCCACACTGTTATTATTCACTATTATTTACAATATTATACAATACAAATGTATTTGTGAAGAGTATTTTATGCATTATTGTATTTATACAATTTTTGTTCCCAGAGAGAGCTGCTGTGGTTGGAGGGAGCAGCAAGGGTCACCCAGTGACCGCTTGACCGTGTGATAATGACTGGAGTCACACTGAGAGGGGCAATTTTGCTGAGTGTTTGGGCAATTTTTGACAGAATAAAGTTATATAATTACTAATTCTTGACAGAGACAAACTTTTATAAACCTTGGCATGATATAATTGATAATCCCATCAATTTACAAACGTAAATTGGTGGGATAATTAATTTTTTTGTTGTATATTGTCATTTCGATTGTAGACACAAAGTTTTGAGTGATATTTGGTATGAGCTCCTGTGGCATGGTTGGTAAGGTCGCGGACTGAAAAACTCAAAGTGTGGTAGGGTAGTGGGATCGAATCCAGGAGGGGGTTATGAGGAAGGTTTTATACCGTTTAGAAAAATTTTGATAAATTTTTTTGTTTACAAGATCATGCCATTGTATTCAAACAATATGAAATATTCATAGAATATATCATATTGTAAGAATACAATGACATGACCTTGTTTTTTTATTGTTTTATTTTATTATCTTAGTAGGTTTGACAGGATTTATTGAAACATATTTATTTTTGTACAATTCATTTGAGGTAAGAAAATATATACACATTACTTAGGGCTATAACAAACATATATATTGATATACTAAAAAAAGAAGGCATATTACATGTAAATCTTTGAAACTTATAAACTAAATAATGAAACATACAATTATATAATGTAAAAGCTTACAGGGACATCTTTGGAACTTATACATTATATAATATATATGTTACATTATGAGGTAGCGTGATCAATTAGATCAGGTCAGGTAAGGTAGGGCGCGAGTCCAGGGCAGGGCAGGGCAGGGGGCGAGTCCAGGGCAGGGCACGGGGCGAGTCCAGGGCAGGGGGCAACACTCAGTAATTCTTGAAGGTGTGGTAGTCCCTGAAGCAGTCACCCAAGCAGAGTGCAACTTTGCACTCCGCGCACATTGAGGTGAGTTTTGGTGGCGTGGGGTTTTCTCACACTGGAGCTGCAGACGTGGCACTGCACCTGCCTGTGACGAGTGCCAATCAGCTCGGTGTTGGTTGGGTAGTGTCTTTCGACACCCAGCTGGATGCGGTCAGGAACGTGATCCCCACGCCATGCCGTACGTCTGTGAGTGGTGGTGCCATACTTCTCCAGGAGTTGGTATGACACGTTATAGACGAACTCCCGGAATTTCAGCTTCTGGTTTGGGGACATCTCCCTCTTCACCAACCACAAGTTGTAGGCGTTGAGCATCGTGATGTCAACTAGGTGGAGGAAGAGCTTGTGATACCACTTCACAGTCTTCCTCAGACACTCAACACCTGACAGCTGACAGTCAGACTTGGCCACCATGCGCATGTTCTTTGTATAGTCCACTACCATGTCGGGCTTGTAGATGGTCTTCCTGGTTCGGTAGTGGATTTTGCCAGAGTCCATCTGGGCACCTGTGTGGACGGTGGAAAGCAGGTGGACGTCTCGTTTGTCCTTCCACTTCAGGGCTATCACTTTCCCACACTTTTCGAGCTGCTTGTATTTCTGCCCCTTTCGTCACCTTCTTCGGACATGCCTCTCGCGGTGTTCCTGGGCCAGGTCGTCTTCAGAAGGTGTGTCACTGGAGGAGGCATCTGTAAGAGGAATGACATTACCGGTGAACTTAGGCATAAACTTTCTTGTCTTTCTGACAGTCCCACATGACCCCGTTTGGTTGTCATGAAGAAACTGGCAGAGAGCAGGAGAAGTATACCAGTTGTCAGTGTAGATGATGTGGCCTTTGCCCAGGTAAGGTGCCAACATTTTCCTGACGATGGCACCTGACATGCCCATGGGGTCATTGGCAGCGGCTTTCGGTATGTCAATGTCAGTGCCTGGATACACGATCATGTCAAGCACTATTCCAGTTTCACAGTCTCACAAAACAAAGAGCTTGATTCCGAACCTATGCCTTTTCAAGGGGATATACTGCTTGAAAACAAGACGTCTTTTGAAGAGCACGAGCGACTCATCAATCACCAAATTGAGGAAGGGGTAAAAGTATTTCCTATACCTCTCCAACAACATGGTGAACACATCCCGAACTTTCCATATCCTGTCAATCCTGTTAGGATTGTCGTTGTCTGAAAAGTGCATAAATCTTAGCAGCAACAAAAATCTGTCACGAGTCATGAACTTATTGAAAGTTGGGGTGGCGATGAGAGGGTTGTGCTTCCAGTAGTGTTGCAACACATGCTTCTTGCAAAGAGGCATGAGGAACAACAAGGCAAAGAACGTCATGAATTCTTCCACAGTCGTATCCACCCAGCCTCGTATTCTCGCTTTTGGAGAAATGACGTCCAATCTGCCAAACACCCACCTGTAGTAGGCGTTTGTTTGGGCAACGATGTACGTCATTACCTCAAAATCGAAAAAAGCGAGGAAGAAGTCGCTTTCGTTCGCGTGCTCGTCACAGGGCCAGTCGTCAGTTGTACCTGACGTCCCAGGATTGAACTGGGGCACGTCAGGTACAAAATTTACCCCGTCAGACCAATCGAACGAAGGCAAGCCAGGGATCGGAATGTCGTCTGCGTCTGCTTCATCGTCTGAAATATCGCTTCCATGGTCGCGATACAACACAGCATCATCATCACCCTCCTCTTCACTTGACAGACGCCCTTCCTCATTCTCGTCACCGACGTCGGACTCACTCCCACTGTCCACTCCCAAATCCCCCCACCCTTGGTCCCGTGCTAGGGCTTCGTCGTCGAAACCCGGGCTGCCAATGCCCTGGGAATCACCATCAAACAGCAGGGCGGCATACTTGGATGGTGTTAGAGTTTTTCGGGTCACTCTAGCACGTACGGGAGTCTTATGGACAGGGGCAGGGGCGGCGGCAGGGGCGGCAGTGGTGCGTGGTCTTGTGGTCCTGGAGGCAGGCAAGATGATGGTGGTGCCTGTCGCCCTTTTCCCTTTCTCTTTCCCTGTTCCTTGGGCAGGGGCGGCAGGGGCAGCAGGGGCAGCAGGGCCGGCAGGGCCAGCAGTCGCTTTCCCTCTCCCTTTCCCCTTCCCCTTCCCCTTCCCTTTTCCTTGGGCAGGGGCAGCAGGGGCGGCGGGGGCGGCAGGGGCAGCCGGGCCAGGGGCAGCTAGCGGCTGGTGGTGGTGGTGGTGGTGGTAGGGTCACTGTGGCTGGCGTACGGGTTCTCTTCCCTACGCCCGTGCCTTTGATTTTTCCTGCCCCCGCAGGTTCTGCAGCCCTAGGGCGGCCTCCTGCGTCACTGGTACTGGTGGCAGGGGTGGCAGTGGTGGTGGTAGTGGTTGTTGCAGTGGCCTGGGTTGTGGTGGCAGTGTCCCGAAACACCAATGACCTCTGTACCTTTGCCGTGCTTGCACGTGTTTTCCGTGCTTTGGGTGCTGGTGTTTCGTCCTCAGAGCTGTAGGGCGTGTCGTACTGGTAGCTAGGGTCTTTAGCAGCCACCCTCTGCCTTCCACGGCGGCTGACACCACCAGAAGGAGGGCTGGTTGTGTCATCAGGGAGCGAGCGTGAGGGAAGTGTGGGCTCCATGACTAGTGCTTGGTTACTGGCGCGGTGGTGCTTGCACGAGTGCGGGGCGAGCGTGTGGCGGGGTGGTGTCGAGAGTTGACATGTAGTACTATACCCACACCAATTTTTAGCCGCCTGCCTATAAACGCGCGGTTTTGGTACGCGTTCAAAAGCTCTGCTCTTAAGAGTCTTCCCGCAGTCCGCCGGGGGAACTCTTAAGAGTCTCCCCGTAGCTCCCGGGTTAAGTGCACTACGCGAGTCACTGTAGATAACATAACGAGTTGGGAGAGATTCAAGGACGATGTCAAGAGCAGTCTGGATAGCAGACAATTCGGCAGTAAAAATTGAGGCCTGGGCAGGGAGCGAGATCTTAATACATGAAGTGGAGGACACTGCAGCACATCCCACACCCGAGGAAGATTTGGAACCATCCGTGTTGATTGCAACGTGTGGTGGTTTCCGTCGCATATGTTCGAGGACATGTTGGCATAGAACAGTAGAATCGGTAATATGACGTCTAAGGTAAATAGGATAAATGTGTGCAGACTTGAGGTAAACGTAAGGTCCATGGGGGATTTGTGGGAAAAGAAGGGGGTAGGCAGATATTGAGGGAAAAAAGGCAATCAGCCCTGCTAGGGAAGGAAAGGGTAGGAGTTCGAGGGTCTTGGAAGAGCACACTAGCAGGGGAACCACTACCTTGAAGGCTAACGATGATACTGTAATGGGAGTTCTCCAATATCGGCCAACGCAGATAGAGTAGGAGACGACCGGAAGGCACCTGAGCAAAGGCGTAAACCCTGATGATGGATGGGGTCAAGACGTTTTAAAGTTGTGTCAGAAGCCACGCCGTAGATAGAGCACCCATAATTAATGATGGAGAGAACAGTGGCCTTGTAAAAAAAAGAGCACTGTGGACCGTGTGGCGCCCCAAGAAGTATAAGAAAGTTTTTTGAGGAAGTTGAGGGCAGAATGACCTTTTGCCCGAATATAAGCAACATGGGCAGCCCAATTGAGATGGGAATTATATACAAGGCCTAGAAACCTTACCTCTGAGAAAACCGTTATGGGGGTGTTTTGGATCTTGAGATGGATATCCTGACCTTTGAGCCAGCGTTTGTCCTTATAAAACAGAATAGCCTTTGTCTTTTCAGCCGAAAATTGGAACCCAATGTATTACCCAATTGGTAATATGACGAATGGCAGTATTAAGAATCCGTTGGGAGTGTCGGAGTGAGCGGGAAGAGTAATAAATTGCCAGGTCATCGACAAAGACTATGGTGAACCCCCCGAGGAAGACATGCAACAACGCCATTGATCGCAATTGGAAAGAAAGCGCCACTCAGGACGCACCCTTGTGCAAGGCCCCGCTGAAGTTGGAAAGTGTCCGAAAGGATGTCTTCAATTCGGACAGCGAACGTACGATCAATAAGGAAGTTGGATAGAAAGATCGGGAGGCAGCCACGTAGACCGTGATCACAAAGAGTGCATAGGACTAAATAACGCCAGGTAGTATCATCCTTTTGAATATCGAAAAAAAACTGCGACGGTGATGTGTCGGCTGTCAACACCACGCCTAATAGAAGAGTCGAGAAGAACATGGGAGTCAAGAGTGGATCAGCATGGTTGCGATCCAAACTGATTAAGAGAAAGAATGTCAAACTGGCGGATGCACCACGACAAACGACAAGCCTACGGTTATTTTAATGTAAAACTTGCAAAATAAACAAACCAAAACTTGGACAAACACAGTAAAGAGACAAAAGAACTAATCAAAATCGCTATTTGGAAACAACGCTTTAGCAAAAGAAAATTTAGAAATATAAGAAAACAATCCACCACACGGGGTGTACGTTTCTCCCCATTCATGAGGTATCGATTCTTCCTGGCGAGCGATCGCGAGCCAACATTGTATGGAGAAATCGACACCTGGATAGGGATAAACATCTTAAAATAGTAGGCTGAATGGGGCCGAATGGATACAACCCAGAAAAAAAATAAAAAAATAAAATAATAATAATAATAATAATAATAATAATAATAATAATAAAAAAGTGGGTACCCTTAATCAAACATATTATATATTTAATTCCATAGATATAATTATTGGTATTTCATGTGGGCGACTGTACAATCATCAGCCATAATACCTACACACCCTTATTAATCTGTATCCAATCCAGACAAGACGCTACAAATAGTTATTTCCCCTTCGTCTCTGAAACTGTATCGAATCCAAACGAGACACTACAATGATTCTTTCCCCTTACTCTCTCTCATACCCCTCCCTTTTTTAATCTGTATCGAATCCAAGACAAGACGCTACAAATAGTCCTTTCCCCTTCCTCTCTGAAACTGTATCGAATCCAAACGAGACACTACAATGATTCTTTCCCCTTTCTCATCCCCCCCTTCCTTTTTAAATCTGTATCGAATCCAAGACAAGACGCTATAATAATTTTTTCCCCTCCCTTTCTGAAACTGTATTGAATCCAAACGAGACACTACAATGATTCTTTCCCCTTCCTCTCTCATCCGCCCTCCCTATTTTAAATCTGTATCGAATCCAAGACACTATAATAATTCTTTCCCCTCCTTTTCTGAAACTGTATCGAATCAAACGAGACACTACAATGATTCTTTCCCCTTCCTCTCTCATCCGCCCTCCGTTTTTAAATCTGTATCGAATCCAAGACAAGATACTATAATAATTTTTTCCCCTCCCTTTCTGAAACTGTATTGAATCAAAACGAGACACTACAATGACTATTTCCTCTCTCTCCTCTCCCTTCCCTTTTTTTCCGTCTTGGTGGTGTAATGGTTAAGCTGTCTAAAAATCTGTGTGTGATAACCCGGGTTCGAATCCTGGTGGATCACATAATATATACTTTCATTAGGTGTTTGGTGTTGTGGTGGGAAAAAACAAAAAAACAAAAAAATCTGTATCGAAGCCAAAAGACACTACAATATATCACTTTTCTTCCTGAATTTGTATAGAATCCAAAGGAGACCCTACTATCCTCAGTAAACCAAGTCCTTCAAATATTTAACTTATTCAAACTTCAAAAATGTTACTTATTCAATTCACGACTTCCCTTTAAAATTCTTAATATAAAAAGGGTGTGTTATTGTGGTTAGCGACTGTGCGACTCCTAGCTTAAGGGGAGATTTCCACTTGGGGGACTTTTTTCTAGACCACTTTCTCCCTCATGTTTAGCCCCATTGCTTTTGAGATTGTATGACGTTCGACCCATTAGTTTGGCGATTTTAAGAACTGTTGCCCCATTAACCTCTGAAGTGCGCATGGGGGTAATTGGAAACGTCCCCCTGTGCTGACGTATTTGAGGTGTTTCCGTCACTAAAATATTCATTGTGCCATTAATAGCATTAATACTTATCCATATGCGCCTATTATGGGTTGATTATAAAGGTATTAACCTGAAACAACAATAAAACGAGTGAAAACAGCGTTTGGATGGTCAAAATCGGAGATATAGCCCGCGAGTTGTATAATGTATGGGTGAGGCAATCTGCTTTCCCGCCAATTTCCCCCAAGGCCACTGAGACACAGTCGATCGATACTCTCTCTCTCTCTCTTGCACTCGCTTGCTATCAGTGATGACCACACCCTCCAATCGGATTTCTAATGTTAGCACGAAAATATACCTCAGAATAAGGGAATAACAGGGAAAATAGGTGATAACTGAAGGAGAGGAGGAAAGTGGGGAAGGAGGGGAGGTAGAGGACTGAGATTTTGCATGGCCCAGGGGCCAAACAAAAATAAAAAAATAAAAAAAATATTTTTTTTTTTTTTTTTTTTTTTCGATGTCAAAAGTTGATTTTTTTTTTCTCTGACTCTTAAGAGTCTCCCCGCAGTGCGCCGGGGGAACTCTTAAGAGTCTCCCCGCAGCTCCCGGGTTAATGTCAATTTTAAGACCTTTTGTGCCATGTAGGTGTCGATATTTTCCTGGCGAGCGATAGCGAGCCTGTAATTAGAAGGAACCGGCCTTTGATCAAGACATTTTCTGCCGAAAAAATTACATACTCATCTTGAAAAGGGGTCTAGGGGTGTAATTTTAAGCTTCATGGAGGTCTAGGGAACAAACTAAAAACCTCCCCTTAACCCGTTGAGTACCAGCGACGTGTTATATTTTATTCTAGCTATATTCAGACGATAGTATGCAGCTTAGGAAGGATCTGTGGTAGTTAAAAGGGTTGGTCGAGATAGTTTAAAATCTTATTACTAGAGGTCCTTCCTAAGCTGACTATAATCGTCAACTAGTTACCAGAATATGATGGTATTGAATGGGTTAAGGCAGTACAGTATCACACAAGCAACTTTTCTGTCAATTTTAAAGGGCAATTGTTGTCTGACAACTTGATAATATAAGTACCTGTACCATAAGATCTTAATTCCACTAGCGAACATACTCTTAACTTTGATCTTAGACGACCTTCAATAAATTATAATGTAAAACTTGCAAAATAAACAATCCAAACCAGGAACGACATAATATAATGACAAAAGAACTTATCAAAATCACTATGTGGAAATAAGATTTAGCTATTAAAATGTAAAACTTGCAAATTAAACAAACCAAAACTGGGACAAAGACAATATGAAGTCAAATTAACTTATCAAAATTGCTATGTGGAAAACCTTGCCCGTCTAAAAATTACAGGAAAATGTGCTCGTGTGATTCTACCTTCACATAAATAAATAGAGTTATACAAAATATAATTTCATTGGCCTTCAATGATCCATAATTTGTAGGGCCTATTTTTGTATTTTCATAAATTGTTTTCATTACTTTTCTATATATTTATATCTTCATTACTTTTCTATATATTTTTATCTTCATTAAATTTTTCTGTAGCTTTTGATCTATTCTACTATTTTCCAAAATATGATCCGTAATTTGTAGGGTTTATTTTTGTATTTTCATTACTTGTTCTATATAAGTTTAGCTTCATTTCATTTTGCTGTAGCTTGTGATCTTTTTCTATTACTTTTCAAAATTATAAGGACTTCAATTTTCTGTACATGTTATTTATTCCTAAAGTCGGTATCACACGAGATATTATTTAATAGTGGCCCCTCCATTATTGACGATATGCCTATTAGTATAATAGTCTCCCTTCAAACGCTGCGTCGCCAGTTTTGAATCTACCACGCGGGAGGACAGGGAGTACAACTTCATAAGTGCAACGCGTCGTCTCTTAAGGAATCGTCTTTATGATTGGGTACTCTACGAAAAAGCCTCGTAAAAAATAAAAAATAAAAATTAACTTAATAATTGCTATACTCAAGCTTCCCAACTGCGTGGATTTCTTGCGAGTGGATTCCTGACGCTGGCCCTCTAGCGTCTAAACTTCCTTCCACCTCTCGCGTCTGTTACGTGTGGGTGGGTTACACTGTGCTCCGGCTTCATTCTTCGTTCGATCAGTTCTAGTGAGTCCTTGCTCATTCGTATACATCTGAGTTGTATTGAACATGTTTTTAGATTAGCTAGCACAGACTACCCCATTGGTACGTCCGCAGGAGGTGTGTAAGTTAGGGTACTATTGTAACAGGCGCCTATGTGTCCCCAGGATCATTGCGCCATGTTTGTTATAGTATGTGTTGTGTTGCGCCTTTAGCTTTTGATAGTTATTTAGGAGGCTACCATTCCGCAAGTTTATGCTTCAGGCCATCATTATGAGGTAGTTGCATAGTTTATTCTAGCAGGTGCTCCAGTTCAAGGGTTGCCACACGTTGTGTGGAATCTTCTGGAGTCCGTATCTGCGCTTGGGCCCCTTACGCGGGCCTCTTCTCCACGTGCTGCTGCTGCTGGGTCTTCGGAGCATCGAGTTGCTGTCACTTTGATGTTTCGTCATTACCTCATGGTCAACCTTATTACGGGTCTCCAACATAGGCTAGGGGTTATTTATGAATTATAAATTAAGCTCTATATGTGTAAGCCTAATATTATCCCCGATATATATTTGTGTTTGGCATGTGTGCATTCATGCTTCAGGGTTTTTTGGGAGACGTCCCGCTTATGTGGTGGGGTTTTCGGAGGTTTGGACTTTCCCATATAAGTCCTAACCTCTGAAAATATTGGTTCGTTTTTCCGGCGGCTTTCTCAAAAGAGCCGGCGTTTTCTCGTCTCGGACGATAAGAAACCAACCAAATCTCCCGGCGTGGTGTGATGAACCATTAACTTTCCGGCGGGATTTACAAGATTCTTAAGGGAGTCAACTCGGCCCGCCGAGTGAACTCGCCCTGACCGATAGCCTCATTCAGTAACTTCTATCGCCCGGCGTAACAGTTAAGTGATCTTAACCATGACTCAAGTCATGAAGCGTATTAACGATCCATCTAGTACTAATAGTCAAGGAGAGTCCAACGCTTGAGGTCGTTTAGGCCAGTGACACTTAGTCACAGGTAAGCAGTTCATTTTGTGGGACAAAAGGAGAGACCCGGGGTCTTTCTACCAGGTCTAGTGGAAGGTTAGCTTGGCAGTGGCTATAACTAACTTTCCGGCAGACTTGAGGTAGGATGTATTAACACCTCTCAGGTTATCCATATGAGCATTGATTCCTGGAAATGTTCTATTTCCAGAGTCTCATCACTTCAGTAGTAGCGGTCCCGGCAGCAGAGGAGTAACCGCTTCCGGCAGGGGGGGGGGGGTCCCTAGCTCCATCATGCCTCGCTTTGACCTTTGCTCTACTCCATGTGCACTGGCTCATTATTACCAGTTTTTGCCCATGATTTATGTATAAAATGTGTAAAGTGCCTTGATCGCTCAAGAGGACTATGGGTGTCTAAACAGTGTGCCGTGTGCTCTGAGTTACGAGCGGCAGTTTTTGATAAGAGAGATTTGTCTTGCTTAGTAGCCTTGAAAGAGATCAAGTCAACATTTAACGCTTATGCGAAAGACACTGCTCATAAAGCTCTCCATTGTGATGACGAGGAGCTCTGGGAAAACCTAGTCATTAAATCTCCATTAGTTAAGCCAGCTCCAGCGAAGTCAGTCAAACCCAAAATTAAATCTAAAGTACTATCCAAGCAGGTAGTGACAAGTAGTGAAAGTGACACCGCCGAGCCGACCCCCCCCCCCGACCAATCTAAGAGGAGACGGTCGCCTTCACCGTAGCGCAAATCTAGATCACGGTCTAGATCCCCTAGAAAGCAATCCCGATATTCTTCCGCCGAGTCCTCGAGGTCTACGAAACGCCGGAAGGAGGGTTCTGCTTCCTCAACGCCGTCCACTTCCAGTCAATTAAGTGCACGTACGGTTATTTCACAACCGCGTTCCCAGCCATTACCGGGGTCGTGGCCACCTCCCTCCACTCCTACCTCTTTAATGTCTAATGTCCAATCTGACGGCTTGGAGATAGGAGCGGAGGGGATGGAGTCTAGTCACAGGGATGAACAATCATTGAGTGAGCCACAAGAGTTTACATTTGCCATTCCTAAGTTGTTGTTGTTGTTGCTGTTCCCCAAGCTGCCTGGCCGAACAGCCCCAAGGCCCCGAGCAAGGCCATAACCGAGCGCCCCCACAGAACCCTCCCTGCCGACCACAATAAAGCCTGGGTGACCGAAGCCACTCCATGGCGGGGAGTTGAAGAGGGTGCGGAAACGCCCGGGAAACCAAAGCCCCACCCAGGGCCCTGTGCCCCTCAGCAATTATGAAGAGAAAGTTGAGGGGCAAAGGAAAAATGTGACGCTTTGGCTTCCAATCTTGGTAGATTGGGAGGTCAATCCACAGAAGAGACGCCGTCACATGAGATCTAGAAAATATATAAGTAAAAGGAACAGTCAGAGTAAGCTATGGGTATGGCAGAGATCGCTCAGTTCTCACTCTGATAGACCAGCCCATCACCAGGCCATTCCTAAGTTAAATTATGTGCCACGTAAAGGTCCCCCGGTTAACAGTGTGTTAGCGGATCAGTATAGGGGTTCTCCGTCTTGCTCATATCAAATTTTTGATAACTCTCAGGTGATACAGGACTCCCAGCCAACCGCGGCACTAAGCCGGGGGATCTGGAGACACTCAGAACCTTCACAAGTTAACGTTCAGGACAGGGAAATTGGCCAAATAGATATTATACCCTCGTCAGTCCCAGATTTGGTGTGGCCACCGCCGGAACCATTTATTAACCCCCGGCCGCCAACACCAGAAGTGATAGAACTACCAGGGGAACTGGAAAACATAAATTTGTCCTCAGCTCAACCTATTAATGTCAAAGTAGAGTCAGAAGGTGGGTCTCAGTCCTCTCGGGCATCCCACGATATGTGTGTAACTACTGAGGAACTACATGATATTCTCCACAGAGTAATACAACAATATCAGATTCCTTCTTCTCAAGCTCCTTCCACTAGCACAGCGGTAGTTCCCCCACTTGAGTCTACGATTAGGCCGTTACAGCCCTCAGGTGTTTCACATCCCCATTCCTCTTTGCCTTCGGTTAACGTTACTCCGGCGACTGCCACGTCTAGTAGCAAGACAGTGCCGGCCTCCTTGACTACCACTAACGTCTGTGTCATTACAGACGTTACTCTTCCCCCTCTTGATAAACCTCCACAGAGAAGAGGCCATATGCCTCTTCTTTATGGACCGGATTGCTCATGGGTTCAGTCAATTCCTCAGAAACCTCACCTGGCACAAGTTACCGTATCGGGGGAACTTCCGGTACCTAGTGATTGGACCATTGAGGTTAATAAGAGTAGAAAATTAAGAGCTAAGGATGCCCAAGGTAGGTTACTAGATGTCACCATTAAGGCCATCCCATCTGTTTATGGCGCTGATTTCTTTGTGTATTCGGCCTTCCCGGCGATACCTCCGGCCTCATCTGAAAAACTGTTTGCCGACTGGTCTAAGAATGACGGCGTAAATTATATAAAAGCTCTACATGCACTGACGCCGGAACTGGATACAGTCCCGGTACTATATCAGACAAACACACCAGTCTTGCAGGTGGGGCAGGTAGGTGTAGGTCCGTGGGTGGACTGGGAACTAGAGGCGCAGGATTTTGCATCTACTATTACCACTTAATCCTCCCATCAAGTACCGCAGGAAGTTCACTCATGGTTCTCGTTACCTGTTAACAAAGCAGGCGGCGTGTCACCTGCTTTATTTGAATTCCTGGCAGCTCCCAAGCTATCACTTTACGACCTGCATGAACCTTTTGCCACACCCCCTCCGGCTCACTTAGACAGAGACTTTAAGCTACGCAATAAAGCGTATAGAATGTTCTCTCAATACCTCGTCAGTCGCCAGGTTGCCCAGTCACTCACGAGAACTATAACAGCCATATCAGACCAACATGTGAGGAAAGCCTCGGATTTGTCACGCAGGCTCCTCCTACAAAATTCTATTCAATCCTTAGGTGATATTAGAGTAGCTATCATGGAGGCGGTTAAAGCAAGACAGGATTTACAGGTGTACTTGGTAAAGAAGTAAGGATATAGCCCGCCGAGTAACTCTCTCACTGGTATTAACTGAACCACTTCTTCCACCGGAAACATGGAGTATTGTTTTCAATTTGGTAGACTTGTGGAAGCAGAGTACCTCCCAGTCAAAGAAAGAGGCCTTTAAGAAACCTTACTCGAAACCTAATAGCGGCGGGAAGCCCCATCCTACTCAGACTAAACAGTCATTTCGAGAACCAAAGCCTTCTCAACAACAGGGAGGTACTCAGCACAGACACAAGCAGGGTAAACAGTCAGGCTATAGGGGTAAGTCATACCAGAAGCCTGCTCAAGGTCAGCCGCATGCCAAACCTAGCCAGCAGTCTAACCCCACTCCTCCGCCACCACCACCAAAAAACTAGTCAACTACACTCCCTCTCTCCCAGGGCCTGCCACAGGCAAGTTGGACCCGAGAGTTGTCCTACAGAACAGACCCAGTACAGAAACTGGGTCGTTCCGAGCATGTCGCAGGGCTTGGCCCCGGCGGTCATGGGTCAGGACAGTGACAAGCAAAGGCATATCTTGGAAGTGGCTCCGGCGACCTCGTTTACGTCAAACTCTAGAAGTCAACAATGTTGCTTTAGAGGTGGAGTCACTTGTTCAGGAAATGATCAACAAGCAAATCATTGTCCGAGTAGATCCAACTTGCCTTGTTTCACCTCCAGACTATTTCTAGTGCCGAAAAGGGACAGTGTGCAGATGCGACCAGTAGTAGATCTCTCGCGTCTGAACACACATATTCACAATACACCCTTCAGGATGCTTACAGTGAATCAAATCAGGCTCGCACTCCCGCCGAAAGGCTGGATGTGTTCATTAGACCTGAAAGACGCCTATTGGCATGTCCCCATAAACAAACGGTTCCAAAAATTCCTCGCCTTGAGGATCAGGCAAGAGACTTACGTCTTTCAGAGAATGCCTTTCGGTTTGAACCTGGCACCAAGAATCTTTACAAAATTAGTCCGGCAGGCCCTCATGCCCTTGCTAGCCCAAGGTATCAAGGTGTGGTGGTATCTAGACGACTGGCTAGTAGTGGCGGAGTCAGAGGAGTTATGTCAATTTCATGTCAAACTAGTATTAAATCATGTACAAACTCTAGGGTTCAAGGTCAACTTGGCAAAGTCGCTCCTTGTTCCCACAAGAGAAATTCAGTGGATAGGACTGGTTTGGAACACTGCCGATCTGACTCTTACTCAGAGTATGGACAATCGCAAGAGATTTCGCAGGAAACGGTTTCTTTTTCTCCACAGTCTGAATACGATGAGGAAATCGTTGGAGTCCCCAGTCGGTTCACTCAACTGGATCCAATTAACTGTGAAGTTGGGCCGGTTGAAAGTCAAGAGATTAATCATGGAAGGCAACAAATTTTTCACTATTGCCGACGGGAAAACTATGGCCGACTCCTCGATTAATTCACAACTTACTATCGGTCTGGGCAAAGACCGAAACATTGTACTCGATAATGACATGGGTTTCTCCTCCACCTACGATATGGGTAGACACAGACGCTTCAGGGGTAATAGGTTGGGGTTATCAGTCCAATCTAGGTCACCAAGCTCAGGGTCTCTGGTCCCAAGACGTAACTTTTCACATCAACAAACAAGAGCCTCTAGTCCCATTATTTGTCCTTCAAGCTCCCTACACGGGAAGTCAATTGCATTCAGAATGGACAACTTGACTGCAGTTCACTGCATTCAAAAGCAAGGGTCAATGAGGTCTCGAGAGTTGATGGAAGTATCAGAACAGATTTTTGCTCTGGCCGAATCGCTAAGCATTCATCTCCACGCATCTTACCTCCCGGGGATAGCGAACATCTGGGCGGACGCCTTGTCTCGGAGACAGAGCACCCTAGTAGAATGGGCTCTCAAGCAAAACGTCTTCAACAAGATGATTGCAGAGCCATACCGTTCACAAGTGGATTTATTTGCGGCGGAAGGGAATCACAGACTTCCCCTCTATCTGACCCGCCGGGCAAGAACTCCGGCAGGGGGTCCAGACGCTTTATTGGAGGACTGGAACAGGTGGAATTCAATCTATCTTTTTCCGCCTCCAGACGCTTCATTCATGTGTCGGGTAGTTCACAAACCACGGGGTTACCGGGGCATAGTCTCGATGATCGCGCCAATGTGGCCGGCTCAAGTGTGGTATCACCAATTACTCACGTGGTGCAGGAACCCGGTGTCACTCCCGGACTCTGCATTCCACTTGGAGACAATTGACAACCTTCAGACCTCACTAACTTTTGCCTTATGGACATTTACAATGCAAAATGGCTAACTCGGTATGGGCAAAGTGTCACTAGTAAATTTCTGAATCAATATACTCTGTCAACCAGGAGACCGTACCAATCACGTTGGAAAACCTTCACAACCTGGATAGTAGAAACAGCGCAATCTGATGCCTCAGTGGCTTTAATTTTTAAATACTTAGATTATTTGTTTGAACAGAAGCGCCTCTCAGTTGTTACTTTAAAGAATCACTTATCTGCCATTAGAAATCCCTTTTTCGACCTAACTGGTCTCTCTATACCACTGGCGGAGGAGAAAGGGTTCATGAGAGCATGTTTTAAACTACGCCCACCACCATGCCAGCTCATGCCTACCTGGTCGCTAGACAAAGCGTTAGCATTACTTCAGTCGCGCAAGTTTAACCATGCGCCGGATTTTGAGTCAGTATTAAAAAAGGCTGTGTTCCTTATGGCTTTGGCGACAAGTAACAGAGTGTCAGAGCTGGCGGCGATGAGCAACGAGACACATTGTCTCAGGTTTGGGAGACTGCATGAACATGTGCAGATCGCGCCGTCTCCTACTTTTATTGCCAAAAACGAACATTGTGATCACGTTTCTCAAAATTCTCAGTCCCGGCGCTTAAACGTGGACATACGCAACACATTTTATGCCCGGTACAAGCTTTAATTAAGTTTATGAGGATTGCACAACCTCTAGAACCAGGCTTCCTATGGGTTAACCAGACAGGTAATCGCGTCACAAGAAGGAAATTGGCTTCTTTACTCGTAGATGTAATTAAGGAAAGTAATCCCGGCGTAATAGGTAGAGCCCACGACATTAGAAAGTGGGCTGTCTCCCTCCGGTTTATGCAAAAAACTTTCCATTAACGGCATAGCCGACACTCAGTTGTGGGCGTCTAATCACACATTCCTTACGCGATACCTGTCGGTCGCCCTGGACAAGCCAAAGCGGACCTGTGTCGCATTACGGCAACAGGTCTATGCAGTCCAAGTGCTATTTGCTTTTATGTTATTCTTCGGTTGAAAAAAGGGGGGGGGGGTATGTGCAAAATACCCCTAAGACCCACTAGAACCCTCCGCCGGTTTGTGATAAATCACAGGCTGTGATATGAATAGAACTGGTTATACAGTTAATAGAACTGGTTATACAGTTAATCATATTCTTATTTTATTTTCAGAAATCTATCATAGTTGTATCTAGATAGTATTAACAAAAATGTACAAACAGATTTTATTGTACAAATAATATTAAGGTCAGAACATGATCCTAAGGATTAGAGTTCTAGAGTACAAGAATGTTCTCACTTAACATGCAATAGATCTCAAGTGAAGGTCCAATCATGTACAAGAAGCTCTTCTTCAAAGTAACGCACTGCTTACCTTCTTTTATATTTTTATATTATTGTATGAAAGCAATAAAAATACTTAAATTGTTATACGGATTCTCTGTTACCTATGGTATTTGGGTTGGTGGCTTTGATATTGGTCACGAATGTCCCCCTCCAGTCTTATATATTAGGCATATCGTCAATGATAAATTATAGGTTTGATTCCCGGAGGGAAGTAAAGAAAACCTAATATTTTGTAGGGCCCCGTAATCATTGACGATGTTAGTGCCCTCCCTGCCATCCCCTTCCCATTCGCTGGATTTTTGAGTTGAATCTTGATATGTCAGAGAAGGAAGTTTAGACGCTAGAGGGCCAGCGTCAGGAATCCACTTGCAAGAAATCCACGCAGTTGGGAAGCTTGAGTATAGCAATTATTAAGTTAATTTTTATTTTTTATTTTTTACAAGTTTTTTTCGTAGAGTACCCAATCATAAAGACCATAAGAGAATACGCATTGCACTTATGAAGTTGTACTCCCTGTCCTCCCGCGCGGTAGATTCAAAACTGGCGACGCGTTTGAAGGGAGACTATTATACTAATAGGCATATCGTCAATGATTACGGGGCCCTACTAAATATTAGGTTTTCTTTACTTCCCTCTGGGAATCAAACCTATTATAGTCAACAATGGATGAGCAACATTTTGCTGGCAACATTTCTGGAATAATTTGCACTGGTATTGGAAACTAGACTGTTGTTAGATGAATTTAGGCAACCAAAATATTCTAAATGTTGACCTTATAAGCTGCCAGACCAGTGTTGAGGATAAAAGTTGAGTGAAAAAGCGCTCGTGTGATACCGGCTTTATACTCCAGGTGATGTTCCACCATGGCCATCCTTCACCAGGGGTTTCCCAGGCGTCGGAGATGATGATGATGATGATCTTGGATTCTGGGGGGAGCCGTCTTCTTCAACTGGATACTGCATAGGTCCTTAGTACATATACCACCTTGTTAGTAATAATAATAATAATAATAATAATAATAATAATAATAATAATAATAATAATACAAAAATAGTAAGTCCACTGCCCGTCAGAGCCCAGTCATGTCCTAATTTATAACTATAGGTCTCTGGATATTCTCAATAATTGGCCTACTGACAAAATTAACCTATTAATGCCCTCTAAATTATATTTATGTTGTAGTTTGAATATAAGGCCTTTGATAGGGTACCTAGAGATGTTGTACAGTGGGCTATGAGGAAACTTGATGTGAAAGAGTGGCTGGTGCGTGTGATAATGAAGATGTATGAGGATTCGCGAAGTTCGGTGAGGGTGAAGGGTGTACTGAGTGATGAGTTCGCAGTCCGTGTTGGAGTCCATCAGGGTTCAGTGTTAAGCCCCCTCCTCTTTATTATGGTCTTGGAGGCGCTGTCTAGAATTTTTAGAGGCGGACTCCCGTTGGAACTGCTTTATGCAGACGATTTAGTCCTAATAGCTGACAGTATGCAGGATGCTGAGGCCAAATTCAGAGAGTGGAGAGAGGGCATGGCGAGCAAGGGTTTAAGAGTCAATATTAACAAAACCAAGGTTATGCATTGTAGTTTGAGACGAGGCAATGTGGAAAAGAGCGGTGCATACCCATGTGCAGTGTGTGGAAAGGGAGTGGGCGTTAACTCAATTCAATGTAGCATCTGTCGATGTTGGGTACACCATGGGAGTAAGCGCTGTAGTAGAATAAAGGGGCCCCTGCCGAAGGTTAAGTCAGAAATAGAGAAATTTGAGTGCGTAGTGTGCAAAGGCGAGCTTGTGTTAAGTGATGATCCTGTGGCTGTGAATTTTGGAAATGAGTCTTTGGAGCTGGTGAACAAGTTTTGTTACCTAGGAGATACCATCTCTGCCGGTGGTGGGGCTGAGGCTGCCACTGTTGCTAGAATTAGGTGTGGCTGGGGGAAGTTCAGAGAATTGATGCCAATCCTGACCATGAAAAGAATGCCTCGTCCCCTGAAGGGAAAGGTGTATGCCTCATGTGTTAGAAGTGCAATGTCGTATGCCTCAGAAACATGGGCCGTTAAAGTAGAGGATGTCAACAGAATGGAGCGTAATGAGATGAGAATGGTGAGATGGATGTGTGGGGCCAGGCTACAGGATAGAATAACAAATGTTGAGCTGAGGAGACGTTTAGGTATAAAGAGTATTAGCGAGATGATGCGTACAAGTAGACTGGGATGGTATGGACATGTGGAGAGAATGGATGAACAAAATTGGGTGAAAAAATGCAGGTCTGTGATTGTGGAGGGAGCTGCACCAAGGGGTGGACCGAGGAAGACCTGGGATCGGACTATACGCGCCGATCTCAAATCCAAGAACTTGACAAGTGAAGCAGCCCTTAACAGGGTTGCCTGGAATGCCGCCATTAGGACAAGAGACTGAAACTGCACTTATGTGTGGAACACTCAGTCTTAAAATTGTATGTATGTATGTATGTATATATAAGTAAGGGTTGTTTTCAATATCTTTATAGAATAATGAAAGTATTTAATTTCTTGGCGCTATCTAGCATGTTACACTTTTTTGTTGTTGTAAGATTTGTAACCTCAAGGAGGTTACACGGAGCTATGCCATTTAGGGAGCCCACCAGTGTGGTCCTAAGACCTCTTCATGATATCATGTCCTCAAATTCGTCTGCATCAATTTCTTCCTCGTCGGTGTCGTAATAAAGTTTCGTATTTTCTCTGACGAATTCTTTAAGTATTCGTATTTCTTCGGCCTCCTGTTTCTTCTTCTCCTCCTCTGCTTTCTTGACAATTTCTGCTCTCTTCTTCTGACTTTCTTCCCATTTATCCTTGCGTTCAGCTTCCCTTTTATGGGATTCTTCTGTCTCAGCAGCTGGTACTGGTTTCGGGGCTGGTGTTTTCTTCGTGGCTGCAGCTGCGGTGGTCCTATTCAGGGGTTTGTCGAGTTGCAGTGTATGTATGTATGTATGTATATATAAGTAAGGGTTGTTTTCAATATCTTTATAGAATAATGAAAGTATTTAATTTCTTGGCGCTATCTAGCATGTTACACTTTTTTGTTGTTGTAAGATTTGTAACCTCAAGGAGGTTACACGGAGCTATGCCATTTAGGGAGCCCACCAGTGTGGTCCTAAGACCTCTTCATGATATCATGTCTTCTTTTGATGGATCTTTTCTTTCTTCTGGGGTCGGCTGGTTTTTGGGGTTTCTTTTAGGACCTCACTGGTGAGGGCCTCGACTTCTTCAGGTGATGGTAGGTTGTTGTCCTCAACGTCGAGCATCATACACAGTCTTTTGGTAAAGTTGATGAGGAATTTAGCAAGCTGTGGTTGGGAGACGGTGAAGTCATCCTCAGCTTCAGGTTCAGGAGGTGGTGGTCTCCTCTCCTCGCTTTTCTGCTTCCTCATTCTTTCCTTTGGTGGCTGTTGGTGTTGTCTTTGGGGGCTCCGTCGTCTTCCTTCCTGCAGTCGGGAGCCTCTTCTTCCTTGCTGGACATCTTGGATTCCATACGTGGTGCCCCTGGCTGCAGTTGGGGCACTTAGCTGTGGTCTCCTCCTTCGCCTTTAGTTTGACAATGCATTCTCTGGTGTCGTGGCGGTTGCTGCACACGCCACACCTGAGTACCCCTTTACAGGCATACTGCAGGTGTCTGAAATGCTGGCACTTGAAGCAACGGATGGGTTCAGCAGCATAAGGGCGCAGCTTGAAGCTGCCCCTTATGGTCTTGAGTCTGGCAGGTAGTTCTCCACGGATGTTGATGAGCACCTGCCTTGTCTCAGCTCCTCCCCTTACCTTGCAGCGTTCAGCCTTTTCAACTGCAAGATTCTTGAGGATTGGAGCGAGATCGAACTCAAGAGGGTAATGCATGAGCACCCCCCTTGTCATCTTCATGGCTGGATCAAGGATCTGCAGAGGGGTGAAATTCTCTGCCTCCTTCTTCAGGATTTTTTCAGACTCGGCATCTTCTGCGGTTAGTACCATTTCGTCCTGGGCCTGCCGCCTGGAGGCCTGGAGGCCTGCAAGTCAGTCACTGCCAGTATATGAGGGAGAGTGTATCTCTTCCGCTCATATATCCACCTTTGTCCTTTACTACATGCCTTTCCATCTTTCGTTCCTATATGGGTGTCCCTATGGGCTATTAAATATGTTATAAGTGAAATGTCATTGTCTGTCTATACAAATTACAAGCTGTTCTCGAGTATTCAAGCTTTATCCCAAAATATACTGGAGACCGCTTTGTTTTTCAGGCAGACTTGTCCCATAGAGAATTAAAGGTGGAAAAAACAATCTGTTATATGTTTATTTACGTAATTTATTGACACTCATGGGTTGAATACTACTTTTAACGGTTGGGTTTAATTTTATGAGATACTTTTCTCCCAGTATTGTTGGCTTAAAAAGTAATAACAGCATTATGAGACTTCCTCCACATTTTAATCCTGAATCTAGTGAGCGAAATACTACAAGTTTCTCATTCTTTCGTTCGGGTTAGTCTCAACTTTCGTATTATTTGGTTTGCTCTCACATAACGGGATAAATATATTGTAACAATACTTATATATCGTGTTTTTGGTATTTTTTCCTTCAATGCAGTTCTTCCCGGTGTGTAATATATAAATATAGTAGAGCCTCAATAGTTGCCAGATAGCACTTTCTGAACCAATGGTACTGGGAATCGATTCATGACTAATTAGCGCGATTGTACAATCGCGTTAATGTTTGCCATTTACTATTGCATATTCTTTTAATTATTCTTATGCAAATTTAAGCCTTTAATAGTATTTAATTGCCAGTGTTTTTGCTTATTGAATTACTGTTCAAAATCCGATACGTACTTCTTACGAGCATCCGAGAAGCATCTAACTTTTTTCAGAAGATTCCTTGCTCGATGCTTAACCTGACAAGCGCGATATAGACGTAGGTGCTAGGGTAGTTATTTGTGCATTTCTAGCCCTGGATTCTGACAGAATTCGTTATATTTACAATATAAACCATTATTTGTTTTCGGTATGCTTTTATTTTACATATATGATGTATATATGAACCTTCAAGAGTGCTAAAATAAGTGGGAAAAGCATTTGGGTGGTGAAAAACGAAGATATTGGCCACCCGGTCATAATCTCAGGCGAGAGAGAGAGACAGGCAGCCCTCCCCTCTCGCTGTCTGGGAGTCAACTGAGACGAGCGAGGCGGTGTGTGCCGGCGTCTGGGTGTTGCATAACGATCTTTTATGCAACCCACTTGTGCTACATTATCGCGGGAGAGAAAAATAACCGATAAATGATGATAATAAGAGGAAAAATAGGTGATAATTGAGGAGGGGAGGGAGGGGGGGAATAAGGTGGGGAAGGAGGGGAGGGGGGGGGTGAGATTTACATGGATGAGTACTGGAGGGGAATTATCTCACCTAGAGACAAATTCCTTTGTTTTGATAGGCCCTTTTTTTTTATGGAAGGCTTTTTTTATGGTCCTGCTTCCGTGAGGCCTATCGCGTTCCCTATAGGAAGCCTTCCGTGAGGCCTATCGCGCTTGCCGGGTTAAGGACTATTAATTAACGTAACGTAATAGTGCCGATCCGAAGTAGAGGGTGGGGGACTTCTTAAGTTCATAGTCAAGGGTGGATTACTTCGGCTTTGGCCAACACTATTCTTTTGTGTTGTTGTTTCTTACTTCATTGTTTGATTGTTGACCAAACTAGATAATTCCTGTCTCTTTATTAGTCTGTTGTTGAACACTAGTACCGAGTTCTTGTATACCCCGTTATAGCAGATTGAACTCTGGAGGGTATTGGTGTTTTTTGTTCGGCTGTCAGTACTCAGGGGTTGGGATCGTGTGTTTCCGTTGTGGCAGCGAGCCGTATTCGAGTCCTGATTGAGAGCCCTTGTGTACCAGAGTGCCAGTTCGTAACAATAGCCGTTATATATGTGTGTATAATGTATATTCTTCGTCTTACATATCCATCTTAAGAACATATGGGAGTCTGCAGACAGTCGATTGGCCAACACAAGGCAGATCCCTCTCACACCCAACCCATCTCGTTCATACGTTTATCTAATTTTATTTTGAAACTCTCTATCGTTCTTGATCCCACAATGGCGCTAGGTAGCCTATTCCACTTGTCTATTGTCTACATATCTGTTACCATTATGGTATAATGATCAAACAGAAGTAAAGTCATTCATACTTGCATAACGTGCTATAAGACAGCTTGACGACGTTCCCAAGCACAAGTGCGTCAATGTGTGGATAGTTACATGTGTTTGTGTAAATAAATATGTTTGTGAGTGTAATATAAAGTAATGCAAATACAGTATATGTGCGTAAATAAATGTTTGTTTACGAATGTTATATGGATGTTCAAATGCATGTCTACATGAGTATGTATGTGCGTGTGTAATGGCATGTACGTTTGGGTCATAATTTGGAAGGAACAAAATTATATATTTGTGAAAGAAATTGCAAAGTACACTGTAAAATGATCAGCTCAGTAGCAGTAGGCTTTCAAGAATAAACTGAATAGCTTAATGAATTAATTGGGTGTGAGTTGGATCTGCCTTGCGTAGGCCAGTTGGGGGGAAGGGGGGGGGGGCGCAGTGCAAGCTTGCATGCACGAGTAGGAATGTGCATGTACGAGCATAAAGCCTGTACGTTTGTGAGTGGAAATATGTGTGTGTATAATTGATGTACAAAATTAATAATGAATGTACAATATGTTTGTGTGTGTGTGTGTGAGTATGTGTGTATGTGTTTGTGTGTGTGATAGAGAGAGAGAGAGAGAGTCGTTCACATGACTTGTCTTTGTGAATGTGTGTTTGTGTTTGTGATTAGGAATGCGAATATGTATTTGTGCGTGTGGTTCTGAAAGAACATTAGAGTGTGGGTGCGATTGTGGGAGGGAAGATCAATGTGTGTGCGTGTGTATTCTGATTGGAAATGTGAAGGCGAGTGTGTAATTGTGAATGTATGTTCGAATATAATTATGTGCGTTGTCGAGTGGGTAATCTAAAAGTGTGTGTGTGTGTGTAGATATATGAATATAAATCACCGAACTTGTTCGTCAAGGTGAATACACGCAATGCGAGTTAATGACATTGTGGGTAGGAATACGAATATGTGTTCCTTAATGATTTTGTGCGTGAAAATGTGAATGTGCATGAGTTTGTGTGTGTTTATATAGTGAATCAAACACATAGAAAGATAATAGGAAACATTTCTCAATTGATGATGCATAGTCATTGTCTGGTGATTATTGGCATCCAAATGTGATGTTTGGTAAATTTAGGATAGGGATTGTAATTTGGTAAATCTATAGCAATTATAAAACATTTATATTGCTACCATGTGAGTGCGGCCGAAGAAGGTTGCCAACAAAAAACCCCGCTGACCATCCTCATGCTAATCGCAGGTAATCCAGATAAATTAACACCTACTTGTAAAGTGTACCCTCTCCTCCTCTCTCTCTCTCTCATATAGATCTATATATATAGAATATTATATTATATAATATAGTAATATAATATAATATATATATATTAACAACCTTGATGTAGGAATAACTAGCAAAATCAGTAAATTTACAGATGACACTAACTACAATGGAGAAACACATCCAAAATAGATTTAGGACAATATTACACAAATGGGTAAGTAAACTGGTAGATGAAGTTCAATGTTAGGTTTAAATGCAGTGTAATACAATTGAGTAAATCGATAGGAATTGCAGGATACCCATTTTGATAAACGTGGATTATAACTAACTTCAAATAATGATGAAAAAAGACTTGAGAATCATCGTCAACTGTTGATTTGAAACCAAGAAATCAATGCATCAGTGTTCGAAATAAGGGCAAATAGAGTTCTTGGATGTATATCTAGGAAGTGTGAGTAACAGAACAGCAGACCGTAATTCTTTGAAATTTTATCTAGCGTTAGGAGTAATTACACATGAATTATGCTGTTCAAAATTGGAGTCCCCTATTAGAGAATGAACATAGATTCCTTTGGAGAGAGTACAACTAAGAATGACAATAAAATAATCTGTATTTATTATTTTCCTTCCAACACCAACCAACAAGTAGACTACTCTAAATCGATTAATGAAATTTACATAAACCAAATGTGGCAGTCCGTGGACTCGAACACAAGGATGCTCACAACCACCCACCCGAAAATCAACACCTTATCCCTCTGCAACATCGCACCACGTATAGAAATCTTCCAATCTTCCATATGAAGACAGGTGTTGAAGAAGCTAGGCTTACATTCGTTAGAAATACCCCACAGCGTTATACTAAATAATTAATAATATAAATAATAGTTCTTAAAAGCTAGCGAATGCTCAAGCTAGCTAAGGATTAGCTCAAATAAGCCCGATTAGGCGTATTTTCCATTGGGGTCCTGCTAACTACTACCCTCATCCCTTTGCTCATGAGGGAGCATGGTAACGCTCAGTGCTTGTGAAAAATCTTTAATGCGCGAGCGTGGGCGAGCGAACCCGGGCCTTCTGGGTGGAAGTCCGAGACGCTAGTCACTACACCAAGCGAGCCGCTTGATAGATATGATAGAGGTGTTCAAGTGGGTAAGTGAGATAGGCTAAATACAGGGGATATGAAAGATGAACTGAAGCTCAGCGATAGCGCGCGAAAAGTCAAAAAAATGGTTTTCGAAATGAGATAGCATTTCGTTTCAACTCACTACTAAATACAAAAACTAGTGAAGTAGTTTGGTAAGGAGCTGTATTATACCTATGGAACAGGCCTACCTCACCTAGCGCCATAGTACGATCAAGAGAAGATAGAGAGCTTCCAAAGTACATTAGATAGACATATGGACAAGATGGGTTGGGAGAGAGAGGATTCTGCCTCTGGTGTGGGCCAATACGGCTTTATGCGGGCTCCCTTTTCTTATTTTTTCTTCTTCTATTTTCTTCTGTGTATGAAGGAGGACAAAAGGCAGGTTACTAAGCTATAATACCATATACATATCTATCTTAGTGATTACCTTTCATCCACACTAAAATACCTCTATCATTTATTTCCTCTACATATTCGTCTATTTCTAGCAATATGATCAGCAATATTAACTAATGAGTCAGTCCAGTCACAACTAATAATTATTATACTGTTTATAACACACACACAAACACACACATTATATCTGTATAGTTCATCATATATATATATTAATATACATATACAGTATATGTTTTGTGTGTGTGTGTGTGTGTATAGTATTAGAATATACAATGGGTGAAAGCATTAGAATAAAAATAGATTATTGGTGAGTGGCGAGGAGTATAATCTGTGATTAGAGGACCAGGTGGATCCTCTAATCACATTTACATTGGTACCATTGACTGCACTTTTCCTTTAATATACAACTTTTATACTCCTCCCATTCCCCATAAACCTCTTTTCTTAGTTGATACAATTTCTATATTTAACTGACATAATTTAATAGTGGGATGCTAACGTGCTATTAAGTAGCGCTAACAAATGCGCATGGGGGTAATTGGAAACGTCCCCCTGTGCTCGACGTATTTGAGGTGTTTCCCTTCCACTAAAATAGTTCATTGTACCATGATTTATAAGCATTAATACTTATCCATATGCGCCTATTATGGTTTGATTATAAAGGTAATTAACCTGAAACAACAATAAAACGAGTGGAAAACAGCGTTTGGCCATGGTCAAAATCGGAGCTATAGCCCTAGCGAGTTGTATAATGTATGGGTCGAGGCAAGCTGCTTTCCCGCCAAATTTTCCCCCAAGGCCCCTGAGACAACAGTCGATCGATACTCTCTCTCTCCTCTTCTCTTTGTACATTCGCCTTGCTATCAGTGATGGACCACACCCTGTAACCGGATTTCTAATGTTAGCAACGAAAATATACCTCAGAATAAGGGGAATAACAGGGAAAATAGGTGATAACTGTAAGGAGAGGAGGAAAGTGGGGAAGGAGGGGGGGTAGAGGACTGAGATTTTGCTGGCCCAGGGGCCAATTTTTTTATTATATTTTTTTTCGATGTCAAAAGTTGATTTTTTGTTTCTCTGACTCTTAAGAGTCTCCACGCAGGCTGCCGGGGGAACTCTGAAGAGTCTCCCCGCAGTTCCCGGGTTAAGCAAAACTGGGGGATGCGTGGAAGCCTATAGACTTGGTAGACGGTATTAAAACTTTGTGTGGGTAGCGGAATTCGGTTTTAAAGTAATTAAAGAATAGACAGTTTTCAATGCCTGCGGCGCAAACTATTCCACCCATTTATATTTTTTTGGGTATCACAACACCGTTCGGAATCGACGGGGGGGGGAGTCCTCACCCCAAATCTAAGCAAAGCATGGCTTTGATCATCGGGTAGTTTTTAAAGAATGTGGAATTTTAAGTGGAATTCGAGGTGTTTTTTCAAGATTGCCGGAAAAAAACCCACGTTGCACAAAGCACAAAACCTTCTCTATAAAATTTGCGGGAGCATTAGTAGGGGATCGTGCGTATGGCCAAAGCCCAGTGCGTTTCCCTGTGAGTGGGAGAGACGGTATTTAGGCGTCAAGTTTTTCGGGAAATCGGCTGCCACGGACCTGTTTGGCCGCCATGCCGGATGTTAAGATAATCAAAAGTTGCCCAATACAAAAAAAGCACCTCTTGGTGAAAAGTTTGGATCCCGATCCCAAAATGCGGTTCTGGAGTTTATTGCGTTAGAAAACCGGCGCGTAAGAAGAATTTGGATGAAATTCCAGGTTTAATGGGTACAATAGGGGTTTCCCCGTAGGGGACGAACCCCTAATAATAATACCAAATTGTTAGCATAAAGGATTATTGAAATATGAGTTTTATTTTTGTTTACCTTTCTACTCTCCATTTTCTTTCATATCCCCAAGCTTTAAGTATATCAATACTTGGGTATAAATACCCCATTTTCCAACTGGAAAACAACCTACCGCACCCCCCCCCCCAGCGTCACTGACCTGTGCACCATGCGGGAGTGAACATACGCTGATTTAGTCTATGTATCTTGGTTCCATCTTACCCCTCCTCAAACTACTCTTATAATATCGTACTTTATGTTGACAGTCAATGGGACTCTCCTACCTATTTCTGTGCATACGTCACATGTGTCTAAAATGCAAATGTCGCTTACATAAATATGCAATTTTGAAAGCCATCTATAAAACATGCCCGCAGACAGAACGAGAAGCCTCACCACGTGAAGCCACGAGCGAAAAACCACACAGGAAACGGGAATCAGAAGAAAACACCCGAAGGAAAGGCCCACAGAACAAAAGGACCAGGGTGACCAAGCCCAATCCAGTTAAGACAGGCCGAGCAAGCCCGCAGGGCTAAGCAGCTCCAAAACCACCCTGCCCTATCCCGTCTAACCACTGACCTTTCCCCCACCGAATCGCGTATACACTACACCCCTCGTGTCATACACCTCTACTTTACACTGATGATGAAACATGATAAACCCCACCTTAATTTGATCACCCATGGACCCTGTTCCCTTAGGTTGGAAGCCAATGCCAACCAGTTCAGACAGGGCCTAAATCTATGTATGGTTATTTCCATCCAAGAAGTAATATGTTAACCCCCCTGTCTTGCCAGACTAAGTTTCTGAAGACCAAGAACCGCCCCCATCAATCTATGTATGTTTCTCCATCCGAGAATTACTATGTTAACACCCCTAAAATACCTTGTCGTGCCATACTAAGTTTCGGAAGACCAACCCAGCCCCCAATAATCTATGTATGTTCTTCCATCCGAGAAGTAATATGTTAAAACCCCATGTCCTACTTGATAAGAACCTATGATACCCACGGGTACACCAGTGTAGATATAACCAGTATTCCTGTACGACCTATACAGAAATGACTGAAGATGTGTAGCCACCATGCAGCAACTCTAATTCTTACCCAAACCAAGAGATTGTATACACAACCCTCGGTTACCATTGTCTCGACGCAATTTCCACCACTAACCAATAACGAAGGCTACCCCCTACGCACTGGCGCTTTTCTTTGGTGTATATGTCATAGAAAACGCAGTTCCCAGGAACAACTTGAATCAGCAAGAAATAGTGTCAGCTAACAGTGTCCAGAACCATCGTATTGACGAGTAATAATACAGCCAGGTTTTTTTCTCTACCTTTATCCACAAGAAAGCACACACCCTACAGTTAACCTCCGCTTTTCCCCACAGCCCCACCGTCCCCACATGATTCTATCCTTTCCAGACTCATATACCACCCACCCCATATTGCTCATGTCCCCGTAGCCGTTGGCTAACATAACCTTCCCTGTCATTAACCCCCAGGCTACGATACCAACTGTAGTCTAATGCCACCCCTACGCCCAGAGACCTTAGGGGTTCAAACTCCCACGTAACCCCCCTTAACCCTCTCCCTCTCGTTCACCCCCCCCACGCTTCCTCAACTCCCTCCCGACCTAGCCTCTCCAGCCATACCCCCTGAATATCCTTAACTTTTCTTGGTTACTAACATTTCTCAAACCTTTTGTACAAATTATAACTCCTATCCATACCTACCTTCCCCCAGTAGAAAGGAACACCATTAGAATTTTACTAACCCTTTGCATGCCATCTCTTCCCTCACAACCCATTCACAAAGAGAGTTCACAACCCTGTACCCCATGATCCGTCCCGTGCGAGGCTAGCCGCCTCACCAGTGACTAACTTCTATTGTCATACTTCCAGATCAATGTGCCTAGTTAGCACCATCCTCGCACCACATCCAACCACCCATGCAATGAACAACCTAACCAAGTAACCCAGCTGATCAAGGCACCTTCGTTTTTTGGTATTACGAACACCCACATGCTGTCTCCTACACATAGGGTTATTACAAACCCTTGTGATATGGTAAGACCCCCAGCCACCGCCTGTCCCCGACGCGCATCACAGATAATAGACGGCCCCCTACCCCTTTCACCCACCTGAGGAGGGAGAACCCGACCCCTGCGGAGGTATACCTGACCCCTGTTTTGACTTCCTGTTCATTGCCAGTTAGCACAAGGATTCTTCCTATCAATGAACTACGCATGTATGACTAAACACCTTTACTAACCTCTATTAAACCCCCATCACCCCCTTACCCTTTCTTGCATACTCCGATAACCAAATTATCACCTCAGCTATACCATAGAATGAAGACTGTCACATCTAAGACGACGCTCCTATCACAGCTTTCCCAATCCTCCTCGCAAAGTAGTACCAGTCTCTCTCCCCTAAATACTTCCAGTATAGCCAAAATAGTACCATCTTTACCTAAGGCTCATTTATGCACCTTATGAAGGCTCCATCTAGCCATGTGCCACAACGGTAACTCACCACCTTACGCTAGTTTTCCCGTAGTCCATTGAGAGCTCAAATAAATCCATAAAAACTCGAGATTCCCTATGGCCTATACAGGGTCCAAACCCGAGCCTATACACCAAGCTCCAGCCCCCCCTAAAATCAGTTGAAAGATATACACCAACCCGTGGCTGGCCCCCTTAGTTGACCTCATAGCTCTGCCCTTGTGTTGTTCCTGATAATTGATTTCCAGAGCCGGCAGACTCCATGGCAGATTGATATAGATAAAGCATCTGTTCCCTGTAAAATACATCTATGTGCACCTGATAACCTTCACATAAACCAGTGGGTATATAAGAGTGTAGCCAGCAACGATCGCCAAGCGATCCTTCTTGAGAACTTCTACATATGGACCCTCTGGACACCGCAAACCAGTCGCTATCCCACCCCAACTCTCACGAAAGCAAGATAACCATGACCAGACCCAGCAAATACGACCCAAGATTCACTCTATCAGTAACTACAGTGTTACAGTGCTATGTAGAGCTTCACTTATTAATATTTCTACGAAGTGGCTATATCTTTGCCCCAGTGTAATGCATATATGACCATTCCATTAGGAAGTGCTACTCTTATCCGTGTTTTTAATTACTACCCTTTTGCGCACGATGACTCGTTCAGAGGTCATTAGGTATTTTTTTTCCTAATCGCAACGAATGACTCGTTAGAGGCATTAAAACTTAAAAATATTCGCCATAAATTAAGTTTTTTTCGTCTGACGCGCGTCATATTGGCATAGATATTAGTTTTTTATTATGCCTAGTTCAATGGTACAATTGGCAAACCGCCCCAGTTTTACCATTTACTCACGGCTGGTTGGGAAGTGGAGCAGAGTACAGCTCGTCTGGGGTGTCGATACTTTCACACGTTCTTCGTGTATCTCAGTCACTATTGGTTTATAGCATTCTGAAGTTACCATGGAATCCTTCATTAAATTCCGCTTCCATATGTATATGCACAATCAAAAATGTTGCGGCAAAATTTTGAGCTAGCGCGAGTTTGGAGATAAGGTATTACTTTTTTTGTTTACATTCTTATTTCGGAGTGCCCCAATGGGTTGTTTTGTATTTACTGCCTATGTTTTTATTCGCTTATCTTCATAGTTCAATCAATAACGAAGCCTATGGTACCCTCATTAATCCAATACAAGGATTCTTTGGTGATAAAAACGTCCACAGAAACAAATTCTCGCCGGCACAAACTGGCTCTGAGTGAGCCGAGATATAATTTGGTATTGGGAAACAATTTGATTTGGAGAAACTATAGTGCGCCAAGGTTAACAGGAGGCGATATTAACTCGGTAATTCCGCATATAGCCATATATTATACCGAACCGTGAAACCCTAGTGATAATCTTCTGTTCGCCCACTGATTTGCGATCTATTGTTTCTGATACAAGAATATAAAACTTAGATCACAGTACCCCCTCAGTGTACTAGAATTCCCTTACTCTAAAATATGTGTGTCTAATCTAGTCTCTGAATTACTCCTTGTGCACCAGAGCTACTAGTGATAAATCTAACATTGAATATGAATCTATAAGAAATATTTATGGTCTCCAATATATAAACTTGTGAATAAAGCCAGTGACCAGAAGATTAATACCTGAACGTTGGAAGAGGGAGACTAGGCTCCAGCCAGATCCCACTTAATGCTAGTTTGGTTTACTTCTATCAATTGTCTTGTACAAATATTCATAATATCTTCTTATGCGTCAGATTAATCATCATCAAACAACATATAGAAGTGTGTCCCTAAATAAAAGTGATCGGGTGTCGTGTTTACCGTGTGTTTATTTTGTGTTCTCTATTCCTCAATACCTTGTTTATGGCATGCAGCCACTTCGATACCCAGTCAGTTAGAACATCACATTACCCAAGTTAATCCTGTAGAAAACCAGTGGGCATAACAATCTATATGAACGACA